>CM053265.1:34655372-34777920 GCA_028583415.1 Protea cynaroides
TTAAAAGTCAGATTTTTAGTCCGGGGGTCGGAAAATTCGATTAAAACAATCGACCCACCCATCGACCCCCGCATCGACACTCGGCTCTCGGGAATCTGACAGAGAACCAGGGGTCGCACCATGGGTCGGACATCCTCAAACCCCCCTCCCATCGACCCCCGGCTCTAAGGAAGACTGGGTGATTTCTCAGGGTCACAGACTGAGGGTCGGACACCCATCGACCCCCACCATCGACCCTGCAGTGAAAACACAACATTTTCGATAGAATGATCTGAAAATTTTGAAATTTGCAATTGTTAGTGGTTTTAAACTATGAAAATAAAGTATTTAATGATTGTCTCTCGTGTTCACTGATTTCAGGCAATCCCACTATCAGATTAATTAATGGCGGGACGCAGAGCAACCAGACAGAGCCGTAACTCTATCCCACCACCACCACCTGTGGGGGAAAATAATCAGACACATCCGAAAACACAGGGGAACATGAATACGACACCGTCCGTCATAAATGGGCAGACAAATCCTATAAATCTGCCAGCTCCATCTACTGACTTGGCCACACTTGTAATGAACTTGGCCCAACAGCTGCAACAGATGCAACAGGCACAAGCTACTATCCAAGCGGCCATAGGCATAACTCTTCCAGCTACACGAACACCTCCAATGCCAGCTGGACAGGCAAGCACAGCACTCGAGGGGAGTAACACAGTACCCCACACACCTCAGACTCCTATCATGTAGGCTCAAGTATCGAATCCTGAGATAGCTCAAGGTGGATATCAATACCAACCACCTATGTATGGAGCGTATGTCTCGCAGCCACTAGATCACTCCAGACTGGTGGAGCGCTTTCTGAAACTGAAGCCCAGAGAGTTTAATGGCAAGCCAGCAGATCCTTTATGGCCGGCACACTGGGTTGACGAAATGAAAAGAAACTTCATGATGATGACATTAAATGAAGAAGAAAAAGTGTTGTATGCCACCTTATGCTGAAAGGAGATGCACACCATTGGTGGAGGTCTACCAGGACGTATTTACTTTCAAAACACGCCCAACTGACTTGGGATATTTATAAAGAGGCGTTCTTTGAGAACTAATTTCCGAGAAGTTTCAGAGATTCTATGGAAAGAGAGTTCCTGAGTTTATATCAGGGGCAGATGACCGTAGAAGCGTATCAACAGCGTTATGAAGAGCTGTTCTTCTTTTCACCCACTAGTATGCAAGAGGAAAACACAAAGACCCGAAGGTTCGTCATGGGACTTAGGGGAAGCATCCGCGAGCACGTTCGGAGACATGAAAAGAAAATTTATAATGAAGCGGCACAAATTGCTCGAGTTATAGAATCGAGCCAGAAGGAGAGTTATTTCATGGAAAACAGAGGTATAAAAAGGCCAGCTATAAATTCTTAAAATGGAGGGAATAACAAGACATTCAAACCCTTCCGTGCTCAAGGCTTTACCGCAGCAACCAAGACTACTCCCGTAGCTCAACAACAACAGAAGCCAATTACTGAAGGGATAAAATGTTTTAACTGCAACCAAGTGGGACATATAGTAAGGGAATGTCCTAAGCCCAAGAAGCAGCTACATCAAGGACGAGTTTATGCGGTTACATCCGAGGATGCTGCCACATCCCCTGATGTGGTCACAGGTATGACTTACATTTTTAGTTAGTTGTATTACATTATATGAGCATGTAGACTAAACCAAAACAAATCACAGGTATCATACCTATTAATGGCGTTACCGCCAGAGTACTCTTTGATTCAGGAGCTACTCATTCCTTTATATCTGTGACTTTTGGAAAGAAGTTAAATCTACCCCTTAAATCCATAGACTACAAACTACTTGTACGATCACCTATGGGATTAGAAGTGGAGTTAGAAAAAGGTTATGGACCATGTCCAGTTGTTATTGATGAAAAGACCTTGGATGCAACCTTGATCCAACTTCAGATGGCAGACTTTGACGTCATCTTGGGAATGCACTGGTTAGTTCGGCATTCTACAAACCTATTGTGTTCCTAAAAGAAGCTGACGTTTAAAGACAAGGAAGGAGCAGAGTTCAGTTTTTTGGGAACCAAACTTCTCTGTAAACAAAAGTTCATAGTCTCGGCGCTAAATGCTAAGAAGTGCCTTGAGAAAGGAGCAGTCGGGTATTTAGTATCTGTGGTTGACCTTACCAAGGAAGCACCATGAATGGAAGATATAGATGTCGTGCGGGACAATCCAGACGTATTTCCTGAAGAATTACCAGGATTACCACCCGACCGAGCTACAGAGTTTGTTATAGATCTTATACCTGGAGCCGCACCAGTTTTGAAAGCACCTTATCGAATGGCTCCTACTGAATTGAAGGAATTGAAAGTACAACTACAAGAACTGCTGGACAAGGGTTTTATTCACCCTAGTATATCACCATGGGGAGCGCCAGTATTATTCTTGAAGAAGAAGGACGGTAGCGTTCGCTTGTGTATAAACTACCGAGAACTGAATAAACTAACAATCAAGAATTGATATCCACTGCTTCGGAACGATGACCTGTTCGATCAGTTGCAAGGTGCCAAAGTGTTCTCCAAGATCAATCTTCGATTAGGCTACCATCAGTTGAAGATTAAGGATTGTGATATTCCCAAGACAGCATTCAGGACTAGATATGGACATTATGAATTTTTGGTCATGTCTATTGGATTGACAAACGCACCAGTAACCTTTATGGAACTTATGAACCTGGTTTTCCATGATATGTTGGATACGTCGGTTATTGTATTTATTGATGATATATTAATCTACTCCAAAGACGAGGAAACTCATGTTAAGAATCTAAACGCCGCTCTGCAGCGACTACGTAAGGAGAAGCTCTACGCCAAATTTTCAAAGTGTGAGTTTTGGCCAAAGGAAGTCACATTTCTAGGCCATGTAGTATCTGCTGAAGGAATTAAAGTGGATCCCAACAAGATCAAGGCTATTGTAATGTGGGAAGCACCGAAGGGCATTGCAGAAATTTGAAATTTTCTGGGTCTAGCTAGATATTATCGACGATTTGTAGAAGACTATTCCCGAATTGCCGTACCTCTTACCAGTTTGACTAAAAAGGGCAAAAATTTTGTTTGGACGGATAAATGCGAGAAGAGTTTTCAAACCTTGAAGGCTAGATTGATATCAGCTCCAATCTTGACCATCCCGATTCCAGGACAATCATTTATCATGTACACCGATGCGTCAGGATTGGGATTAGGATGTGTACTTATGCAAGGAGAACAAGTAATTGCTTATGCCTCAAGACAACTGATGACACATGAGAAGAACTATCCTACACATGATTTGGAACTAGCGGCAGTAGTACATGCTGTCAAAATATGGAGACATTATCTGTACGGGGAGAAGTTTCAGATTAAATCAGACCATAAAAGTCTTACTTGTCTATTTAATCAGAAGGAGCTGAATATGAGACAAAGAAGATGGCTGGAACTATTGAAAGACTATGATTGTGATATCCAGTATAATCCAGGGAAAGCTAATGTAGTAGCCCATGCGTTGAGTAGAAAGGCAACGATAAACTCTCAGGGAGAGGTCAGCACAACTGCCGCAATGTGTACTACCAGAAAGGTATTCAAGCACGGTAATGAGCAGTTTATGATAGATGCACCAGATGGATCAGCCAACCAAGGGTTTATTCATCAGTTTTCAAATATATTCGCCGCATTGAAGATTATACCAGATATAGTTGATGAAATGAAGATAGCTATCAAATCAGACCCTTACGTAAGAACGGTACAAGAGGACATCGAAAAAGGTAGAACTAACCCTGAGTTAACCCTGGACGAAGAAAAGGTACTGAAGTACAAAGGAAGAATATGTGTACCCGAAACAGAAAGCTCAGACATTCGACACTGATTGATGAAAGAAGCCCATACCACCATCTATTCGATACATCCTGGAAGTACAAAAATGTATCATGATCTAAAGAAATTATATTGGTGGAGAGGAATGAAAGGAGATGTAGCTAAGTTCGTGTCTCAATGCCTAAATTGTCAGAAAGTAAATGTTGAACAACAAAGACCGGCAGGACTGTTACAGCCGTTACTGGAACCAGCATGGAAATGGGACTGCATCACTATGGACTTCATCACAGGATTATTATTGACTCCCCGAGTAGTTGATGCAGTTTGGGTGATTGTAGACCGCCTGACTAAAATAACTCGCTTTATACCTATACGACCTCAATATACACTGGAGAGGTTAGCTAAACTGTATGTGGATAACATTATGCAATTACACGGTGTACCTGAAAGCATTGTGTCCGATAGAGATCCACGATTTACTTCAAAGTTTTGGGAAGGATTGCAAAAAGCTATGGGTACAACATTGAAGTTTAGTTCTACATTCCACCCACAGATAGATGGACAATCAGAGCGTACAATTCAGATTCTAGAAGATATGCGTCGAGCATGTGTAATTGATTTTAAAGGATCATGGGATGAAAAGTTACCACTGATTGAGTTCGCTTATAATAATAGCAATCAGGCTACTATACAGATGTCACCCTATGAAGCACTGTGCCAGACCCCAATTCCGCACTATTCAGAATGGTGTGATGAACCGCTAAATAACCAACGGTTCAACCAGGATCTCAAATAGGCTATCCCCGCGTTATCCAAACTTACACGCATCCACAATCATAATCAGAGTAAATACACAATAGCGGAAATCTTGTAAATAAATGAACTGAGAACTAAGATGATATCAGTAATTTAATAGCAAATTATTTTGTATTCAACTGAGACATAAATATTTAAATATCAAATACAAGTCTTTATAAATCCATTGAAAGAAACCTATAAGAATATCTAATCGAATACACACGAGTTGCACTCGCAAGAGGAGTCGTGTGTATCATCTTCAGCTCTAGCGTCCATTGCTGCTATATTCCCGTACGCAGACGCGTTATATAATCTTCAGCTGTGTAACCTGCATCATCAACTAAAAATATTCGACGTCGAGGGGTGAGCACACAACACGGCTCAGTGAGTAGCCAAAACAATGCAACATTACATGTGCATGCAAAGAAAAATCAATTTATATCTTTGGTCTGGTATATAAGTTTGCAGTATGCTATAGAAAGGTTGAGGTAGCCAAAGGTCGCGTTTATTGACTCCGCCTCTATACACGAGTGTGTGACGTTACCCGAAGATCATGTTTATCGTCAACTCACATGCACCCAATCATGAAAAATATATAACAAAGGTTACGTTTATTGCTATATAGTGCCATACCAACACGTAAGCCCCTATTGGCGAGGGCTGCAAACTGGGCTCGCAACTAACCAATCCTAATGCCAAACAGTGTATCCAAGGCCTCACCCCAGCATCCCTCAGAATATCCATAGAGATAGAGCTAAGGCCCCCCGGAAGAGTCAGAGACTACAAGGACCGAGACCACCTCCCCTGATACTCTACGACATAATAGTTCTGCTAAAGTAATGGCGATACGACGATGCCAATGCACAAGACTTGAGTTAGAGATAGAGCTAAAGTGCTGAGACCCACCAAAGGTTAATGTTTATTGATGTTCTCATCACACCTCCCCTGATACTCGCTCGCATCAAGCACATCAACCACACACATACAAGCACATGCCTATTCCTATCATCATCATCATCATCATGTTATAAACAATAAAGTAAATATACATGGACAAGTAATAGAAATATTGGATGGCATGCTGTATGCACATTACAAACATATTCGCATAGAATCAAGCATAGTACAGGACTCAAGAAATAGAAAACAATTTATTATTAACCAATTTAGTTTGGGGTTAAGGTTCTTCACCTTAGCTTGCTAAAAGATACTTTTTCAAGCTTTAAAATCACCTTTATACTGTTATTATATTGCTAGAAGACCTAACTAAGTCGATAGAATTTAATTAGAATTAATTCGGAATTTAAAAACTATTCTGTCAACTGAGGGTCGATGCTAGGGTCGATGGGTCTATCGACCCTCCCCTCTTTCTGGACTTCCCGAATGCTGAGGGTCGATGGTCATAAACACCTAGGGTCGGATGGTATATCGACCCTCGGTGCGGCCCTCGGTGCACTCTGGTCTAATTTCCACTTTTAATCCATTCTTCGCGTTTGGGGTCCTATGGCTTGCTCCTACATTCCATTCTACATTCATTCCATGGTCTAGAACCATGTATAATCCATTTAAATAGTTTTCATGCATCCTCCTATGGTTTTCCATGAAAACCTAACCATGGATGGATGGTTTGGGTTTCTCCGAGATCACTCTCTCTTCAATAATTATCCTAAGGTCTGTAGAAACTCATGGAATTAGTATCCATACCTGAGAAGATTACTTTTCCTCTGAAATTCTCTTCCTTTTTGCTAGGTTCTCTTCCTTGCCTCTCTTCTTCCTCTTTTCCTTCTCCTCTCTTTCTCTCAATTCAATTAGGGTTGTGAAAGGAGTGAAAGTGGCTTAGGGACGTCCTTTAAATAGGCTATAAACATCCTAAAATAAGCCCCTTTGAGATTAGGAAGGAATCCAATCGAAAATCTCAAAGTTTCCTATTTTCTATTTTCGGCAGGATCCGAGGGTCGATGGGAGGGTCGATGATCCCGTCGACCCTAGGGTCTTAAGCTGTCCGACCCTCCCTTCAAAACTGAGGGTCTGACTTTCTGTTTTGGGAGGTCCGACCCTGCTTAGCTGGGTGTGCGACCCTCCCTTAAAATAAAGTGTTTTTGGGTCGATTTGATACCTAGGATCTCGATCTCCTTCATGCCCTTGGTCCATTTGACTCGACCATGATGGGTAAACCTGGTTCAAGGTGGTAAGACCGGGTTAGATTGACACGGGTCTTACAACTCCCCCCAACTTATAAAAATTTCGTCCTCGAAATTGTACGTACCTTCTGAATCAAATAAGTGATGGGTATTGTTTTCGCATAGCATTCTCTTCTTCCCATGTAATTTCTTCCATGTCTCTACTTTTCCATATGACCTTAACATAGTAGATATCTCTGTTGCGTAGACGTTGAACCTTTCGGCTGGTGATTTCTGTTGGTGTTACTTCGAATGTCAAATCATTAGTCAATTCCGGCAAATCTACTGTCAAGACATGCGTTGGGTCTTTGACATACTTCTTCAATAGGGAAATGTAAAATACGTCATGCACACTTGACATAGATGGTGGTAGTGCTAACTGATAAGCCACTTTTCCACGCTTAGCTAGAATTTCATATGGTCCGACATATCTTGGGCTTAGTTTTCCTTTCTGTCCGAACCTCTTCAATCCTCACATAGGCGATACCTTCATAAATACTTTATCACCTACGGTGAACTCTAGATCCCTTCGTCGAGTATCTACATATTGCTTTTGACGGTTTTGAGCTGTTCTTACTCTTTCCTTGATGATTTCTACCACTCGACAAGTCTCTTCAACAAATTCCGGTCCAACAATACTATGTTCTCCAACTTCATTCCAAAACAAGGGAGTTTGACACTTCCTGCCATACAGTGCTTCATAAGGTGACATCCGTATAGTAGCCCGATAAGTCGTTATTGTAAGCGAACTCAATCAATGGTAACTTTTCGTCCCATGATCCTTTGAAATCAATCATACATGCTCGTAGCATATCTTCTAGAATCTGGATTGTACGTTCGTCCATCCATCACTGTGGGTGGAATGCAGTACTAAACTTCAATGTCGTACCCATAGCCTTTTGCAGTCCTTCCCAAAATTTGAAAGTAAATCGTGGATCTCTATCGGACACAATGCTTTTTGGAACACCATGTAACCGAACAATATTATCCACATACAGCTTTGCTAACCTTTCTAGTGTATATTGGGGTCGTATCGGTATGAAGCGAGCTGTTTTAGTTAGACGGTCTACAATCACCCAAACTGCGTCAACTACTTGAGGAGTCAATGGTAGTCCTGTGACGAAGTCCATAGTGATGCAGTCCCATTTCCATGCTAGTTCGTTCAGCTTTTACTTTCTGACAATTTAGGCATTGAGACACGAACTTAGCTACATCTGCTTTCATTCCCCTCCACCAATATAATTTCTTCAGATCATGATACATTTTTGTACTTCTAGGATGTATCGAATAGATGGTGGTATGGGCATCTTTCATCACTCGGTGTCTAATGTCAATACTTTCTGTTTCAGGTACACATATTCTCCCTTTATATTTCAGTACCTTCTCATCATCCAAGGTGAACTCAGGGTTGGTCCTACCTTTTTCAATATCTCCTTGTATTGTTCCCAGATAAGGATCTAATTTGATAACTGTCTTCACTTTGTCCACTATATCCGGTATAATCTTCA
The DNA here is from genome assembly GCA_028583415.1 of Protea cynaroides. Lineage (NCBI taxonomy): Eukaryota > Viridiplantae > Streptophyta > Magnoliopsida > Proteales > Proteaceae > Protea > Protea cynaroides. The sequence goes on from CM053265.1 coordinate 34,663,702, forward strand.
ATGCCGCGAACATATTCGAGAACCGATGAATAAACCCTTGGTTGGCTGATTCATCAGTTGTATCTATCACATACTGCTCGTTGCGTGATTGAACACCATTCCGTTGGTACACATTGCTGCAGTCATGCTAACTTCTCCTTGAGATTTTATCATTGCTTTTCTGCTCAATGCATCCGCTACCACGTTCGCTTTTCTTGGATGATACTGGATATTACAATCATAGTCTTTCAATAGTTCCAACCATCTCCTTTGTCTCATATTCAACTCCTTCTGATTAAATAGATAAGTAAGACTTTTATGGTCCGACTTAATCTAAAATTTCTCCCCGTATAGGTAATGTCTTCATATCTGGACCGCATGTACTACTGCCGCTAGCTCCAGATCATGAGTGGGATAATTTTTCTCATGTACCTTTAACTGTCTTGAAGCATAAGCAATCACTTGCTCTCCTTGCATGAGCACACATCCTAATCCCAATCCCGATGCATCAGTGTATAAGGTAAATGTCTGTCCTGGAACGGGAATGGTCAAAATCGGGGTGGATATCAATCTGGCCTTCAATGTCTGGAAGCTCTTCTCACATTTCTGGGGTCCACTTTGATTCCTTCTGCGGATACCACGTGGCCTAGGAATGTGACTTCACTTAGCCAAAACTCACACTTAGAAAATTTGGCATATAGCTTCTCTTTCCTTAACCACTGTAAGGCTGCGTTTAGGTTCTTGATATGGGTTTCCTTGTCCTTGGAGTATACCAATATATCATCAATAAATACTATCACCGACGTATCCAACATATCATGGAAAACTCGGTTCATAAATTCCATGAACGTTGCCGGTGCATTAGTTAATCCGAAAGACATCACCAAAAATTCATAATGTCCATATCTGGTCCCGAATGCTATCTTCGAATATCACCTTCTTTGATCTTCAACTGATGATAGCCCGATCGAAGATCGATCTTAGAAAATACTTTTGCTCCTTGTAACTGATCGAACAAGTCATCGATCCTGGGTAGGGGGTATCGATTCTTGATGGTCAGTTTATTCAACTCTCGATAGTCGATACATAATCGAACGCTACCGTCCTTCTTTTTCACGAACAGTACCGGTGCCCCCCATGGAGATATACTGGGATGAATATAACCCTTGTCTAGCAATTCTTATAGTTGTACTTTTATTTCTTTCAGTTCAGTAGGAGCCATTCTATAAGGTGCTTTTGATACTGGTGCGGCTCCAGGTATCAAGTCTATTACAAACTCTGTAGCACGGTTGGGTGGTAATCCGGGTAGTTCCTCCGAAAATACGTCAGGGTAATCCCGAACAACGTCAATGTCTTCCATTCGTGGTACTTCCTTGGCTAGGTCGACCACTGATACTAGATACCCGACTGCTCCCTTCTCAAGGCACTTCTTAGCCTTTAATGCTGAAAGTATGAGCTTGCATCTCCGGGGAAGTTTGGTTCCAGAGAAACTGAATTCTGCCCCTTCTTTGTCTTTGAATGTTAGCTTCTTTTCGGCGCATAACAAATTTGTAGAATGCCGAGCGAACCAGTCCATTCCCAAGATGACATCAAAGTTTGCCATCTCAAGTTGTATCAAGGTTGCATCTAAAGTCTGTTTCCCTATGAGAACTGGACATGGTCCATAACCTTTCTCTAGTCCCACTTCTAACCCCATCGGTGACCGTACAAGTAATTTGTAGTCAAATGTCTTGATGGGTAAGTTTATCTTCTTTCCAAATGACACAGATTTAAATGAATGAGTAGCTCCGGAATCGAAGAGTACTCTGGCGGGTACGCCATTTATAGATACAATACCTGTGATTTATCTTTACTTAGTCTACATGCTCATTCAATGTAATTATAACTTTAAAAGTTTCAGTCATACCTGTGACCACATCGGGTGATGCGGCCGCATCTTCAGACGTAACAGCATATACCCTTCCCTGATGGAATTGCTTCTTGGGCTTTGGGCACCCTCTTGCCATATGTCCGGGTTGGTTGCAGTTGAAACACTTCGGGGCTTCAGAATTTGTCTTTGACTGAGGTTGAGCTGCGAAAGTAGTCTTGGTTGCAGCATTAAAATTCTGAGGACGGAAGGGCTTATACGTCCTGTTATTGCCTCCGTTATACGAATTCCCAGCTGGCCTTTTTATGCCTTTGTTTTGAGTGAAATAACTCTCTTTCTGGCTCGATTCAATCACTCGAGCGATCTGGATAGCTTCATTATATATTGTCTTTTCTAATCCCAGAACATGTTCCCCGATGCTTCCTCTCAGTCCCATGACAGACCTACAGGTTTTGGTTTCTTCCTCTTGCATACTCGGTGGTGCGAAGAAAAACAGCTCTTCATAACGCTGTTGGTACGCATCCACTGACATCTGTCCCTGATAAAGACTTAGGAACTCCTTCTCCATCGAATCCCTGAAGCTTCGTGGAAAATATTTCTCGAAGAAAGCTTCTTTATATATAGCCCAAGTCAGTAGGGCGTGCTTAGTCAATAGACAGGCCCTGGTCGATTTCCACCAATGACGTGCGTCGCCTTTGAGCATGAAGGTGGCACACAATACTTTCTCCTCTTCAGTAATAGTCATCATAAGAAAATTTATTTCCATCTCTTCTATCCAGTGTGCTGGCCATAATGGATCAGACGGTTTGCCATTAAATTCCCTGGGCTTCATCTTCAAAAACCTCTCGACCAGTCGAGAGTGATCCATCTGGTTTTGATATGCCCCAAACATATGGGGTGGGTACTGATAGTTAGCCTGTGCTGCTTCCGGGACCTGCACTGGAATTGGTGCAGCCGGTTGTTGAGGTGTCTGTTGAGCTGGGTGGTTACCCACCGGTGCTGCACTAGCTTGCCCCGTGTTCATGGTTGCAGCCCGAGTGGCTTGAAACATAACTCCCATTGCAACCTGCATTTGAGCTTGTGCGTGTTGCATCCGTTGCAGCTGCTGTGTGCGATTCATCACCACCGTTGCTAGCTCTGGTGGTGGAGGTGGCAAGTTTGTAGGGTTTACCGGTTCTGGATTTTCTGGTTCATGGTTATTCTCTTGACTAGTCTCCTCCACGGGTGGTGGTGGTGGGACTGTGTTTTGGGTCTGTCGGGTCACTCTACGTCCAGACATATTTTCTTCTGAGATGGGTGGTGCCTGAAAATCATCAAAATCAGTGAGAAATCATTTATACTTCATGTAGGCACGCTAACCGATATAAAACTCAAAATCCCTAATTCATTCTGTAAAAAAATACTGTCTTTTCTATGTAGGGTCGATGGTGAGGGTCGATGGTATGTTAGACCCTTGGTATCCGACCCTGGGAATGAACTGTTCTTCCCAAGAGCTGAGGGTCGATTGGAGGGTCGATCCGAGGGTCGATGGTGTCAGTCGAATTGTCCGACCCTCGGACCAAAAATAAGATTTTTAAGATCAGATTTTGGGTCATTTCTTACTATTCCTCCTCCGTTTCGACTCGTCTCTACTCTCTGAGTTGCTACAGTGCCACTCTACTGTTTTTGGTCGGTTTAACTCCGGGTTTCGACGTCCACGTCATCCCTACAGGTATGTCTTCCCGTTTTTACCTGTTTTTAGGTTTTCTTTTCTAGGTTTTTGCCCGTTTAACTCCTATTTTTTCAAATTAAACTTTTTCCAACCGTAAAAATTCAATTTTTGTTGGGGGCTTTTATTATTGGTGTCTCGAAGAACGAAAGCCCTCAAAAATTTCTGAGTTTCATCGGTTGGTCATCGAGAAACTTGAAATTTTCTCTTTTTGCCCTAATTTGTCGACATTTTTTATTTTTCTTGAATTTCTTCAAATTGGACATCGTCAGTTAAAATTTCCTACTGCATGTGGGTTGTAGGATATGTTTTAACTTACGTAAGTTCTTGTGCCCACTTGTATGGTGAGAAATGGGACTTTATGGTCAACTTACGTCATTATTAAATCAAATTTACGGATTTTTATCCTGCTAACTCCTTGTTCCTTTTCTCTTTCTTATTTTGCAGATACTATGGCCCATACCAAAGTGCCAAGACTGCGTGATCCACTTCGCTTCCGTTCGAATGAAGCCGAGGCATAGTATGCTGACTATGCCCGTAAGAAAGTGGAAGGGGGTCGCATGGTGAACTTGGCTGAGCTAGCCTTGTTCAATGTAGAGGGAGCATTTGGTGATATGGGGTAGCTCCCTGTCATCACATACGACGCGTGCACATGTCCAGACTTGGTGCGCCAGTTCTATTGTAATCTCCAGGTGGTGGGGAATTACAGTGATGTTGAACACGGTCAGGAGTTGCGCATCACCAGCTACGTCAAGGGGGTGCACATCTCCTTTGATTATCGGCACCTGGCCGATCTGTTGGGCATTCCCTATGATGGCCCTATGGTGTACTGTGCGCCGGGAGAGCCACAGTTTGTTGAGATGGAGATGAGGGCAGAGATCAACAACCAGTTGCTCCGTCCCGATAGATGGCAGATGAGAGCTTGCTACTTGCATCCAGCTCCACGGGTCTTCTGCAAGATTATCCAGCATAATCTGATCCCGCAGAGTGGGCACTATGAGAGGGTGTCTCAGCTGACCCAGTTCTTGATCTACAGCATCTGCACTCGTCAGCCGGTCTGCCTTCCTTACATCATCATGCAGACGATGATTAGTGCCACATTGTCCGGTCATAGGGGTAATCTACCCTATGGACGCATGATTATAGTGTTACTGACCCGTCTGGGGTGGATCTAGTAGATGAGAAGTTCCACGAGAAGACCTTCTCGTCGCCTCTAGATTGGGAGGCTATCTGCAAGATGGGGCTGCAAGATGCAGAGGTTACCGATGAGGAGAGGAACGCGATAGTGCGCCCTCACACTCGGGTCGAGATGGCTAATGCTGAGGCTGCTGCTACTGCTAGAGCTCATGGGGATCCGGTCGACGATGACGATCGCATGTATATGGATGTCGACGCGATACCCCCACCATCACCCACACATGCGGCTGGGGTTGGTACATCTTCTGCGGCGGCTCCTGCACCTGAGGCCGGTCCTTCTCATCCACCTTCTGATATGATGGAGATATTGCGTGAGCTCAGGGATGCTCAGCGCAGATCTGATTTGAGGATGGATGAGCTGTTGGCTGCTCAGCACGCATCAGACGCTCGGATGGGAGAGCTCCTAGAGGTGCAGCGTGCGACTGATCAGAGGATAGCCGGTCTCACAGCTAGTCTCCAGACGACCCAGACCCAAGTGGCCTGGTTGACTAGGGTCTATGCTGAGGACTATGACAGAGATCGTGAGGCCCCGCCTCCTCGTTCGCCTCCAGCTTCTTGATTTGTACTTTACTTTTCTTGTACTACAGAGTAACTGTCCGGATTGTGGACTGTACTCTGCTTTAGCGATGTATATACATTTTGTTTCTCTCACTCATTGTATGTAACTTGGTTTTCCCTTTAATAGATGCAATATTCTCTTTTTAATTTGGTTTCAATCATCACTTGTGCTTACAGTGTGTTTGTATTAAAGCTTTTAATTTATCCTATCTCAGTTCACAATGGTCTTGAATGTGTGTCAGTTCGGCGGGCAAGGCCTGAGACGCTCTGATACCAAGTTGTCACACCCCAATTCCGTACTATTCAGAATGGTGTGATGAACCGCTAAATAACCAACGGTTCAACCAGGATCTCAAATAGGCTATCCCCGCGTTATCCAAACTTACACACATCCACAATCATAATCAGAGTAAATACACAATAGCGAAAATCTTGTAAATAAATGAACTGAGAACTAAGATGATATCGTAATTTAATAGCAAATTATTCCCAGTATTCAATCGAGACATAAATATTTAAATATCAAATACAAGTCTTTATAAATCCAATGAAAGAAACCTATAAAAATATCTAATCAAATACACACGAGTTGCACTCGCAAGAGGAGTCGTGTGTATCATCTTCGGCTCCGGCGTCCATTGCTGCTATATTCCCGCACGCAGACGCGTTCATATAATCTTCAATCGTGTAACCTGCATCATCAACTAAAAATATTCGACGTCGAGGGGTGAGCACACAACACGGCTCAGTGAGTAGCCAAAACAATGCAACATTACATATGCATGCAAAGAAAAATCAATTTATATCTTTGGTCTGGTATATAAGTTTGCAGTATGCGATAGAAAGGTTGAGGTAGCCAATGGTCGCGTTTATTGACTCCGCCTCTATACACGAGTGTGTGACGTTACCCGAAGATCACGTTTATCGTCAACTCACATGCACCCAATCATGAACAATATATAACAAAGGTTACGTTTATTGCTATATAGTGCCATACCAACACGTAAGCCCCTATTGGCGAGGGCTGCAAACTGGGCTCGCAACTAACCAATCCTAATGCCAAACAGTGTATCCAAGGCCTCACCCCAGCATCCCTCAGAATGTCCATAGACATAGAGCTAAGGCCCCCCGGTAAGGTCAGAGACTACAAGGACCGAGACCACCTCCCCTGATACTCTATGACATAATAGTTCTGCTAAAGTAATGGCGATACGACGATGCCAATGCACAAGACTTGAGTTAGAGATAGAGCTAAAGTGTTGAGACCCGCCAAAGGTTAACGTTTATTGACGTTCTCATCACACCTCCCCTGATACTCGCTCGCATCAAGCACATCAACCACACACATACAAGCACATGCCTATTCCTATCATCATCATCATCATCATGTTATAAACAATAAAGTAAATATGCATGAACAAGTAATAGAAATATTGGATGGCATGCTGTATGCACATTACAAATATATTCGCATAGAATCAAGCATAGTACAGGACTCAAGAAATAGAAAACAGTTTATTATTAATCAATTTAGTTTGGGGTTAAGGTTCCTCACCTTAGCATGCTAAAAGATACTTTTTCAAGCTTTAAAATCACCTTTATACTGTAATTATATTGCTAGAAGACCTAACAAAGTCGATAGAATTTAATTAGAATTAATTCGAAATTTAAAAACCATTCTGTCAACTGAGGGTCGATGCTAGGGTCGATGGGTCTATCGACCCTCCCCTCTTTCTGGACTTCCCGAATGCTGAGGGTCGATGGTCATAAACACCTAGGGTCGGATGGTATATCGACCCTCGGTGCGACCCTCGGTGCACTCTGGTCCAATTTCCACTTTTAATCCATTCTTCGTGTTGGGTTTCTCTGAGATCACTCTCTCTTCAATAATTATCCTAAGGTCTGTAGAAACTCATGGAATTAGTATCCATCCCTGAGAAGATTACTTTTCCTCTGAAATTCTCTTCCTTTTTGCTAGGTTCTCTTCCTTGCCTCTCTTCATCCTCTTTTCCTTCTCCTCTCATTCTCTCAATTCAATTAGGGTTGTGAAAGGAGTGAAAGTTGCTTAGGGACGTCCTTTAAATAGGCTATAAACATCCAAAAATAAGCCCCTTTGAGATTAGGAAGGAATCCAATCGAAAATCTTGAAGTTTCCTATTTTCTATTTTCGGCAGGATCCGAGGGTCGATGGGAGGGTCGATGATCCCGTCGACCCTAGGGTCATAAGCTGTCCGACCCTCCCTTCAAAACTGAGGGTCTGACTTTCTGTTTTGGGAGGTCCGACCCTGCTTAGCTGGGTGTGCAACCCTCCCTTAAAATAAAGTGTTTTTGGGTCGATTTGATACCTGGGATCTCGATCTCCTTCATGCCCTTGGTCCATTTGACTCGACCATGATGGGTAAACCTGGTTCAAGGTGGTAAGACCAGGTTAGATTGAGACGGGTCTTACACACTGTATGGCAGAAAGTGTCGAACTCCTTTGTTTTGGAATTAAGTTGGGGAACGTAGTATTGTTGGACCGAAATTTGTTGAAGAGACTTGTCGAGTGGCCGAAATTATCAAAGAAAGAGTGAGAACAGCTCAGAATCGGCAGAAGCAATATGCCGATACCCGACACCGTGACCTTTAGTTCGTCATGGGTGATAAAGTATTCTTAGAAGTCTCGCCTATGCGAGGATTAAAACGGTTCAGACAGAAAGGAAAAACAAGTCCAAGATATGTCGGGCCATATGAGATTCTAGCTAAGCATGGGAAAGTGGCTTACCAGTTAGCACTACCACCATCTATGTCAAGTGTGCATGACGTATTTCATATTTCCTTATTGAAGAAGTATGTCAAGGATCCGACGCACGTTTTGACGATGGACTTACCTGATTTGACTGAAGATTTGACATTTGAAGTAGCACCAAATGAAATCACTAGTCGGAAGGTTCAATGACTATGCAACCATGATATCTATTATGTTAAGGTCACCTGGAGAAGTAGAGACATGGAAGAAATCACATGGGAAGAAGAGAATGCTATGCGAAAGCAATATCCTCATTTATTTGACTTGGAAGGTAAGTATAATTTCGAGGTCAAAATTTTTATAAGTAGGGGGGAGTTGTAAGACCCGTATCGATCTAACCCGGTCTTACCACCTTGATCTAGGTCTACCCATCATGGTCGAGCCAAATGGATCAAGTGTGTGAGGGAGATCACGATCCCAGGTATTAAACTGACCCAAAAACACTAAAAATAGGGGGAGGGTCGCATACCCAGGAAGGCAGGGTCGGACCCCCCAATATAAAAGTCAGACCCTGAGTTTTTAACCGGGGGTCAGAAATTTTAGAACCAGGGGTCGACGGGATCTCCGACCCCCTCATCAACCCCCAGTCTGCCGATAAAAATCGTTAATTAGGAACTTTCCTAATTTCAATGGGATTCTTTCCTAATCAATGGGACTTATTTTGGAAGTTTCTACTTTATAAATAGGACGTCCCTAAGCCTCTTTCACTCCTTTTAGAACCCTAATTGGATTGAGAGAAAGAGAAGAGAAGGAAAGTGGAGAAGAAAATCAAAGAGAAGGCTTCAGAGAAACAAACCTAATTCTCAGGTATGGATACTATCTCCATGTAATTCTATAGACCTTAGAATAGATATTAAAGAAGGAATGATCTAGGAGAAACCCAAATCATCCATCCATGGTTAGGTTTTCAAGGAAAACCATGGGGGAGATCATAAAAACCATATAGGTAAATGATCTACGGTTCTAGACCAGAGAACATGTGTGGAATGGATTGTAGAAGCAAGCCATAGGACCCCAAACATGAAGGAATGGACTGTAGGATGAAAATTTGACTAAACCCACAGGGGGTCGCACGGGGGGTCGATGGCCAATCGACCCTGCCAGACCCTAACAATCGACCCCAAGTGTTCGGGATGTCCAGAATCTGGGTGGTAGCACCTAGGGTCGATGGAACCTCTGACCCTGGCATCGTCCCCCAGTTAATAGCATGCTTTTTAAAATCAAAATTAATTCTAATTGAATTCTATCGACTTGATTAGGTCTTCTAGTGATATAATATTGATATTTAGTTGATTCTTAAAGCTTGAAAGTGGATCTATGATAAAGCAAAGGTGAGGGAACAAGACCTATACTTGTAAGACCCACACGCCACGAACCCGGCCTAACCTTACATTTCGTGTCGGGACCCGTCTACATATCATGGTCGAGCCAAGTGGACCAAGTGTGTGAAGAAACCCAAGTCCCAATATGAAAATTTACCCAAAAACAGTCAAAATGAGGGTAGGGTCGCATGTTTTAACAGGCAGGTCCGACCCTCCCATCGACCCTCACCATCAACCCTCAACCATGGGTTGCAGGGTCTATGAGTTGTCCGACCCTCCCATCGACCCTCACCATCGACCCTCGGCATTCGGGAAAAACAGCACGAACCAAAAATTGAGAAACCTTCCTAATTTCAATTGGAACTTTTCCTCAACTCAATGGGACTTATTTTGGAGGTTTTACTCTATAAATAGGACGTCCCTAAGCCTCTTTCACTCCTTTTACAACCCTAATTGGATTGAGAGAAAGAGAAGAGAAGGAAAACTTGAAGAAAAGGCTAAGGAAGAAGAGGAAATTCAGAGGAACTCTGAATCTCAGCAAAACTAAGGTATGGATACATTCCCCATGATTTATTTAAGACTTTAGAATGGTTTATGAAGAGGATATGACCTAGAAGAAACCCAAACCATCAACCCATGGTTAGGTTTTCATGGAAAACCATGGAGGAATTCATTAAAACCATGTAGGTGAATAAAGTATAGTTCTAAACCATAGAACATGTATAGAATGGATTGTGGAAGTAAGCCATAGGACCCAACCACGAAAGAGAAAATGAAATCTGATATTTTCGACTCAAACCATGGAGGGTCGCACCTAGGGTCGATGGCAGATCCGACCCTAGCATAGACCCTCAGTGTTCGGGAAGGTCAGATTAGGGGGAGGGTCGTACCCAGGGTCGATCATGACTCCGACCCTACCTCCGACCCTCAGTTAACAGAATGGTTTTTAAATTTCGAATAAATTCTAATTAAATTTTATCGACTTTGTTAGGTCTTCTAGCAATATAATAACATTATAAAGGTGATTCTAAAGCTTGGAAAAGTATCTATTAGCAAGCTAAGGTGAGGAAACAGAACTCTAAACTAATTGGTTAATAACAAACTGTTTTCTCTTTTCTTGAGTCCAATGCCATGCTTGATTCTATGCGAATATGTTTGTAATGTGCATACAACATGTCATCCAATATTTCTATTATTTGTTCATGCATATTTACTTTATTGTTTATAACATGATGTTGATGATGATGATAGGAATAGGCATGTGATTGTAGTGTGTGGTTGGTGTACTTGATGCAAGCGAGTATCAGGGGAGGTGTGATGAGAACGTCAATAAACGTTAACCTTTGGCGGGTCTCAGCACTTTAGCTCTATCTCTAACTCAAGTCTTGTGCATTAGCATCGTCGTATCGCCATTACTTTAGCAGAACTATTATGTCGTAGAGTATCAGGGGAGGTGGTCTCGGTCCTTGTAGTCTCGGACTCTATCGGGGGCCTTAGCTCTATCTCTATGGACATTCTAAGGGATGCTGGGGTGAGGCTTTAGATACACTGCTTGGCATTAGGATTGGTTAGTTGTGAGCCCAGTTTGCAGCCCTTGCCAACAGGGGCTTACGTGTTGGTTTGGCACTATATAGCAATAAACGTAACCTTTGTTATATAATGTTCATGGTTGGGTGCATGTGAGTTGACGATAAACGTGATCTTCGGGTAACGTCACACACTCGTGTATAGAAGCGGGGTCAATAAACACGACCTTTGGCTACCTAAACCTTTCTATTGCATACTGTAAACTTTAAACTGGACCAAAGATATAAATTGATTTGCATGCATATGTATTGTTGCATTGTTTTGTTTACTCACTGAGCTCAAGTTGGAGAGCTGACCCTCGCGCGCGTAATTCTTTTTAGTTTCTGATGTTGTAGGTACTATGATTGAAGATTTTGTCTACACGCTAACATATGAACGGGTAGAGGCTATGAATGAGCAAGCTATGGAGAACGAACATGGTTCGTTAAGCGAGCGTTTCAGCGGTGGATACGCTTAGTGTTTAGTTTTCGTATTTGGATATTGTAATATGTATTAAGTTATGTTTTGGTTACTTGGAAATAAATGGAATATTAATTATTTATCATGTTTAGACCTCAGTTCATTATCTGTAAGACTTTCGCTATTTATTTTATTACCTCTGATTAATGTGGAATGTGTTTTTGTTTATCATATGTGGGATAGCCGATTTTGAGATCCTGGTTGAACCGTTGGTTTGTTGACGGTTCATCACACCGTTCCGAATGGTGCAGAATTGGGGTGTGACAACTTGGTATCATAGCATCTCGTAGGCCTTACCCATTAAACCTGAATACTTCCACTGGAGTCCATGAACTAAGTTAGGATAAATTAAAAACTTTAATACAAACAAACTATAAGCACTTGTGATGGTTGAGACAGAAATTAAACAAGACGATAATGTACATATAAAAGGTAGAACCATATATATACACTCACACAGAAAGAGAAGACCAAAAATTATCCTAATAAACAAACCATTTAAGGTATTATCTATAAGTTGGGTAGTTATCCAAGTATACAAGGATATAGTACAGTAGCAAGAAGGGAGCTTCTGTAAAGCAGAAAATTGAATACCGAGTATGTACTCACAAGATGTGAAACTCGATGTATGACAAAGGAAGGAGAAAATGGCTAGTAATGCCTAATTTCCCGCAAAGGTAAAGGGAAAAATCTCGGGCTAAATCCGACAGAGATAATAGAATAATGGCCACACATTAAAAATAAGAGCAACTATAAAGAAGCTTAAGCTATACTCCTGGGTGACGTGGAGCCTCAGAGTGAGATCCATTACACGCTGATCCATTGCCCACTGAGCATTATGAAGAGATGTTGCAACTTGACCCCACCACTATCTGGGTCGAGAATGGGTAGTGAAAACTCATATGAGTAGATACTAAATAATGATAATCAGATTGGAGCAAATGAGAGGAGGTAAACAACCAGGCCACTCCAGCCAACCACCTGGACTATTAAGTACCTTGGTTATGGTTGTCATAAACTTGACCCAATAAAATACAAGAGCAACAACAGATGAGACCGACTATGCAAGTTGCTACCTAAGTTACTGATGCTACATCAACACCTCTAGGTCAAACCAAGTATGGTACCAATTGGTAGCAACACTGTACCCCAACACCTATTAACTATAACACAGTGCCTACCATACAGTAAGTCCCAGTAATGCACACCCCAGTGTAGAAGTTTGGTGCACAACAAGCAATATATCAAGGTGGTTAACCTTACCAGAAACCGATGTATGGGATAGTTGCAATGATCCGACCAAGGATTGAAGAATATTTTCTGAAGACGAAGCCTTAAACGTTTTCAGTAGAGGATCAAATCTAATTGTGGCCATATAACTGGATATGATTATATAGGATGCGGTGCATTATTGATTTACTCTTATGATTATAGAGGATGCACATACCAGATTTTAAATTCTCGTGTCTTGACAGGATAGCTTCTTGATTTAACCTGTCAATTGGAGTTAAAGATATTATTTCTTTAGTATTAGTCCTGATTATACCAATCTACACCATTCTCATGATCGACAACATGAACAGAGATACGACCTGAATGAACAGTTAAATGCTTAATCATGTTGAGTGTACATCTACTGATTTATACCTGATTTATTGATGTATGAAAATTTTCTCCAGATTCTATAGTGCCTTGACCAATGGCATTATATATACTCAATAGAACTTGTAACCATGAGGTCAAGAACTATAGAATCTCTATTTTCATATATTTGGACCACCGTGCAATTTAATGTTCTTTTGACGCCGGTTGGATTACCACAAATTTACTCCTGATCCTTGAAACCTAGATTCGCAAGATAAAGCAAGTGGTTGTCATTGCTAAATCGATAGAAGGAAGTGAATCACTTTTTGGATGGACATTTTGATTCATACACTCCCTGACCTTTGTTGATATAGATGATTAGTGGTAATAGAATTATTGGAAGAAAGATGATTGGATTCAGATTAAATGCTATGACCAATGAACCTCAGATGAAGTAATAAAGGATTTGTTTTGAGATTGCTAAATGGATGGAAATGAATCATGGCTATAAAAGTGCATGAGAAAATGTGAGAACTATCAAGAGTAGCCAGTAAAGAAATAGATAGCACTCAAGTAGAGTTAAAGATGGTTATATCGGTATGAATTTTGACATGGTAGAAGATTCCTAAAGGAAAATTTAAGAGTGGATACAAGGATAAAGTCATGGCATAAGTAGTACTCAATTTAATACAATGATAATTGAGTCATGCCCAATGTTGAGGGATATGATTAAATAAAGACCAAAATAGTTTGGCTGAATTAATGAATTTATTAGCATATACCTTAATGCTTATAGATAAACTTGGGATATGAAGTAACAATCACAAGATATTTTTTGAGGTATATGGAAGAGAGAGCAAGGTAGAACAGCAAGGATAAAAGAAATACAAGCTAATGAGTGCAATATAAAATTTTGATGATAATCTTTGAAAAATCAAAAGAGATGAAGGAACTAGACAAGTTCTTAAGACCTTTACATCAGAATTTGCTAGTTCAAGCACTTTTGGACTAAATGTTGTATTAGATGAGTGTTATGAATAATGTCCAAATCGTATGGATGGATGAAATTTGGACACAACCTAATTAGACTTGAGATGGCAGACTTTGACGTCATCTTGGGGATAGACTGGTTGTCTCAACACTCTACAAGTGATTATGTGCATAGAAAAGGTTATCATTCAAGAAAAGAGATGACATATAATTTAGTTTTATTGGAAGCATGTTGCCAAAGAAGCGAAGGCTAATCATCTCTATGCTAAAAGCGAAGAGATGCTTTGAAGAGAAGGAAGTTGGATATATGGTATCTGTGGTATATGTTACCAAAGAAGCACCACAGATGGAAGATATTGATGTGATGCATAAATTCCTGATATGTTTCCAGGAGACTTACCTAGAGTTACCATCTCATCATATGATCGAGTTCGTCATCGACTTGTTACCAAGGACGATACTTGTGTCAAAGGCACCTGTAGAGTAGCTCTTATGGAGTTGAAGAAATTGGGACTCAACTACAAGAGTTATTAGACAAGGGTTCTAATCAGCTAAGTATTGCATCATGGGAAATGCCAATGCAATTCGTGAAGAAGAAGGACGGTAGTGTCAGATTATGCATAGACTACCGGGAACTAAACAAGTTCAAGATCAAGAATCGATATCTACTACCTCAGATCTATAACTTGTTTAAATAGTTGCAAGGACCAAAGGTATTTTCTAAGATTGATCTTCGATCAAGATAGCATCAGTCGAAGAATTTGGACAGAAATATCTCGAAGATAGCTGTTAGAATCGGGATTGGACATTATGAGTTATCGATTTTGACGTTTGGATTAACCAATGCCCTTACATCTTTTATGGAACTGATGAACTGGGTGTTTCATGACATGTTGGACACGCCAGTCATAATTTTCATAGACGATATTTGGTTGATTCCAAGAATGAAGCAACTCATACAATGGATTTTAGAACAGCTTCACAACAGCTGAGAAGTGAAAAGCTTATTGCCAATTCCAAGGAATATGAGACCTGATTAAACAAAGTGATCTTCTTAGATCACGTAGCATCATAAAAAGAGATTAAAGTGGACCCTATTAAGATAGAAGCAATTATATTCTGAGAAACACCTAAAGAGTATTGTGAAGATAAGAAGTTTCTTGGGTTTAGCTGGTTATTACTGACGATTTTGGAGGACCACTCTAAGATCGCAAAACTTCTTACCAAGCTAACCAGGAAAGGAGAGGAGTTTAATTTGACTAACAGGTATGAAGAATGTTTCCAAACTCTAAAAGCAAGGTTGATATCAACTCCCATCTTGATCATTTCGGTACCAAGGGAACCTTTTACACTATCCATCGGAGCTTTCGGATTGGATCAAGGATGCGGGTTGATGCAAGGTAAATAAGTGATTGCATACGTTTCAAGAAAACTAAAGGAGCATGAGAAGCGTTACCCTACTCATGACTTGGAGTTACCGATGTTGAATTATGCAATCAAGACTTGGAGTCATTAACTAAATGGAGAATAATTTTAGGATAAGAGTCCTATTTATCTCTTCATCAGAAAGAGTTGAACATGAGGATAAGAAGATGGCTGAAATTGCTCAAGGATTAAGACTGGGATATCTAGTATCATCCAAGGAAGGCTAGTGAAGTAACTAAGACCTTAAGCAAAAAGGGAATTATGAAGTCCAAGGAAGGACCCAGTATAAATGCTGCCTTATGTTCCGCAGCAACAGATTCAGATTTGGAAGAAAAGTAACTTATAATAGAAGCTAGGGATGATCCAATTAAGCGAGAACTTATGGATGAACTTATGGAGCAATAATTCCTCGCTTGCGTTCAGTACATTAAAGATCATCTCTAAATTAATGGATGAAGTAAAAGTAGTAATTTTGTTAGATCTGTATATAAGAACAATGCAAGGAGATTTGGAGAAAGGAAAACCAAATCTGACTTATTTTGGATGCGGAGACAGTACTCAGATACAGTGGTAGATTCTGAATAACTGAAGATAAAGATTCAGATGTCAGGAAGAGGATAATGATAAGAGCCCATTGTACTCAATATTCAGGACATCCTGAAATACCAATATGTATCATGAGCCGAAGAGATTGTATTGGTAAAGAGGAATGATAACAAAGGTGGTGTAGTGCGTGTTCCAGTGTCTGGATTATCAGCAAGTAAAGGCTGAAAGACAAAAACCACCATGGTTTACAATAAAAACTATCGGAGCCAGTCTGAAAGTGGAATTGCATTACAATGAACTATGTCACCAGTATACCACTGATCGATTGACGCAGTTTGGGTGATTGTTGATCGCCTTATGAAGATAGCTCATTCCATTGCTATACGACCTCGGTATGCTTTGGAGTGGCTAACTGAGCTATATATGGATAATATTTCCAGACTGAATGGTATGCATGAGAGCTTAGTGTCGGTCAGAGGCTTATGCTTTATTTTGAAGTTTTGGGAGGATCTACAAAAGATAATGGAAACAAAGTTGAAGTTTAGTATCGCACTTTACCTCAAACCGACGGACAGTCGGAGCGGACTATACAGATCCTAAGAGCTATGCTCCGAGTTTGTAAAATTGATTTCAAAGAACTTGAGTTGAGAAGTTACTATGAATTAAAGTTTCTACTAAGCTACCATGTAAATGTTACCTATGAAACATGGTACGATAGAAATGTCAAATTCCTTTTCTTTTGGAATGAAGTTGGTAAATGAAGAGTTTTAAGACCTAAGTCAATTGCAGAAAACTGTCGAGTGGCAGACAAGATCAAAGAAAAAGGGGCCAAGACAGCTCAGGATTGTCAGGAAAGACACCAAGACCTCGAGTTCGCCATAAGTGACAAAGTGTTGTTTTCGAAGATATCACTTATGCGCAGATTGAAATGAATAGACAAGAAGGAAAAGTCATATTTTATATATGTATTGGATCTTATAAACTTTGGGGAGACGTAGAAAAGTTGCATATCAATTAGCATTACCGCTGTCCATGTCTAGTGTGCATGATGTATTTCGTGTGTCACTGTTGAAGAAGTACATTAAAGATCCATATTAAAGGTATTGACCACGGAATCACTGGATTAGATAGAATGTTTAACTATTGAAGTGGTACCATCCTAGTTCACTAGTGGGAAGGTACAATGTTTCTAAAGTCGGGATAATTATTATGTGAAGGCAACCTGGCAAAGACAATACGTGGAGAAGAGTGCATAAGAGGAAGAAGATGCAATGCGGAAATAGAATTCCCACCTATTGACTCCGAAGTAAATTCAAAATTTTGAGGACAAAATTTATTTTAAGGATGGGGGAGTTGTAAGATTCGTTCAAATTTTGAGGACAAAATTCATTTAAGGATGGGGGAGTTGTAAGATCCGTCCTTTCAAATTTCGAGGACGAAAGTTCTTTTAAGGGTGGTGGAGTTGTAAGACCCGCACGCCACGAACCCGGCCTAACCTTCCGTTTCGTGTCGGGACCCGTCTACATATCATGGTCGAGCCAAGTGGACCAAGTGTGTGAAGAAACCCAAGTCCCAATATGAAACTTTACCCAAAATTAGTCAAAATGAGGGTAGGGTTGCATGTTTTAACAGGCAGGTCCGACCCTCCCATCGACCCTCACCATCGACCCTCAACCATGGGTCGTAGGGACTATGAGTTGTCCGACCCTCCCATCGACCCTCACCATCGACCCTCGACATTCGGGAAAAACAGCACAAACCAAAAATTGAGAAACCTTCCTAATTTCGATTGGAACTTTTCCTAAACTCAATGGGACTTATTTTGGGAGGTTTTACTCTATAAATAGGACGTCCCTAAGCCTCCTTCACTCCTTTTACAGCCCTAATTGGATTGAGAGAAAGAGAAGAGAAGGAAGAGAAGAAGAGAAGGAAAACTTGAAGAAAAGGCTAAGGAAGAAGAGGAAATTTAGAGGAACTCTGAATCTTAGCAAAACTAAGGTATGGATACATTCCCCATGATTTATTTAAGACTTTAGAATGGTTTATGAAGAGGATATGACTTAGAAGAAACCCAAACCATCAACCCATGGTTAGGTTTTCATGAAAAACCATGGAGGAATTCATTAAAACCATGTAGGTGAATAAAGTATAGTTCTAAACCATAGAACATGTATAGAATGGATTGTGGAAGTAAGCCATATGACCCAACCATGAAAGAGAAAACAAAATCTGATATTTTTGACTCAAACCATGGAGGGTCGCACCTAGGGTCGATGGCAGATCCGACCCTAGCATCGACCCTCAGTGTTTGGGAAGTTCAGATTAGGGGGAGGGTCATACCCAGGGTCTATCATGACTCCGACCCTACCTCCGTCCCTCAGTTAACAGAATGGTTTTTAAATTCTGAATAAATTCTAATTAAATTTTATCGACTTTGTTAGGTCTTCTAGCAATATAATAACATTATAAAGGTTATTCTAAAGCTTGGAAAAGTATCTATTAGCAAGCTAAGGTGAGGAAACAGAACTCTAAACTAATTGGTTAATAACAAACTGTTTCTCTTTTCTTGAGTCCAATGCCATGCTTAATTCTATGCGAATATGTTTGTAATGTGCATAAAACATGTCATCCAATATTTCTATTATTTGTTCATGCATATTTACTTTATTGTTTATAACATGATGTTGATGATGATGATAGGAATAGGCATGTGATTGTATGTGTGTGGTTGGTGTACCTGATGCGAGCGAGTTTCAGGGGAGGTGTGATGAGAACGTCAATAAACGTTAACCTTTGGCGGGTCTCAGCACTTTAGCTCTACCTCTAACTCAAGTCTTGTGCATTAGCATCGTCGTATCGCCATTACTTTAGCAGAACTATTATGTCGTAGAGTATCAGGGGAGGTGGTCTCGGTCCTTGTAGTCTCTGACTCTACCGGGGGCCTTAGCTCTATCTCTATGGACATTCTGAGGGATGCTGGGGTGAGGCCTTGGATACACTGCTTGGCATTAGGATTGGTTAGTTGTTTGGTATAGCACTATATAGCAATAAACGTAACCTTTGTTATATAATGTTCATGGTTGGGTGCATGTGAGTTGACGATAAACGCGATCTTCGAGTAACGTCACACACTCGTGTATAGAGGCGGGGTCAATAAATGCGACCTTTGGCTACCTAAACCTTTCTATTGCATACTGCAAACTTTAAACCGGACCAAAGATATAAATTGATTTGCATGCAAATGTATTGTTGCAATGTTTTGTTTACTCACTGAGCTCAAGTTGGAGAGCTGACCCTCACGTGCGCAATTATTTTTAGCTTTTGATGTTGCAGGTACTATGATTGAAGATTTTGTCTACACGCCAACATATGAACGGGTAGAGGCTGTGAATGAGAAAGCTGTGGAGAACGAACATGGTTCGTTAAGCGAGCATTTCAGCGGTGGATACGCTTAGTGTTTAGTTTTTGTATTTGGATATTGTAATATGTATTAAGTTATGTTTTGGTTACTTGGAAATAAATGGAATATTAATTATTTATCATGTTTAGACCTCAGTTCATTATCTGTAAGACTTCCGCTATTTATTTTATTACCCTCTGATTAATGTGGAATGTGTTTTGGTTTATCATATGTGGGATAGCCTATTTTGAGATCCTGGTTGAACCGTTGGTTTGTTGACGGTTCATCACACCGTTCTGAATGGTGCAGAATTGGGGTGTGACAAAACTAATTGGTTAATAATAAACTATTTTATGCTTGAGTCCAATGCCATGATTGATTTTATGCATGTATGCTTGTTATGTACATTCAACATGTCATCCAATATTTTTATTATTACTATTCATGCACATTTAATTATTGTTTATAACATGATGACGATGATGATGATGATAGGAATAGGCATGTGGATGTATGTGTGTGGTTAGTGTGCTTGATGTGAGCGAGTATCAGGGGGAGGTGTTATAGGCCGGGCCTCAGCACTCTAGCTCTATCTCTAACTCAAGTTTTGTCCACTGACGTCATCGTATCGCCATTACCTTAGCAGAACTATTACGTCGTAGGGTATGAGGGGTGGTGGTCTCGGACCGTGTAGTCTCTAACACTGTCGGGGGGCCTTAGCCCTATCTCTATGTATGTATTGAGGGATGCTGGGGTGAGGCCTTTGATACACTGTTTGGCATTAGGATTGGTTAGTTCCGAGCCCAGTTTGCGAGCCCTCGCCAGCAGGGGCTTACATGTTGGTATGGGCAATGGGTACAGTAATAAACGTGACATTTGCGTGTACATTGTCCATGGTGGGTGTCACACCCCAATTCCACACTATTCAGAATGGTGTCATGAACCGCTAATAAACCAACGGTTCAACCAGGATCTCAAATAGGCTATCCCCACGTTATCCAAACTCACGCACATCCATAATCATAATCAGAGTAAAATACATAATAGCGGAAGTCTTATAATAACATGAACTAGGAAACTAAAATGATATTAATAATTTAATAGCAAATTATTCTATTTTCAACTAAGACATAATTAATTATCAAATACATGTCTTAATAAATCCAATAAAGAAACCTATAAAATATCTAATCAAATACACACGAGTTGCACTCGTAAGAGGAGTCATGTGTATCGACTTCAGCTTCAGCTTCCATCGTCGCTACGTTCCCGTATGCAGACACATTCATATAATCTTCAACGGTATAACCTGCATCATCAACTGAAAATATTTGACGTCGAGGGGTGAGCACACATCACGGCTCAGTGAGTAGCCAAAACAATGCAACAATACATATGCATGCAAAAAGTCAATATATATCTTTGGTCTGGTATATAAGTTTACAGTATGCAATAGAAAGGTTTAGGTAGCCAAAGGTCGCGTTTATTGACCCTGCCTCTATACACGAGTTGATACTCTACGACATAATAGTTCTGCTAAAGTAATGGCGATACGACGATGCTAATGCACAAGACTTGAGTTAGAGATAGAGCTAAAGTGTTGAGACCCGCCAAAGGTTAACGTTTATTGACGTTCTCATCACACCTCCCCTGATACCCGCTCGCATCAAGTACATCAACCACACACATACAAGCACATGCCTATTCCTATCATCATCATCATCATCATCATTATCATCATGTTATAAACAATAAAGTAAATATGCATGAACAAATAATAGAAATATTGGATGGCATGCTGTATGTACATTACAAACATATTCGCATAGAATCAAACATGGCATAGGACTCAAGAAAATAGAAAAACAGTTTGTTATTAACCAATTTAGTTTGGAGTTCTGGTTCCTCACCTTAGCTTGCTAATAGATACTTTTTCAAGCTTTAGAATCACCTTTACAGTGTTATTGTATTGCTAGAAGCCCTAACAAAGTCGATAGAATTTAATTAAAATTTATTTGGAATTTAAAAACTACTTTGTTAACTGAGGGTCGGAGGTAGGGTCGGAGTCAGGATCGACCCTGGGTGCGACCCTCTGAACTTCCCGAACACTGAGGGTCGATGGTCAGGAACACCTAGGGTCGGATGGTCATCGACCCTCGGTGCGACCCTCGGTGCACTTTGGTCCAATTCTCTCTTTTAATCCATTCTTCGTGTTTAGAATCCTATGGCTTTCTCCTACACTCCATTCTACATTCATTCCATGGTCAAAAATCATGTATAACCCACCTAGATAGCTTTCAAGCACTTTCCTATGGTTTTCCATGAAACCTAACCATAGATTGATGGTTTGGGTTTCTCCGAGATCACACTCTCAACAATAACTAACCTAAGGTCTGTAGAAACTCATGGAATTAGTATCCATACATGAGAAGATAACTTTTTCTCTGAATCTCTTCTCCTTTTTGCTAAGTTCTCTTCCTTCACTTTCTTCTTCCTCTTTTCCTTCTCCTCTCTTTCTCTCAATTCGATTAGGGTTGTGAAAGGAGTGAAAGTGGCTTAGAAACGTCCTTTAAATAGAGTAGGAACATCCTAAATAAGTCCCTTTGAGATTAGGAAAGAATCCCAATCGAAAAAAATAGAAATTTCCTAATTTCTATATTCGACAGAATCCGAGGGTCGATGGGAGGGTCGATGATCCCGTCGACCCTAGGGTCTTAAGCTGTCAGACCCTCCCTTCAAAACTGAGGGTCTGACTTTCTGTTTTGGGAGGTCCGACCCTGCTTAGCTGGGTATGTGACCCTTCCCCTATTTTAAGTGTTTTTGGGTCGATTTGATACCTGGGATCTCGATCTCCTTCACGCCCTTGGTCCATTTGACTCGACGATGACGGGTAAACCTGGTTCAAGGTGGTAAGACCGGGTTAGATTGACACGGGTCTTACAGTGGGTGCATGTGGGACGACAATAAACGTTACCTTTGGGCGGCTTCACACACTCGTGTATAGAGGTGCGGCGTCAATAAACGTGATCTTTGGCCACCTATCCTTTCTATAGCACATTGCAAACTTATTTAGCAGACTAAAGATATGAATTGAATGCATGCATATGTTTGTTGCATTGTTTTGTTTGCTCACTGAGCCATGATGTGTACTAACCATCTCGACGTCGAATATTTTTGGTTGATGATGCAGGTACTACGATTGAAGATTTTATGAGTGTTCCGGTGTATGCGCGTGTTGCTGCAATGGAAGTTGAAGAATTAGTGGATACGCATGACCCCTCATGCGAGTGCAACTCATGCGTATTCTATTAGAATTTTATTTGAATTTATAAAGGGATGTAATTCATATTCTATTTATTTATGTCTCAGTTGATACAACAATAACTTGATATTTTAATTATGATTATTACAGTCAGAGTTCTCAGTTCAGTTACTATAAGACTTCTGCTATTGTGTATTTATTCTGATTATGGTTGTGGATGTGCATGGTTTTATTTTTAATGGATATGTCCTATTAGAGATCCTGGTTGAACCGTTGGTTTATTAGCGGTTCATCACACCGTTTTGAATGGTGCAAAATTGGGGTGTGACAACTTGGTATCAGAGCATCTCAGGCTTTATCTGTGAAACCGTATACTTCCACAAAAGGTCGTGAACTGAGATAGGATAAAAATTTAAAAGATGTAATAATAACATACCATAACCATCTGTGTTGTTTGAGACTAAACCGAAAGAGAATAATGCATCTATTAAATGAGAAACAAATTTATATACAATCAAAAGGAAGAACAAATGTTTATATATATATGATTAAAGCAGAGTACAGTCCACAGTCTGTGCAGTTACATGAAAATACGAAAAGAAAAATAAAAGAAGTACATTCAAGAACCTGGAGGTGATGGGGGAGGCGGTGCCTCATGGTCTCTATCATAGTCCTCAGCGTAGACTCTAGTCAACCAAGCTATCTGAGTCTGGGTCGTCTGGAGACTAGCGGTGAGATCAGTCACCCGCGGATCAGTCACATGCTGAGCATCCCTCAGCTCTCCCATCCGCTGATCCGATACGTGCTGAGCAGCTAGAAGCTGTCCCACCCGTTGATCAGACACGCGTTGAGCAATCAGAAGCTCTCCCACCCTCTGATCGGACGAGCACTGAGCCTCTAGAAGCTCTCCCATCCTTAGGTCAGACATGCGCTGAGCCTCTCATATCTCGTGCAATATTCTCATCATGTCATCAGAAGGAGAATACGAAGGACCAGCTGCATGCGAAGGACCAGCTGAAGAAGACAGACCAGCTCCAGTAGCATGAGTAGGTGATGGAGGAGGTATGGCAACTACATCCATTTATATCCGATCATCATCATCCCCATGAACCCCTGCTCCAGCAGCGGCTGCTATTGCCTCAGCGTCAGCCATCTCCACTCAAGTGCGAGGGTGCACCATCGTGTTCCTCTCCTCATCGCTGACTTGGGCATCCCACATGCCCGTCTTGCAGATGGCCTCCCAATCCAGAGGCGATGAGAAGGATTTCTCTTGAATCTTCTCATCCAATAAATCAACCCCCAAGCGGGAAAGCAAGGTAGAGATCATGCCATAAGGAAGGTTTCCAGTGTAACTGGGCAACGTGGCACTGATCATCGTCCGCATGATGATGTAGGGAAGGCAGACGGGCTACCTAGTGCATATGCAGTATAGCAGGTACTGGGTCAATTGGGAGACCTTCTCGTAATGACCACTCTGCGGTATCAGGTTATGCTGAATGATCTTGCAGTATACCCGTGGATCTAAACGCAGATAACTCGCTTTCATATCCCAATGATCAGGTCTGATGAGCGGACTATCGATCTCAGCCCTCATCTGTAGAGAAAAGAACTGGGGCTCTCCAGGAGCACAGAACACCAAGGGGCCAGCATAGGAAATGACCAACAAGTCGGCCAGCTGCCGATAATCAAATGAAACATCAATCCCCTTGACGTAGCTGGTGATCCGAAGCACACCACCCCTCTCAACATCATTGTAATCTCCCACCACCTGGAGATTACAGTAGAACTAGCGTACCAAGTAAGGACGGGTACACGCGTCATAGGTGATGATGGGAAGCCATCCCATATCACCAAAGGCCCCGTCCACATTGAACAAGGCTAAGTTAGCCAAGTCCACTTTGCGGCCTCTGTCTACCTTCTTACGAGCATAGTGGGCATACTGTGTCTCGACTTCATTGGAACAGAAGCGAAGACAGTCACGAACTCTGGGTACCTTGGTACGAGCCATAGTATCTGCAAATGAGAAAGAAAAACAAATAATGACTTGGTAGAGAGTAAAAACCCTAAATTTCGACATAATAATGACGTAAATTGGTCAAAAGCCTCACTTTTCACCCATACACATGGGCATGAGGACTTACATAGATCCTAAACTATTCTATGGGACTCATACAGTCGGAAATTTCAACTAATGAGATTGAATTGCAAGAAATTTCAGGGAATTCAAAATCTTGACAAAATTAGGGAAAAAAGTGTAAATTTTGAGTTTCTCGATAACCAACCGATGAAACTCAAATATTTTTGAGGGCTTTCGTTCCTCGAGTGATCAACAACAAAAGACCCCAATAAAAATCGAATTTTTACGATTGGAAAAAGTTTAATTTGAAAAATACGAGATAAACGAGCAAAAACCTAGGTAAAGAAACCTAAAAACATGAAAAGGTAGAAGGCATACCTGTAGCGGAGGTGTAGATGACGAAACAAGGAGTGCAAACCACCAACAGATCGGAGTTGTGACTGTTGCAACTCAACGGGACGAGTTGAGTCGAAGCGAAGAAGAAAGAATGGGAATGGACATTGAATCAGAACTTAAAAGTCAGATTTTTAGTCCGGGGGTCGAAAAATTCGATTAAAACAATTGACCCACCCATTGACCCCCGCATCGACCCTCGGCTCTCGGGAATCTGACAAGAACCAGGGGTCGCACCCTGGGTCGGACATCCTCCAACCCCCCCCCCCCAATAGACCCCCGGCTCTCGAGAAGAATGGGTGATTTCTCAGGGTCGCATACTGAGGGTCGGACACCCATCGACCCCCACCATCGACCCTGCAGTGAAAACACAGCATTTTCGAAATAATGATCTGAAAAATTTGAAATTTGCAATTGTTAGTGGTTTTAAAATGTGAGAATGAAGTATTTAATAATTGTTTCTCGTGTTCATTTATTTCAGGCAATCCCACTATCAAATTAATTAATGGCGGGATGCAGAGCAACCAGACAGAGCCGTAACTCTATCCCACCACCACCACCTGTGGGGAAAGGTAACCAGACACACCCGAAAACACAGGGGAACATGAATACGACACCGTCCATCATAAATGGGCAGAAAATCCTACAAATCTGCCAGCTCCACCTACAGACTTGGCCACAGTCGTAATGAACTTGTCCCAACAGCTGCAACAGATGCAATAGGCACAAGCTACTATCCAAGCTGCCATAGGCATAACTCTTCCAGCTACACAAACACCTCCAATGCCAGCTGGACAGGCAAGCTTAGCACTCGAGGGGAGTAACACAGTACCCCACGCACCTCAGACTCCTATCATGCAGGCTCAAGTACCGAATCCTGAGATAGCTCAAGGTGGATATCAATACCAACCACCTATGTATGGAGCGTATGTCTCGCAGCCACTAGATCACTCCAGAATGGTGGAGCGCTTCCTGAAAATGAAGCCCAGAGAGTTTAATGGCAAGCCAGCAGATCCTTTATGGCCGGCACACTGGGTTGACGAAATGGAAAGAAACTTCATGATGATGACATTAAATGAAGAAGAAAGTGCCACCTTATGCTGAAAGGAGATGCACACCATTGGTGGACCAGGACGTATTTACTTACAAAGCATGCTCAATGGACTTGGGATATTCATAAAGAGGCGTTCTTTGAGAAGTAATTTCTGAGAAGTTTCAGAGATTCTATGGAAAGAGAGTTCCTGAGTTTATATCAGGGGCAGATGACCGTGGATGCATAGCAACAGCGTTATGAAGAGCTGTTCTTCTTTGCACCCACTAGTATGCATGAGGAAAACACAAAGACCCGAAGGTTCGTCATGGGACTTAGGGGAAGCATCCGTGACCACGTTCTGGGACATGAAAAGAAAATTTATAATGAAGCGACACAAATTTCTTGAGTTATAGAATTGTGCCAGAACGCGAGTTATTTCATGCAAAACAGAGGTATAAAATGGCCAACTGGAAATTCTTACAATGGAGGGAATACCAAGACATTCAAACCCTTCCGTGCTCAAGGCTTTACCGTTGCACCCAAGACTACTCCCGTAGCTCAACAACAACAGAAGTCAATTACTGAAGGGATAAAATGTTTTAACTGCGACCAAGTGGGACATATAGCAAGGGAATTTCCTAAGCCCAAGAAGCAGCTACATCAAGGACGAGTTTACGCGGTTACATCTGAGGATGCTGCCGCATCCCCTGATGTGGTCACAGGTATGACTTACATTTTTAGTTAGTTGTATTACATTGTATGAGCATCTAGACTAAACCAAAACAAATCATAGGTATCGTACCTATTAATGGCATTACCGCCAGAGTACTCTTTGATTCAGGAGCTACTCATTCCTTTATATCTGTGACGTTTGGAAAGAAGTTAAATCCACCCCATAAATCCTTAGACTACAAACTACTTGTACGATCACCTATGGGACTAGAAGTGGAGTTAGAATAAGGTTATGGACCATGTCCAGTTGTTATTGATGAAAAGACCTTGGATGCAACCTCGATCCAACTTGAGATGGCCGACTTTGACGTCATCTTGAGAATGGAATGGTTAGTTCGGCATTCTGCAAACCTATTGTGCTGAAAAGAAGCTGACATTTGAAGACAAGGAAGGAGCAAAGTTCAGTTTTTCGGGAACCAAACTTTCCCGTAAACGAAAGCTCATACTCTCGACGCTAAAGGCTAAGAAGTGCCTTAAGAAAGGAACAGTCAGGTATTTAGTATCTGTGGTCGACCTTACCATGGAAGCACCACGAATGGAAGATATTGGTGTCGTGCGGGACTATCCAGACATATTTCTTGAAGAATTACCAGGATTACCACCTGACCGAGCTACAGAGTTTTTTATAGTTCTTATACCTGGAGCCGCATCAGTATCAAAAGCACCTTATCGAATGGCTCCTACTGAATTGAAGGAATTGAAAGTACAATTACAAGAACTGCTGGACAAGGGTTATATTCACCATAGTATATCACCATGGCGAGCACCAGTATTATTCTTGAAGAAGGACGGTAGCATTCGCTTGTGTATAAACTATCGAGAACTGAATAAACTGACAATCAAGAATCGGTATCCATTGATTCGGATCGACGACCTATTCGATCAATTGCAAGGTGCCAAAGTGTTCTCCAAGATCGATCTTCGATCAGGCTACCATCAGTTGAAGATTAAGGATGGTGATATTCCCAAGACTGCATTCAGGACCAGATATGGACTTTATGAATTTTTAATCATGTCTTTTGGATTGACAAACGCACCAGCAACCTTTATGGAACTTACGAACCGGGTTTTCCATGATATGTTGGATACGTCGGTTATTGTATTCATTGATGATATATTAGTCTACTCCAAAGACAAGGAATCTCATGTTAAGAATCTAAACGCCGCTCTGCAGCGACTACGTAAGGAGAAGCTCTACGCCAAATTTTCAAAGTGTGAGTTTTGGCTAAAGGAAGTCGCATTTCTAGGCCATGTAGTATCCGTTGAAGGAATTAAAGTAGATCCCAGCAAGATCGAGGCTATTGTAAAGTGGGAAGCACCAAAGAGCGTTGCAGAAATTAGAAGTTTTCTGGGTCTAGCTGGATATTATCGACGATTTGTGGAATACTATTCCCGAATTGCCGTACCTCTTACCAGTTTGACTAAGAAGGGCGAGAAGTTTGTTTGGACGAATAAATGCGAGAAGAGTTTCCAAACCTTGAAGGCGAGATTGATATTAGCTCCAATCTTGACCATCCTGATTTCAGGACATCCATTTATCATGTACACCGATGCGTCAAGACTGGGATTAGGATGTGTGCTTATGCAAGGAGAACAAGTAATTTCTTATGCCTCAAGACAACTGAAGACACATGAAAAGAACTATCCTACACATGATTTGGAACTACCGGCAGTAGTACATGCTGTCATAATATGGAGACATTATCTGTACGGGGAGAAGTTTCAGATTAAATCAGACCATAAAAGTCTTACTTATCTATTTAATCAGAAGGAGCTGAATATGAGACAAAGAAGATGGTTGGACCTATTGAAAGACTATGATTGTGATATCCAGTATCATCTAGGGAAAGCTAATGTAGTAGCCGATGCGTTGAGTAGAAAGGCAATGATAAAATCTCAGGGAGAGGTTAGCACAACTGCCGCAATGTGTACTACCAGAAAGGTATTCAAGGATGGTAATGAGCAGTTTGTGATAGATGCACCGGATGGATCAGCCAACCAAGGGTTTATTCATCGGTTTTCAAATATATTCGCCGCATTGAAGATTATACCGGATATAGTTGATGAAGTGAAGACAACTATCAAATCAGACCCTTACCTAAAAACAGTACAAGAGGACATCGAAAAAGGTAGAACTAACCCTGAGTTCACCTTGGACGAAGAAAAGGTACTGAAGTACAAAGGAAGAATATGTGTACCCGAAACAAAAAGCTCGGACATTAGACATCGATTGATGAAAGAAGCCCATACCACCATCTATTCGATACATCCTGGAAGTACAAAAATGTAACATGATCTAAAGAAATTATATTGGTGGAGAGGAATGAAAGCAGATGTAGCTAAGTTCGTCTCTCAATGCCTAAATTGTCAGAAAGTAAAGGCTGAAGGACAAAGACCGGCAGGACTATTACAGCCATTACCGAAACCAGCATGGAAATGGGACTGCATCACTATGGACTTCGTCACAAGATTACCATTGACTCCCCGAGTAGTTGACATAGTTTGGGTGATTGTAGACCGCCTGACTAAAACAGCTCGCATTATACCTATACGACCTCAGTATACACTGGAAAGGTTAGCTAAGCTGTATGTGGATAACATTGTGCGATTACACGGTGTACTTGAAAGCATTGTGTCCGATAAAGATCCACGATTTACTTCAAAGTTTTGGGAAGGATTGCAAAAAGCTATGGGTACAACATTGAAGTTTAGTATTGCATTCCACCCACAGACAAATGGATAATCAGAGCGTACAATTCAGATTCTAGAAGATATGCTTCGAGCATGTGTAATTGATTTTAAAGGATCATGGAATGAAAAGTTTACACTGATTGAGTTCGCTTATAATAATTGCAATCAGGCTACTATACAGATGTCACCCTATGAAGCACTGTATGACAGAAAGTGTCGAACTCTTTTGTTTTGGAATTAAGTTGGGGAACGTAGTATTGTTGGACCGGAATTTATTGAATAGACTTGTCGAGTGGTCGAAATTATCAAAGAAAGAGTGAGAACAGCTTAGAATCGTCAGAAGTAATATGCCGATACCCGATGCCGTGACTTTGAGTTCGTCGTGGGTGATAAAGTATTCTTAAAACTATCGCCTACGCGAGGATTGAAACGGTTCGGACAAAAAGGAAAACCAAGTCCAAGATATGTCGGGCCATATGAGATTCTAGCTAATTGTGGGAAAGTGGCTTAGCAGATAGCACTACCACCATCTATGTTAAGTGTGCATGACGTATTTCATATTTCCTTATTGAAGAATTATGTCAAGGATCCGACACACGTTTTGACAATGGACTTACCTGATTTGACTGAAGATTTGACATTTGAAGTAGCACCAACTGAAATCACTAGTTGGAAGGTTCAATGACTACACAACCGTGATATCTATTCTGTTAAGGTCACCTGGAGAAGTAGTGACATGGAAGAAATCACATGGGAAGAAGAGAATGCTATGTGAAAGCAAGATCCTCATTTATTTGACTCAGAAAGTATGTACATTTTTTAAGACAAAATTTTAATAAGTAGGGGGGAGTTGTAAGACCCGTATCGAACTAATCCGGTCTTACCAGCTTGAACCAGGTCTACCCATCATGGTCGAGCCAAATGGATCAAGTGCATGAGGGAGATCATGATCTCAAGTATTAAACTGACCCAAAAACACTGAAATAAGGGGGAGGGTCGCATACCCAGCAAGGTAGGGTCGGACCCCCCCAGTATAAAAGTCAGACCCTGAGTTTTTAACCGGGGGTCGGACATTTTAGAACCAGGGATCGACGGGATCTCCAACCCCCTCATCGACCCCCAATCTGCCGACAAAAATCGTGAAATATGAACTTTTCTAATTTCAATGGGATTCTTTCCTAATCTCAATGGGACTTATTTTGGGAGTTTCTACACTATAAATAGGATGTCCCTAAGCCTCTTTCACTCCTTTTAGAACCCTAATTAGATTGAGAGAAAGAGAAGAGAAGGAGAAGACAAAGATAAGAAAAGGAAAGTGGAGAAGAAGATCAAAGAGAAGGCTTCAGAGAAACAAGCCTAATTCTCAGGTATGGATACTATCTCCATGTAATTCTATAGACCTTAGAATTGATAGTAAAGAGGGAATGATCTAGGAGAAACCCAAATCATCCATCCATGATTAGGTTTTCATGGAAAACCATGGGGGAGATCATAAAAACCATAGAGGTGAATGAACTACGGTTCTAGACCGTAGAACATGTGTGGAATGGATTGTAGAAGCAAGCCATAGGACCCCAAACACAAAGGAATGGACTGTAGGATGAAAATTTGACTAAACCCATAGGGGGTCGCACGGGGGGTCGATGGCCAATCGACCCTACCAGACCCTAACAATCGACCCCCAATGTTCGGGAAGTCCAGAATCTGGGTGGTAGCACCCAGGGTCGATGGAACCTCCAACCCTGGCATCGACCCCCAGTTAACAGCATGCTTTTTAAAATCAGAATTAATTCTAATTAAAATCTATCGACTTGATTAGGTATTCCAGTGATATAATATTGATATTTAGTTGATTCTTAAAGCTTGAAAGAGGATCTACGATCAAGTAAAGGTGAGGGAACAAGACCTAAACTAATTGGTTAATAGTAAACTCTTTTATTCTTGAGCCCAATGCCATGATTGATTCTATGCATGTATCCTTGTTATGTACATTCAACATGTCATCCAATATTTTTATTATTACTGTTCATGTATATTTAATTATTTTTTATAACATGATGATGATGATGATGATGATAGGAATAGGCTTGTGGATGTATGTGTGTGGTTTGTGTGCTTGATGCGAGCTAGTATCAGGGGGAGGTGTTATAGGCCGGGCCTCAGCACTCTAGCTCTATTTTTAACTCAAGTCTTGTCCACTGACATCGTCGTATCGCCATTACCTTAGCAGAACTATTACGTCGTTGGGTATGAGGGGAGGTGGTCTCAGACAGTGTAGTCTCTGACACTGCTGGGGGGCCTTAGCCCTATCTCTATGGATGTATTAAGGGATGCTGGGGTGGGGCCTTGGATACACTCTTTGGCATTAGGATTGGTTATTTGCGAGCCCTCGCCAGTAAGGGCTTAAGTGTTGGTATGGGCAAAGGGTACAGCAATAAACGTGACCTTTGCGTGTACATTGTCCATGGTGGGTGCATGTGGGATGACAATAAATGTTACCTTTGGGCAGCTTCACACACTCGTGTATAGAGGTGCGACGTCAATAAACGGGATCTTTGGCCACCTATCCTTTCTATAGCACATTGCAAACTTATTTACCAAACCAAAGATATGAATTGAATGCATGCATATGTTTGTTGCGTTGTTTTGTTTGCTCACTGTGCCATGATGTGTGCTCACCCTCTCGACGTCGAATATTATAGTTGATGATGCAGGTACTTTGGTTGATTTTTATGAGTGCTCCGGTGTATGCGCGTGTTGCTGCAATGGAAGCCGAAGACTTAGTGGATACGCATGACCCCTCATGCGAGTGCAACTCATGCATATTCTATTAGAATTTTATTTGAATTTATAAAGGGATGTAATTGATATTCTATTTATTTATGTCTCAGTTGATACAACAATAACTTGATATTTTAATTATGATTATTACAGTTAGAGTTCATAGATCATTTACTATAAGACTTCAGCTATTGTGTATATATTCTGATTATGGTCGTGGATGTGCATGGTTTTATTTTTAATGGATATGGCCTATTAGAGATCCTGGTTGAATCGTTGGTTTATTAGCGGTTCATTAAACCGTTCTGAATGGTGCAGAATTAGGGTGTGACATAATCCATGGAGAATCCATGTAATCATGATCCCATAACTATCATCTCTTCTTTGATATTATTGAGACATGTTTAAGGACTTATTTGAATGTTGGATCAGATTTAGAAAAGGACTGAGATTTTATGATAATAATAAATGGTAAAAAATAATAGTTTAATCATGGACAGACCCATGACTCATTTTTTCCTTGGATAAAAACTCATTTACCATCAAAGGGAATTACCAAAGGAGTTATGTTAGATGATTTAGACAAACTTGAGAAGGGATCAAGACCTATGGAATATTGAAAAAATGGAATTAAGTGAACTAATGGTCGGATCTAAGTATCCCAGACCTTCATGTTAGTTTTGAAGGACTATTATGGACTGAAACCCGAGGGAAACCCTTCTTGGTATTGCTGAAATTAGATCTGAGATATAAAATCAGATCTAGCAATATTGGTAAACTAGGAAATGGAATTAATGCCAATAACCTAAGGTATAATAGGATTTTTGAACCCAAACTCCTTATTTAGGCTTAATAAAATCCAAGAAGAGCACCATGTCAAAATCAACCAGTTTTGGCCTTGTTTCGACATGCGACCGATGACATGTGCCGCCGATGACAAGTGCCATACGCCTATGGTCAAGACCGTACGATCGATGCCATGTGTCGTATGGTGAAATGACCTCTGTTGATGACTGTACTTGGACATCATCTCTCTGGAATTTTTATGAACCTATTTATATGTTTATATCCCTGAGATAATATGTTTACATATGTATTCTCCTTTGATTCGTTATAACCTATGCTATTTATTTTTGATGCTGGCTGTTCACTGTTATTTGCACTTGAAACATCTAGACAACGAGTACGAGAAGTTTATTATTAATAATCAGACCACTAAAAATGTAAATAAATCATTAGACTATGCTTGAGCAAGCAATAGAGACTAATAATGAAATGATGGATTAAATATTATTACTTTTATTGTTATTAAGGTACGGGAAAACTCATGGAGAACTACTCGGGACCGTACTTTGTAGTTGCTGCTTACCATCTCAAGTAAGCAGATAAAACATTTGTTTGGTAGAATTAGCTACATTGATCTTGTGGAGTGATGATATGTGATTGATAATATATTTTTGCGTGATAACATGTCATCCAATGAACTATCTTGGTTGCTCATACCTATACATTCTCTTGTGTATAAGATCAGTGATATCTATAGTGGTTTGGAAGCGGGATGGAATGGGATGCCTCGTGACCTCTCCATGAAGGGTAGAGCTGGTCTTGGTGATTCTTGATTTCTGATTAAGTCAGTAAGGAGGAAGGTGGGTGGAATGGGACGCTTCCACCACTTCTTACTGACGTTGCATTGATCATATGTAGCTTAGCCAAGTCACGATGCCATATGTTGGGACCAGATAGGGTCGGAAGCTTGGCAATGTTACGGTCTAGTAATATAACTAATTAAGTGTATATTTTTAATTGAACTTTAACTACCTGAATAACTATACCCCTCTCTATTAGGGGGTTATGTAGTGGTATGGGTCCATAAAAGGTGGTTTAAACATAACTGTGATGCTCCCCATACCTGACTTAGTGTGGATGGGCAGGCGAGTCAACTAGTGAGATTACCATCTCCTTAAGTGCCCGACGTAGTGTGGACTTGGGATGAGTTACAGGCAAGAGGCCAACATAAAATGGACTTGCACCAAAATAACAGACCCATATTTAGGGGATGCTCTTGTGCTTCATGTCTGGGACATTATTCATTATTTGGGAGTGACCCTTGCAGTCGGAGACTCCATGTGTAGGTTGTCTTGAGCTGGCACTTACAGTTATACACCAGACCATAGTTGTTAATTCATGCAGTTGTATGCATACGTTTGATTTCCTTGCTAAGCTCGATGGTTGAGCTTACCCTTTTGTACATAAACTCTTTTAGATGCAGGTTCGACTGAAGTGGATTACTGAGAGATGGACGCTAGTGATGATGACGTCCATGATGAAACTTGCGAGTGTGATGACTGTGTCTACGGATAAATACAATGAATAATTTATAAACTTATTTGAATTTAGCTTATTTTATTAGGATTTAGGGTCGTGTTGCCCAGGAGAATAATTTAAATTTAAGGATTTAACTACCTTTACATATTTACCCTTACCATGGTCTACGAATACTATAATTTATCATTTAAATATTTCAGCTGGTATTATTTTTTTTCAGCCTTCCGCTATACTCTTGGTCTAAAATTCTCTTTAATCTGGGGGTGTGCAAATCATTATTAGATCTTGTGATATAATGGGTTTATTAGTTGGTATTCTATGTTCTATAATCTTAGAAGGGGATTTCCAATGCCCTTAATTAGGGTGTGAAAATCTCGTCCATTCCATAGTACCGATACATCAGGAACGGGGTATGACAAAAACCACCTTCTATTAGCCTTAATACTAAGAAGGACTTCTTTTAAAGAAGTCAAGGGTGTTCTAGGATCTCACAGGGTATAGGTTACTAGTTTCTAAGGTTCAACACTTGTCGTCCAGAGGTTTCTAGCATTTCAAATGGTGAACAACAAGCTAACTAAACAGGTTTTAGAGTAACTAATTAAAACAATGGAGAAAATGGTCATAGAAAAATGATCTTAGAGATCCAAATTCCATAAGTAGGCTCATAAAAATCCCAGGAAACTATTGACCAAAGTGGTCAACAACCGAGATCAAAACCTTATGCAGTTGATGGCGTCAACCGCACGGTTTTGACCATTAGGTGTGCGGCAAGTGCCATCAGCAGTATGCTTTCGGGTGGCCAAATGACAACCCTAGTAAGCCAGAAAGGTTGCCTAGTCCCTATAGGTTCTATTTAAGGTTTCAACTTACAGAGGTGATCCATGGTTGGTCGTTTTAGGGTGCAAACCAAACCTTACATCTAACAACCTAAAGCATAAGGGGTTCATCTTCTTAGAGATGTCATTACAGTGTTCTAAGCCCTTAAACAAATCAGAATAAATTTTAGGAAGTCATTGGCCAAATTTGGCCGAGATTCGACATCGGAATGACGTATGGCTGATGGCATTGACCACACATCACGACGGCCATGTCGTACGACTGGTCCCATCGACCAGATGTCAAAACATGGTCCGATGGCCGCCAACTTTCTTCGACATATTTCCCATATTTTTCTTAGTAGGATTAAGGAGTTTGAGCTCCCGGTTCCAAGTTTACACTACAATTTGGATACTGCTTAGATTTGATAGTTAACCAAAATAATTGATCTGGCTTTAAATCATTAGATCCTATTTCCATCCTTTTGATCCCATCATTGGTCCATGATCTGAGTCTCCTAAGGTGAATCCAAGGTCTCAAATAGTCCATAATAATTTATATATATTTTTGAAAATTTGATCCCACCTTTTAGTTGGGCTATGTACACTACCGTCTGCTATTCAGAACTATGAATGGTGGTCTACATGTTCATGGCTCCACCATGGTTGGTAGATCACTATTTCTTCTTCATGGATCATGGTCGGATCCTTCATGTGCATAATACCATTCATCGATATTAGTTATGAGTATTTCCATTATGATTATTGTCATCAGACTAAAATCAGTATGAAGGGACACTTACATGGACTCGAATCTTCCACGTTCTCTACCGACCACGTACTTGTAAAGGCACGTCCTTTCTCTTACTTCCTCTTCTTTTCTTTTCCTTTACTTCTTTCTTTTCTTCTTCTTCCCCTCTATGTCTTCTCTTTCTCCTTGCTGGGCAATAACTAGAGGAAAGGATTTTTCCTCTCTGGGGTAGTATTTAGAGGAGCTCTTCCTCTCTTTTCCCTTTTTTCTCTCTTCTAGAAATTTGTGTGTCAGAACCTCTCTCTCAATCTTTTGGTTTGATTAATTGAATAGCTAGGGTGACTCCACTCCAATGCCAAAATCGATATGGTGGAGCACCAAAGATGGAATGGAAAAGATCCTCCTCCCATTCTTTTCATTCTTGGTCCAAACAAGGATCAGCCTACTATGAATAGGCCATTGGTGATAGGCCTTCCATGCAGGGAGAAGACTGAGTTCAAACGGTAGGACTTGCATTTAATCGGTTACAATCACACCCTATTCTTGATGTATCGGTACTATGACATGTAACGGGATCACCTCATCCTATTAGGGCATTGAAAATCCCCTTCCAGGATCACGTTTCAAAGGATATACAAATACAAATCCATAACGATACCCACACAAGGTAATAATCAACCTATTTAGAGTAACTAAAGAAAAATAACACATATATTTTCGAATAAATCAGCAAAAGTCATATCTCAATTAAAAGTAGCAGAAAACTACAATTTATGAAAGAAATATTCAAGATATTATTCAAAGTAAAAGTGTTTCCAAGAGCATAAGTGTTATTTGAAAGATACGGACAACACATCCCCAATAAAAATTTTTATTTAAACACTAGTTATATTACCCAATAAAATTGTTTATTTAAACACTAGTTATATTACCCAATAAATTTTTTTTATTTAAACTCTAGTAATATTATGAAAGAAAGTTCATGTCTATCCATATACACAGTCGTCACACTCGTAAATGGAGCTATTGACACCATCATCGCTAACTCCACAATATCCTCCACACCGGATGGATAGTACCTCAGAGTGTCATTACAGTCACCAATAATTACACCCGCATCAACTAAAATATTGTGTGTATATGGGGTAAGCTCAACCATCGAGCTTAGCAAGGAAATCAGACATGCAACAAGCGAAATGCATGCAATTAACAATTGCAGTCTGGTAAACAACTGTAAGTGCCAACTCAAGACAACCCACACATGGAGTCTCCAGGCTGTATGGGTCTTCCCCATTAGAATGATACTGTCACACACATGGAGCACAGCACATCCCTTAAGTATGGGTCCGCCATTATGGAATAAGCTCATATTACACCGGGCCACTTGCTCACTACTCATTCCAAGCCTGTATTACACCAGCCACTTGAGGAGATGGTAAAATCACTAGTTGACTTACCCGCATACTATGTTGGGTATGGGGAGTATCGTAGCTATTTTCATACCATATTTTTATTGAACCCATGCTGTTACATAACCCCTTAACGGCTAGGGTATAGTTATATGGGTGATTAAAGTTCAAGTAGCAATATCCACCTAAATAGCCATATTACTCGACCCTAACGTCCCTAAGCTTCTGACCCCGTCCGAGCCCCTACATAGGATATCGTGACTTGGCTAGGTTACATATGGTCAATGCAAAGCAGTGTCAGTAAGAAGTGGTGTAAGCAGCCCATACCACCCACTTTCCTCCACTGACTTAACCAGACATCATGAATCAAACACAGATTAGTTGCCCTCATGGAAAGGTAGCGAGTGTCCCATACCACTCACCCTCTAATCCCTACACAACACTACTGATCCTAAGAGCAAGGATGCATACACATGATCAAACAAACAGTATATTGGTTGGCATATTATCACACAAAGCATGATATCAATTGCACATCATCACACAGCATAATATAGTATAACAAATTCTACCAAACAAAGGTTTAATTCCCTCACCTGATCGGTAAACAATAATTATTATAAAAGCACGGCTTCGAATAGCTTCCTT
Source organism: Protea cynaroides (assembly GCA_028583415.1). Classification (NCBI taxonomy): domain Eukaryota; kingdom Viridiplantae; phylum Streptophyta; class Magnoliopsida; order Proteales; family Proteaceae; genus Protea; species Protea cynaroides. Next base: position 34,702,029 of record CM053265.1, read on the forward strand.
AGGTTATCCCATACCTTTAATATCAACATAACTAATTGTTATTAATTATTTTGAATACTATGTGTCTCTATCGTTTGCTCATTATAACATCCTATCAGTTTATAATCATTTCTACAGGTCTGGTGATTTGGTTTTAACATAATACACTTCATGGATAACAATTGAAATAATATATATATATATATATGATTTCAAGGATCCAATCCCTTAAATAAGCTTAATAAAGTCCCAGAAAGCTATTGCCCAAAAACAGTCAGGATCCGGGGTTAAAACCTCGTGCGGCATGTGCCATGTGCCATATGTTACGACAGGTAAGCCGTGCCGCATGTGCCGTCGACCTCACGTCAAAACCTTGCCAAAATTACTTGATTTTGAGATGGTGGTCATCTTAATTTTTTTTAAGCATTAATAAGAAGTTTGAGCTCAAAATTTCATTTCTAAATCATGTTATTGATATCGATCCATTTCTCAGATAGCCGATACTGTTGGATCTGTTTTGTAAACCTTGGATCCGAGTACTACCATTATGTCACTAGGTTTTCTTGATTTTAATCCATCTAAAATCATTCTTAGTCATCCTTGAATAACATAGGATGCTTTGATCCATTTATTATTGGTTTTTACCAATTTTCTTATTGTTCCTACGATTTTAGATCCTCAAACAAAATTAATCTAACACCTAAATCAGCACTTGGGTGCTCACCCTCAATGTTGTATGAGGATCTCTTTCAAGGTACCATTAGAGATATAGTTTCTCTAGGTTTTATGGATTCAATGTATCAAAAAGAGATATAAAACCTTACCTGCAGTCACTCTCCTTCAAGGTTCCATCGAGCATATGATTCGTGGATCAACCAAGCCTCCTCTCTTCCTTCTCTTCTTCTTCTCCTTCTCGGAACCTCCCTTCTTCCCAAAATGCATCAGAGGCCTCTTTCTCACTCCTTTTCTCTTTTCTTGGATTAGGCTTATAGGAAATGGCAAGACTAGAGACGTTTCTACCAAGTTTGTGACGGTTTGAGATAAATGGGATTCTATGAATGGTAATTTGAGAGGATTTCCCTCCTCTCTTACCATAATCAAATCATGTATACTCAACTTACTATGATTGGTGAAAAATCCAATCTCATCCAGTGGGTCCCATGGTTCGATAGAGAGATGGTCTTTGGTCCATCCTCGTGGTTTATTGTTGGAATAAAAATGAACCATGGTAAGAAATAAACCAAAACCCTTTTGATTAGATGTTGGTAGACTAAGTTTTTAGGTCATAGTTGAGCCCGGGGCTTGTGGACCAAAAATCAATCCGCTGACTATGTGTAGCTGATGTGCATACGTACACATTTTGCAGTGCATGCTCTATCCACATAGCCAAAATTTGAGTCAAGGCTACGTATGGTTGATGCACAGTTGGATGCCATTTCTTCGTGCTGCTGATGTCCATCCGTATGACCCAAATAGAGTGTAAACTCCTGTGTATGGTATGAGATCAAGTCTAACATTCCTCTATTGTGTTTTGCTCACTTTGGCAATGTCATACCTACCCGTTCATCATGGTAAGTCCTGTTACAAGCCAAAATTTCCAACTGAGGACTGAAATTTGGGCATGGGTTTACAACTCCATCCCCCCTACAAAAATTTTGTCCTCAAAATTTCGATGTTCCTTTGTCCCCGACAATTATGGTATCGCTTATGCATATCATCAACCTTTACCATTAACTTCTTTCATTTTTATGGTCTTTTCACATGACTCCAACAAAATAAGTATTTCGATTTGAGTCCTTGACCTTCTTGGTCTACAATGGTCAAAGGTTTCAGCATATAAAACAAATCAGCCTTTTCTTGGGGCAGTTCCGTGGTCAACACGTGCGTCGAGTCTCTGATGTACTTCCTTATCATCGATGCATGGATCACAATTGGAACATTGGGTAGGGCAAGTGGTAAAGCCATTTGGTAAGATCTCTCCACTTTGGCCTAGTTCTTTATAAAGTCCGATATAACGAGGACTCCACTTCCTTTCTTACCAAATCTCTTTATTAATAGAAGGGAAACACCTTCAAGATACAAGCTTCTTCGGGGAGTAACGAGGCTATGCGGTCATCATTTTTCCTTTAATCCCTTCGACCTTCTCACAAGTTTCTTGAATGATTTCATCGCAAAATTCTTCTCCTACTGACATCTGTCTAGTACAATGAAGTCCTACACCTTCTTCCATACTAGGACTTAACTTACTGATGAGTCAGACTATTATAAAAATCAAGCCACATCGGCCTTTACTCCTTTCCAATAAATTGTTTTTTTTCCATTCATTGTACATGTAAGACCCGTATCGAACTAACCCTTTCTTACCACCTTGAACCAGGTCTACCCATCATGGTCCAGCCAAATGGATCAACTGCATAAAGGAGAGCACGATCCCAGGTATTAAACTGACCCAAAAACATTAAAATAAGGGGGAGGGTCGCATACCCAGCAAGGTAGGGTCGGACCCCCAAGATCAAAAGTCAGACCATGAGTTTCTAACCGGGGGTCGGACAATTTAGAACCAGGGGTCGACGGGATCTCCGACCCCTCATCGACCTTCAGTCTGCCGACAAAAACCATGAATTGGGAACTTTCCAAATTTCAATGGGATTCCTTCCTAATCTCAATGAGACTTATTTTGGGAGTTTCTACTCTATAAATAGGACGTCCCTAAGCCTCTTTCACTCCTTTAGGAACCCTATTTGGATTGAGAGAAATAGAAGAAAAGGTGAAGAGATAGAGAAGAGAAGGAAAGTAGAGAAGAAGATCAAAGAGAAGGCTTCAGAGGAACTAGCCTAATTCTCAGGTATGGGTACTATCTCCATGTAATTCTAAAGACCTTAGAATAGATAGTGAAGAGGATATGATCTAGGAGAAACATAAATCATCCATCCATGGTTAGGTTTCAATGGAAAACCATGGGGGAGATCATAAAAACCATATAGGTGAATAAACTATGGTTCTAAACCATAGAACATGTATGGAATGGATTGTAGAAGCAAGCCATAGGACCCAAACACGAAGGAATGGACTGTAGGACCTAAAATTTGACTAAACCCACGGGGGGTCACACGGGGGTCGATGGCCAATCGACCCTACCAGACCCTAACAATCGACCCCCAGTGTTCGGGAAGCACATAATCTGGGTGGTAGCACCCAGGGTCGATGGAACTTCAGACCCTGGCATCGACCCCCAGTTAACAGAATGCTTTTTAAAATCAGAATTAATTCTAAAAAAATTTTATCGACTTGATTAGGTCTTCTAGTGATATAATAGTGATATTTACTTGATTCTTAAAGCTTGAAAGAGGATCTACAATCAAGAAAAGATGAGGGAACAAGACCTAAACTAATTGATTAATAATAAACTATTTTATTCTTGAGTCCAATGCCATAATTGATTCTATGCGTGTATGCTTGCATGTGCATTCAACATGTCATCTAATATTTCTATTATTACTGTTCATGCATAATTAAATTATTGTTTATAACATAATGATGATGATGATGATGATGATAGGAATAGACATGTGAATGTATGTGTGGTTGGTGTGCTTGATGCGAGCGAGTACCACGGGGGGTGTCATTGGCCGGGCCTCAGCACTCTAGCTCTATCTCTAACTCAAGTCTTGTCCATTGACATCGTCATATCGCCATTACCTTACCTGAGCTATTACGTCGTAGGGTATGAGGGGAGGTGGTCTAGGACCAGGTAGTCTCTAACTCTGCTGGGGGGCCATAGCCCTATCTCTATGGATGTATTGAGGGATGCCAGGGTAAGGCCTTGGATACACTGATTGACATTAGGATTAGTTAGTTGTGAGCCCAGTTTGTGAGCCCTCGCCAGCAGGGGCTTAAGTATTGGTATGGGTAGAGTATGAGGGGATGTGTCATAGGCCAGGCCTCAGCACTTTAGCTCTATCTCTATTCCATGGTAGGGTAGATGGGGCCGACAATAAACATTACCTTTGGGGGGGCTTCCACACCCTGTGCATAGAGGCGAGGTGGCCACCGAACCTTTCTATGGAGCATTGCAAACTTATTTACCAGACCAAGGATATGAATTAAATGCATGCATATGATTGTTGCATTGTTTTGTTTGCTCACTGAGCCATGATGTGTGCTCACCCTCTCGATGTTGAATATTTTTAGTTGATGATGTAGGTACCACTGTCGAAGATTATTTGAATGCTCCAGTGTACGGGCATGTTGCTACTATGGAAGCTAAAAACTTAGAGGATCCGCATGACCCTTCATGCGAGTGCAACTCATGTGTATTCGATTAGGTTTTCATTAGAATTTATGAAGTTAATGTAATTGATATTTTATTTACTTATGTCTCAGTTGATATAACATAAATTGATAATTTATCTATGATTATCACAATTAAATTTCTCAGTTCATCTACTATAAGACTTCTGCTATTGTGTATTTACTCTGATTATAGTTATGGATGTATATGGTTTTATTTTTAATGGACATAGCCTATTAGAGATCCTGGTTGAACGGTTGGTTTATTAGGGGTTCATCACACCGTTCTGAATGGTGCAGAATTGGGGTGTGACAACTTGGTATCAGAGCATCTCAGGCCTTGTCTGTGAAACCAGCATACTTCCACAAAAGTTTGTGGACTGAGATAGGATAAAATTTAAAAGATGTAATAATAACACACCATAAGCATCTGTGTTGTTTGAGGCAAAATTGAAAGGGAATAATGCATCTATTAAATGAGAAACAAATTTATATACAACCAAAAGAAGAACAAATGTTTATATATATATATGATTAAAGCAGAGTACAGTCCACAGCCCGGACAGCTACTCTGATGTACAAAGAAAGATAAAAAATACGTCAAGGAGCTGGAGGTGATGGGGGAGGCGGTGCCTCATGGTCTCTATTATAGTCCTCAGCGTAGACTCTAGTCAACCAAGCTATCTGAGTCTGGGTCGTCTGGAGACTAGTGGTGAGATCAGCCACCTGCTGGTCAGTCACACGCTGAGCATCCCTAAGCTCTCCCACCCACTGATCCGACATGTGCTGAGCAGCTAGAAGCTCTCCCACCCGCTGATCCGATATGTGCTGGGCAGCCAGAAGCTCTCCCATCAGCTAATCAGACACGCGCTGAGCCTCTAAAAGCTCTCCCATCCTCAAGTCAAACATACTCTGAGCCTCTCGTATCTCGTGCAAGATCCCCATCATGTCACCAGAAGGAGCATACGAAGGACCAGCTGCATGTGAAGGACCAGTTGAAGAAGACGAATCAGCTCTGATAGTATGAGTAGGTGATGGAGGAGGTATGGCATCCGCATCCATATATAGACAATGGTCATCATCCCCATGAACCCCTGCTCCAGCTGCTGCTGCTGCTGCTTCAGCGTCAGCCATCTCCACTCGAGTGCGAGGGCGCACCATTGCGTTCCTCTCCTCATCGCTGACCGAGGCATCACACATGCCCATCTTGCAGATGGCCTCCCAATCTAGAGGCGATGAGAAGGATTTCTCCTGAATCTTCTCACCCAACAAATCAACCCCAAGGCGGGTAAGCAAGGTAGTGATTATGCGTCCATAAGGAAGGTTATCGGTATGACTGGGCAACATGGCACTAATCATCGTCCACAAGATGATATAGGAAAGGCAGACGGGCTGCCTAGTGCATATGTAGTACAGCAGATACTGGGTCAACTGGGAGACCTTCTCGTAATGTCCACTCTGTGGTATCAGATTATGCTGAATGATCTTGCAGTATACCCATGGATCTGAATGCAGATAACTCGCTTTCATCTCCCAGCGATCCTCTCTGATGAGCTGACGGTCTATCTCAGCCCTCATCTGTAATGAAAAGAACTGGGGCTCTCCAGGGACACAAAATACGAAGGAGCCACCATAAGAGATACCCAGTAAGTCTGCTAGTTGTTGATAGTCGAAAGAAACATCAACCCCTTGACATAGCTAGTGATCCTAAGCTTACCACCTCTCTCAACATCGTTGTAATCCCCCACCACTTGGAGATTACAATAAAACTGGTGTACCAAGTCAGGACAGGTACATGCATCATAGGTGATGACAGGGAGCCATCCCATATCGCCAAAGGCCCCCTCCACATCAAACAAGGCCAAGCTAGCTAAGTCCACTTTGCGGCCTCCCTCTACCTTCTTGCGAGCATAGCGGGCATACTATGTCTCGGCTTCAGTGGAGAGGAAGCGAAGAGGGCCATGAATACTGGGTACCTTGGTACTAGCCATAGTATCTGCAAATAAGAAAGAAAAAGAAATAATGGCTTAGTAGGAAGAAAAAACCTGAAATTTCAACATAATAACGAAGTAAATTGGTCAAAAGCCACACTTTTCACCCATACACGTGGGCAGGAGGGCTTACATTGATCCTAAACTATCATGTGAGACTCATACAGTCGGAAATTTCAACTAATGAGATTGAATTGGAAGAAATTTCAAGAAATTCAAAATCTCGACAAAATTAGGGCAAAAAGAGTAAATTTCGAGTTTCTCGATAACCAACCGATGAAACTCAAATATTTTTTAGGGCTTTCATTCCTCGAGTCACCAACAACAAAAGCCCCCAATAAAAATCGTATTTTTACTGTTGGGAAAAATTTAATTTGAAAAATACGAGATATACGAGCAAAAACCTAGGTAAAGAAACCTAAAAATATGAAAATGTAGAAGATATACCTGTAGCGGAGGTGTAGACGATGAAACCAGGAGAACAAACCACCAACGGATCAGAGTTGTCACTGTAGCAACTTAGAGGGATCTGATGAGTCGAAGCGGAGAAGAAAGAATGGGAAATGGTCTTTGAATCGGAACTTAAAAATCTGATTTTTAGTTCGGGGGTCGGAAAATTCGACTAAAACCATCGACCCACCCATCGACCCCCGCATCGACCCTCGGCTCTCGGTGATCTGACAGAGAACCAGGGTCGCACCCAGGGTCGGACATCCACCGACCCCCCCCATCGACCCCCGACTCTCGGGAAGAATGGGTGATTTCTCAGGGTCGCATACTGAGGGTCGGACACCCATCGACCCTGCAGTGAAAACACAGCATTTTCGACAGAATGATCTGAAAATTTTGAAATTTGCATTTGTTAGTGGTTTTAAAATATGAGAATTATGTATTCGATGATTGTCTCTTATGTTCAATGATTTTCAGGCAATCCCACTATCAGATTAGCTAATGGCTGGACGCAGAGTAACCAGACAGAGCCGTTACTCTATTCCACCACCACCTGTGGGGGAAGATACCCAGACACACCCGAAAACACAGGGGAATATGAACACGGCACTGTCCGTCAGAAATGGGCAGACAAATCCTACAAATCTGCCAGCTTTGCCAACAGACTTGACCACAGTCGTAATGAACTTGACCCAACAGCTGCAGCAAATGCAACAGGCACAAGCTACTATACAAGCTGCCATAGGCATAACTATTCCAGCTGCACATACACCTCCAATGCTAGCAGGACAGACAAGCAGAGCACCAGGGGAAAGTAACACAGTACCCCACGCACCTCAGACTCCTATCATGCAGGCTCAAGTAAAAAATCCTGAGATAGCTCAAGGTGGATATCAATACCAACCACCTATGTATGGAGCGTATGCTCCGCAGCAACTAGACCACTCCAGACTGGTGGAGCATTTTCTGAAACTGAAGCCCAAAGAATTTAATGGCAAGCCAGTAGATCCTTTATGGCCGGCACACTGGGTTGACGAGATGGAAAGAAATTTTATGATGATGACAGTGAATGAAGAAGAGAAGGTATTGTGTGCCACCTTTATGCTGAAAGGAGATGCACACAATTGGTGGAGGTCTACCAGGACATATTTATTAACAAGCCACGCCCAACTGACTTGGGATATTTATAAGGAGGCTTTCTTTGAGAAGTACTTTCCTAGAAGTTTCAGAGATTCTATGGAATGAGAGTTCTTGAGTTTATATCAGGGGCAGATGACCGTGGATGCATATCAACAGCATTATGAAGAGCTGTTCTTCTTTGCACCCACCAGTATGCAAGAGGAAAACCCAAAGACCCGAAGGTTTGTCATGGGACTTAGGGGAAACATCCAAGAGCATGTTCTGGGACATGAAAAGAAAATCTATAATGAAGCAGCACAAATTGCTCGAGTTAAAGAATCGAGCCAGAAGGAGAGTTATTTCATGCAAAACAGAGGTATAAAAAGGCCAGTTGGAAATTCTTATAATGGGTGAAATAACAAGACATTCAAACCCTTCCATGCTCAATGCTATACCACTGGAACCAAGACTACTCTCGTAGCTCAACAACAAGAAAAGCCAAGTACTGAAGGGATAAAATATTTTAACTGCAACCAAGTGGGACATATGGCAAGGAAATGTCCTAAGCCCAAGAAGCAGCTACATCAAGGACGAGTTTACGCGGTTACATCTGAGGATGCTGCCGCATCGCCGATGTGGTCGCAGGTATGACTTAAATTTTTTTTAGCTAGTTGTATTACATTGTATGAGCATGTAGACTAAACCAAAACAAATCACAAGTATCGTACCTATTAATGGCATCCCAGCCAGAGTACTCTTTTATTCAGGAGCTACTCATTCCTTTATATCTGTGGCATTTGGAAAGAAATTAAATCTATCCCTTAAATCCTTAGACTACAAACTACTTCTACGATCACCTATGGGATTAGAAGTGGAGTTAGAAAAAGGTTATGGACCATGTCCAGTTCTTATTGATGAAAAGACCTTGGATGCAACCTTGATCTAACTTGAGATGGCAGTCTTTTACGTCAACTTGGGAATGGACTGGTTAGTCCGGCATTCTACAAACCTATTGTGTGCCGAAAAGAAGCTAACATTTAAATACAAAGAAGGAGCAGAGTTCAGTTTTTCAGGAACCAAACTTCCCCGTAAACGAAAACTGATACTCTCTACGCTAAAGGCTAAGAAGTGCCTTGAGAAAGGAGCAGTCGGGTATTTAGTATTTGTGGTCGACCTTACCAAGGAAGCACCCCAAATGGAAGACATTGATGTTGTGCGTGACTTTCCAGACATATTTCCTGAAGAATTACCAGGATTACCACCCGACCGAGCTACAGAGTTTGTTATAGATCATATACCTCGAGCCGTACCAGTATCGAAAGCACCTTATCAAATGGCCCCTAATGAACTGAAGGAATTGAATATACAACTATTAGAACTGCGGGACAAGGATTATATTCACCCTAGTATAACAGCATGGGGAGCGCCAGTATTATTCGTGAAGAAGAAGGATGGTAGCGTTCGCTTGTGCATAGACTACCGAGAACTGAACAAACTGACAATCAAGAATCGATATCCATTGCCTCGGATCGTTGACCTATTCGATCAGTTGCAAGGAGCCAAAGTGTTCTCCAAGATCGATCTTTGGTTAGGCTACCATTAGCTGAAGATTAAGGATGGTGATATTCCCAAGACAGTGTTCAGGACCAGATATGGACATTATGAATTTTTGGTCATGTCTTTTGGATTGACAAACACACCAGCAACCTTTATGCAACTTATGAATCGGGTTTTCCACGACATGTTGGATACGTCGATTATTGTATTCATTGATGATATATTAGTCTACTCCAAAGATGAGGAATGTCATGTCAAGAATCTAAACGCCGCTCTGCAGTGACTATGGAAGGAAAAGCTCTACGCCAAATTTACAAAGTGTGAGTTTTGGCTAAAGGAAGTCACATTTCTAGGGCATGTAGTATCCGCTGAAGGAATTAAAGTGGATCCCAGCAAGATCGAGGCTATTGTAAAGTGGGAAGCACCAAAGAGCATTGCAGAAATTAGATGTTTTCTGGGTCTAGCTGGATATTATCGACGATTTGTGGAAGGCTATTCCCGAATTGCCGTACCTCCCACCAGCTTGACTAAGAAGGGCAAGAAGTTTGTTTGGACTGATAAATGCGAGAAGAGTTTCCAAACATTAAAGGCTAGATTGATATCAGCTCTAATATTGACCATTCCAATTCCAAGACAACCATTTATTTTGTACACCGATGCATCCGGACTAGGATTAGGATGCGTACTTATGCAAGGAGAACAAGTAATTGCTTATGCCTCAAGACAACTAAAGACACACATGAAAAGAACTATCCCACTCATGATTTATAACTAGCGGCAGTTGTACATGCTGTCAAAATATGGAGACATTATCTGTACGGGGAGAAGTTTTAGATTAAATCAGACCATAAAAGTCTTACTTACCTACTTAATCAGAAGGAGTTGAATATGAGACAAATAAGATGGTTGGAACTATTGAAAGACTATGATTGTGATATCCAATATCATCCGGGGAAAGCTAATGTAGTAGCCGATGCGTTGAGTAGAAAGGCAATGATAAAATTTAAGGGAGAGGTTAGCACAACCGCCGCAATGTGTACTACTGGAAAGGTATTCAAGTACAGTAATGAGTAGTTTGCGATAGATGGACCGGATGGATCAGCCAGCTAAGGGTTTATTTATCAGTTTTTAAATATGTTCGCCACATTGAAGATTATACCAGATATAGTTGATGAAGTAAAGATAACTCAAATCAGACCCTTACCTAAGAACGGTACAAGAGGACATCGAAAAAGGTAGGACTAACCTTAAGTCCACCTTGGACGAAGAGAAGGTACTGAAATACAAAGGAAGAATATGTGTACCTGAAACAAAAAGCTTGGACATTAGACACCAATTGTTGAAAGAAGCCCATACCACCATCTATTCGATACATCCTGGATGTACAAAAATGTATCATGACCTAAAGAAATTATATTGGTGGAGAGGAATGAAAGCAGATGTAGCTAAGTTCGTGTCTCAATGTCTAAATTGTCAGAAAGTAAAGGCTGAACGACAAAGACCTGCAAGACTGTTACAGCCATTATCGGAACCAGCATGGAAATGAGACTGCATCACTCTGGACTTCGCCACAGGATTACCATTGACTCCTCAAGTAGTTGACGCAGTTTGGGTGATTGTAGACCGCCTGACTAATAGCTCACTTTATACCTATACGACCTCAGTATACACTGGAGAGGTTAGCTAAGCTATATGTGGACAACATTGTGCGATTCCACGGGGTACCTGAAAACATTATGTCCAATAGAGATCCACGATTTACTTTAAAGTTTTGGGAAGGATTGCAAAAGGCTATGGGTACAACATTGAAGTTTAGTACTGCATTCCATCCACAGACAGATGGACAGTCAGAGCGTACAATTCAGATTCTAGAAGATATGCTTCGAGCATGTGTAATTGATTTTAAAGGATCAAGGGATGAAAAGTTACCATTGATTGAGTTCGCTTATAATAATAGCTATCAGGCTACTATACAGATGTCACCCTATGAAGCACTGTATGGCAGAAAGTGTTGAACTCCTTTGTTTTGGAATGAAATTGGGGAACGTAGTATTGTTGGACCAAAATTTGTTGAAGAGACTTGTCGAGTGGTCGACATTATCAAGGAAAGAGTAAGAACAGCTCAGAATCGTCAGAAGAAATATACAGATACTCGACACCGAGACCTTGAATTCGTCGTGGGTGATAAAGTATTCTTAAAAATATCACCAATGCGAGGATTGAAATGGTTCGGACAGAAAGGGAAATTAAGTCTGAGATTTGTCGGGCCATATGAGATTCTTGCTAAGCGTGAAAAAGTGGCTTACCAGTTAGCACTACCACCATCTATGTCAAGTGTGCATGATGTATTTCATATTTCCTTATTGAAGAAGTATGTCAAGGATCCGACGTACGTTTTGACAATAGACTTACCTGATTTGACTGAAGATTTGACATTTGAAGTAGCACCAACTGAAATCACTAGTCGGAAGGTTCAACGACTATACAACCGTGATATCTATTATGTTAAGGTCACCTGGAGAAGTAGAGATATGGAAGAAATTACATGGGAAGAAGAGAATGCTATGCGAAAGCAATATCCTTATTTATTTGACTCGAAAGTTATGTACAATTTCGGGGACAAAATTTTTTTAAGTAAGGGGGAGTTGTAAGACCCGTATCGAACTAACCCCGTCTTACCACCTTGAACCAGGTCTACCCATCATGGTCGAGCCAAATAGATCAAGTGCATGAAGGAGATTACGATCCCCAGTATTAAACTGACCCAAAAACATTAAAATAAGGGGGAGGGTCGCAAACCCAGCAAGGCAGGGTCGAACCCCCCAAGATAGAAAGTCAGACCCTGAGTTTCTAACCCAGGGTCGGACAATTTAGAACCAGGGGTCGACGGGATCTCCGACCCCCATATCGACCCCCAGTCTGTCGACAGAAATCGTGAATTAGGAACTTTCCAAATTTCAATGGGGTTCTTTCCTAATTTCAATGGGACTTATTTTGGGAGTTTCTACTCTATAAATAGGATGTCCCTAACCCTCTTTCACTCCTTTTAGAAGCCTAATTGGATTGAGAGAAAGAGAAGAGAAGGAGAAGAGAAAGAGAACAGAAGGAAAGTGGAGAAGAAGATCAAAGAGAAGGCTTCAGAGGAACTAGCATAATTCTCAGGTATGGGTACTATCTCCATGTAATTATAAAGACCTTAGAATAGATAGTGAAGAGGATATGAACTATGAGAAACCTAAATCGTCCATCTATGGTTAGGTTTCAATGAAAACCAAGGGGGAGATCATAAAAACCATAAAGGTGAATAAACTATGGTTATAAACCATAGAACATGTATGGAATGGATTGTAGAAGCAAGCCATAGCACCCAAACACGAAAGAATGGACTGTAGGACCTAAAATTCAACTAAACCCACGGGGGGTCGCACGGGGGGGTCGATGGCCAATCAACCCTACCAGACCCTAACAATCGACCCCCAGTGTACGGGAAGTCCAGAATCTGGGTGGTAGCACTCAGGGTCGATGGAACCTCCGACCCTGGCATCGACCCCCAGTTAACAACATGCTTTTTAAAATCAGAATTAATTCTAATTAAATTCTATCGACTTGATTAGGACTTCTAGTGATATAATAGTAATATTTACATGATTCTTAAAGTTTGAAAGAAGATCTACAATCAAGCAAAGTTGAGGGAACAAGACCTAAACTAATTGGTTAATAATAAACTGTTTTATTCTTGAGTCCAATGCCATGATTGATTCTATGCGTATATGCTTGCATGTGCATTCAACAAGTCATCCAATATTTTTATTATTACTGTTCATGCATATTTAAATTATTATTTATAACATGATGATGATGATGATGATAGGAATAGGCATTTGAATGTATGTGTGTGGTTGGTGTGCTTGATGCGAGCGAGTATCTAGGGGGTGTCATAGGGCCTCAGCACTCTAGCTCTATCTCTAACTCAAGTCTTGTCCACTGACATCGTCGTATCGCCATTACCTTAGCAGAGCTATTAAGTCGTAGGGTATGAGGGGAGGTGGTCTCGAACTGTGTAGTCTCTGACTCTGTCGGGGGGCCTTAGCCCTATCTCTATGGATGTATTGATGGATGCTGGGGTTAGGCCTTGGATACACTGATTGGCATTAGGATTGGTTAAGTGTGAGCCCAGTTAACGAGCCCTCACCAGCAGGGGCTTACGTGTTGGTATGGGTAGAGTATCAGGGGAAGTGTCATTGGCCGGGCCTCAGCACTTTAGCTCTATTTCTATTCCATGGTAGGGTGGATGGGGACGACAATAAATGTTACCTTTGGGCGGGCTTCTACACCCTGTGCATAGAGGCGAGGCCACCACCGAACCTTTCTATAGCGCATTGCAAACTTATTTACCAGACCAAAGATATTGATTAAATGCATGCATATGATTGTTGCATTGTTTTGTTTTCTCAGTGAGCCATGATCTGTGCTCACCCTCTCGACGTCAAATATTTTTAGTTGATGATGCAGGTACCACTGTTGAAGATTATATGAATGCTCCAGTGTACGAGCGTGTTGCTGCTATGGAAGCTGAAGACTTAGAGGATACGCATGACCCTTCATGCGAGTGCAACTCATGCGTATTCGATTAGGTTTTCATTTGAATTTATTAAGGAAATGTAATTGATATTTTATTTACTTATGTCTTAGTTGATACAATATAAATTGATACTTTATCTATGATTATCACAATTAGATTTCTCAGTTCATTTACAATAAAACTTCCGCTATTGTGTATTTACTCTAATTATGGTTGTGGATGTGTATAGTTTTATTTTTTATGGACATAGCCTATTAGAGATCCTGGTTGAACCGATGGTTTATTAGCGGTTCATCACACCGTTCTAAATGGTACAGAATTAGGGTGTCACACCCCAATTCCACACACTTAAGAATGGTGTGATGAACCGCCAAAAAACCAACGGTTCAACCAGGATCTCTAATAGGCTATCCCCGCGTTATCCAAACTTTACACGCATCCACAATCATAATCAGAGTAATACACAATAGCGGAAAATTTATAAATAATATGAACTGAGATCTAAAATTATACCCATAATAGCAAATTATTCTGTGTTTAACTGAGACAAAAATAGTTAAATACCAAATACATGTCTTATAAATCCAATAAAGAAACCTATAAAAATATCTAATCGAATACACACGAGTTGCACTCGCAAGAGGAGTCGTGTGTATCGTCTTCAGCTCCAACTTCCATAGCTGCTACATTTCCATACGCTGACAGGTTCATATAATCATCAACAGTATATCCTGCATCATCAACTAAAAATATTCGACGTCGAGGGGTGAGCACACAACACGGCTCAGTGAGTAGCCAAAACAATGCAACAATACATATGCATGCAAAAGTCAATTTAAATCTTCGGTCTTGGTTTATAGTTTGCAATGTGCAATAGAAAGGTTGGGTGATCAAAGGTTAACGGTTATTGATACCGTTTCTATACACAGGGTGTGGAAGCCCGCCCGAAGGTTAACGGTTATCGTCGTCCCCATCCACCCTACCATAACATTATACAACAAAGGTTAACGGTTATTGCTATATAATGCTATACCAACACGTAAGCCCTGTTAGCGAGGGCTTGCAAACTGGGCTCATTGCTAACCAATCCTAATGCCAAACAGTGTACCCAAGGCCTCACCCCAGCATCCCTCGGAACATCCATAGAGATAGAGCTAAGGCCCCCGGTAGAGTCGAGACTACAAGGACCGAGACCACCTCCCCGATACTCTACGACATAATAGTTCTGCTAAGGTAATGGCGATACGACGATGCCAATGCACAAGACTTGAGTTGGAGATAGAGCTAAAGTGCTGAGACCCACCAAAGGTTAACGATTATTGACGTTCTCATCACACCTCCCCTGATACTCGCTCGCATCAAGCACATCAACCACACACATACAAGCACATGCCTATTCCTATCATCATCATCATCATCATGTTATAAACAACAAAGTAAATATGCATGAGCAAGTAATAAAAATATTGGATGGCATCTTTGTATGCACATTACAAACATATTCGCATAGAATCAACATGGCATAGGACTCAATAAATAGAAAACAGTTTATTATTAACCAATTTAGTTTGGGGTTAAGGTTCATCACCTTAGCTTGCTAATAGATATTTTCCAAGCTTTCGAATCACTGTTATAACTGTATTATATTGCTAGCAAACCTAACAAAGTCGATAGAATTTAATTAGAATTAATTCAGAATTTAAAAACCATTCGTCAAGCGAGGGTCGATGCTAGGGTCGATGCTAGGGTCGATGGGTCTATCGACCCTCCCTCCATTCCGAACTTTCCGAATTCGAGGGTCGATGGTCGAAACACCTAGGGTCGGATGGTCTATCGACCCTCGGTGCGACCCTCGGTGCACTCTGGTCTAATTTCCACTTTTTAATCCATTCTTCGTGTATGGGGTCCTATGACTTGCTTCCTACATTCACCCAACACTCATTCCATGGTCTAGAACCATGTATAATTCATCTAGATAGCTTTCGTGGATCCTCCTATGGTTTTCCATGAAAACCTAACCATGGATGGATGGTTTGGGTTTCTCCGAAATCCTACACTCAACCATATCTAACCTAAGGTCCCGTAGAAACTCATGGAATTGGTATCCATACCCGAGAAGATTATTTCTCTCTGTAATTTCTTCTCCTTTTTGCTAAGCCTTCTTCCTAGCCTCCTTTCTTCCTCTTTTCCTTCTTCTCTCTTTCTCTCAATTCAATTAGGGTTGTGAAAGGAGTGAATGTGGCTTAGGAACGTCCTTTAAATAGACTAGGAATGTCCTATAATAATCCCATTGAGATTTGGAAAGAATCCCAACCGAAAATTAAGAAATTTCCTAATTTCAGTTTCATCAGAAATCGAGGGTCGATGGGAGGGTCGATGATCCCGTCGACCCTAGGGTCTTAAGCTGTCTGACCCTCCCTTCAAAACTGAGGGTCTGACTTTCTGTTTTGGGAGGTCTGACCCTGCTTCACTTGGTGTGCGACCCTCCCTTAGAATTATGTGTTTTCGGGTCGATTTCGTACCTGGGATCTTGATCTCCTTCATGCCCTTGGTCCATTTGACTCGACCATGATGGGTAAACCTGGTTCACAATGGTAAGACCGGGTTAAATTGACTTGGGTCTTACAAGGGTGTGACAGTTGATCCTTGTACTTCCTGGTGCATGGAGTAGAGAATGGCGAGGGAATTCATCTTGATGGTTTCTCTCAATGTTTCCATCATTTAACGACACATAAATCAATCCTAAAAATATAATAATTCATTGTCTGTCTTTATGAAATTAGGAACTAACTTGCCTTGGTTAAGGTCTTCGGTAACCATACTAAGGTAGGGTTTCTTAGGTACTGATTCCCTTATACCAACTTCTAATAAGTATGGCTTAAGGCTTAAAGCACTAAGCAATGCTGACATGGTTGCGATTAAACCTCCTTTTTTTTAGTCTAGCACTCATGTTCATAGAGACAACCTTTCTTCCTAAGGCATCGTCCATTAACTTAACCTCTTCAGGGTAGTACTGTACATTGATCTCATACTCTTTCCATAACTCCAATCACCATCGATATCTATTTTTAGTCCCTTTTGTTTATATAGGTAAACCAGACTCATGTAGTCAGACATGATGTTGAATGCTCCACCATACAAATGGTGACTCCTTGTCTTTAAGGTAAAAACCACATTGTCAACTCAAGGTAGTGAGTGGGGTTGTTCTCCTCGTGCTCCTTCTGTTATCGAGAAGCATATACAATAACCTTGTCATATTACATCAGTACACATCCCAACCCTTCCTTGGATGCATCAACGTACACTGTATAACCAGGCGTTCCAATCAATACGGCCAACATCTAGAAGTTTTCTTTCCACTTGTCAGTTCATCCAAATTCTTGGCCTTTCTTGGTTAGTTATGCTAGGGAGTAGTGGAAAGGACACAATCCTTAGTAAATAAATCATCAGTAATATCCTGCTAAACTAAGAAAACTTTTAACTTTTGTAATAGTCTGTGGGGTTCCCCATTCCAATACTACTTGGTCTTTACCGGGGTTCATAAAGATTCCTTCACCTAAGATTATGCGTCCAAGCTAAACTATTATCTCCAAGTTAAATTATCATTTCACTAGTTATAATAGCAACTTCTCATCCTGTATTTATTGTAGTACTTTCCTTGAGTGCATCTCATGATTTGAGTAGTTAGAGTATACCATGATATCATCAATAATTACGATGACAAATAAAAGGAGTTCAAGGAATACTTTACTCATTAACTTCATAAATGAGGTAGGAGCATTGGTCAATCCAAACGTCATGAATAGAAATTTATAGTGACCATAACGGGTTCAGAAGGTTTTTTTGAAGATGTCACTATCCTTGGAATTTAATTAATGGTAGCCAAACTACAGATTTATCTTTGAGAACACTGCATCCCCCTACAATTGGTAGAAGAGATTGTCGATCTTGGGCAATGGGTATCGATTCTTGATAGTGAGTTCATTCGATCTTTGATAAACAATACACATTCTCTTACTTCTATTATTCTTCTTTACAATTAAACAGGTGCTCCCTAAGGTAAAATACTTGGTCTCATGAAGCCTTAGTTTAGTATTTCTTGTAATTGAACCATGAATTCTTTGGGTTCTACGGTGCCATTTGGTATGGTGCTTTGGACACAGATGCTAACCCTACGAGTAGGTCGATTGCAAACTCAGTTTCCTTACCAGGTGACAACCTGGTTAGTCATCCAAAAACACATTTGGAAACTCATTTACTACTCTGATCTCCTTAAGGTTTGGGACTTTTAGGATAGTGTCTCCTATAAATTTATTGAACCCGGTATAACCTTGTGCTAATATCTCACATGTAGATATGATTGAGATGAATATTGTCACACCCCAATTCCGTACTATTCAGAATGGTATGATGAACCGCTAGCAAACCAACGGTTCAACCAGGATCTCGAGTAGGCTATATCTGTTTTATCTAAACCTCATACATCCACATTCATAATCTGAGTAAATACACAATAGCGAAAGTCTTATAATAAAACGAACTGAGAAATCTAGATGTGATAATCATATTTAAGTAGCAAATTATTCTGTATCAACTAAGACATAAATAAATATCAATTACATGTCTTTACTAAATCCAAATAATTAAAATAAAATCTAATCAAATACGCATGAGTTGCACTCGCAAAGGAGTCATGCGTATCCACTTCGTCTTCAAATTCCATCTCCGCTATGTGCCCTTACACTGGAGCGTGGACATAATCTTCGACGGTAGTACCTGCATCATCAACTAAAAATATTCGACGTCGAAAGGGTGAGCACACATCATGGCTCAGTGAGGAAACAAAACAATGCAACAATACATATGCATGCATTCAATTCATATCTTTGGTCTGGTTTAAAGTTTGCAATGCGCAATAGAAAGGTCTGGTGGTCAAAGGTTAACGTCTATTGACCCCTCCTCTATACACAGGGTGTGCAAGTCCACCCAAAGGTTAACGTTTATTGTCGTCCCCATCCACCCTGCCATGAACATTGTACAACAAAGGTTAACTTTTATTACTGACAGTGCCATACCAACACGTAAGCCCCTGCTGGCGAGGGCTTGCAAAATGGGCTCACAACTAACCAATCATAATACCAATCAGTGTATCCAAGGCCTCACCCCAGCATCCCTCAGAACGCCCAAAGAGATAGAGCTAAAGCCCCCCGGTAGAGTCAAAGACTACAAGGACCGAGACCACCTCCCCTGATACTCTACGACGTAATAGTTCTACTAAAGTAATGGCGATACGACGATGCTAATGCACAAGACTTGAGTTAGAGATAGAGCTAGAGTGTTGAGGCCCGGCCTATGACACCCCCCTTGATACTCGCTCGCATCAAGTTCACCAACCACACACATACATTCACATGCCTATTCCTATCATCATCATCATCATCATGTTATAAACAATAAAGTAAATATGTATGAACAATAAATAAAAATAATGGATGACATGTTGAATGCACATTACAAGCATATTCACATAGAATCAAGCACAGTATTGGACTCAAGAAATTAAAATAGTTTGTTATTAACCAATTAGTTTAGATCTTATTTCCTCACCTTTACTTGATCATAAGTCCTCTTTCAAGCTTTAAGAATCAACTATATATCGATATTATATCTCTAGAAAACCTAACCAAATCGATAGAATTTAATTAGAATTAATTCAGAGCATGCTGCTAACTGAGGGTCGATGCTAGGGTCGGAGTCTTGATCGACCCTGGGTGCGACCACTCCTATTCAGGACTTCCCGAACACTGGGGGTCGATGCTCAGGGTCTGGTAGGGTCGATTGGCCATCGACCCCCCATGCGACCCCCTGTGGGTTTTGTCAATTTTACTTCCTTCAGTCCATTCTTCGTGTTTGGGGTCCTATGGCTTGCTCCTATAGTCCATTCAACACATGTTCTATGGCCTAGAACCGTGGTTTATTCACCTATATGGCTTTCATGATTTCCCCCATGGTTTTTCTTGAAAACTTAACCATGGGTGGATGATTTGGGTTCGTCCTAGATAATCCCCTCTTCATTATATACTCTAAGGTCTTAAGAAATTCATGGAGATAGTATCCATACCTGAAAAGTATGCTTCTTCCTCTGAATCCCTTTTCCTTGGTCTTCTTCTCCACTTTCCTTCTCTTCTCCTTCTCTTCCTTCTTTTTTCTTTCTCTCAATCCTATTAGGGTTGTAAAAGGAGTGAAAGAAGCTTAGGGACATCCTATTTATATAGTTGAAACTCCTAAAATAAATCCCATTGAGATTAGGAAGGAATCCCATTGAAATTAGGAAAGTTTTCTAATTTTTTTTTCGAACTATTTTTACCGACTACCGGGAGTCGATAGGGGGGTCAGAGTTCCCGTCGACCCCTGGTCCTTAAAATGTCCGACCCCCCATGTAAAACTGGGGGCTGACTTTTATACTGGGGGGGGGGGGTCCGACCCTCCCTTGCTGGGTATGCGACCCTCCCCTTATTTTGAGTGTTTTTGGGTCAGTTTAATACCTAGGATCGTGATCTCCTTCACGCATGTGATCCATTTGGTTCGACCATGATGGGTAGACCTGGTTCAAGGTTGTAAGACCGGGTTAGTTTGATACGGGTCTTACAAATATTTTCTTTAATTTTTCTTGGGTTGTTTCAAGAGAAATTAATTGATGTTCCCATCATCTATTTTGAATAAAATTTTTCTCAATGCATAGAGGATACTAGCTTTGTGAGTGGATAGCAAATCATTACTAATATTACTTTGGAATCAGTCATGTCCATTAGGATCAGATTTGCATCCAACTGCTCATCTCCAACTTGTATATGGTAGGGCCCGTGGAAATGGCATAACTTCACTTTTTATCCCAATGGTATGTTACCACAAGTTGAGATTTTAATTTTTTGGGGTGTTTTCAACTTCTTAGCAAAGATGGGAGATATTAATGAACGAGTCACATTCGAGTAGTAAGGATTAGAGTTGACAATCCAAATAATGTTATTATTCCAATACCAGATGCTAATCTACATTTCAACCACAAATGCATTTAAATAGAAATAACAGAGGGAAAAATACTTGTCACCATGTCAGAGGTATTTCCCACTTCTGTAGTCGTTATAGCATAAACTTTTCCATTTTGCGATCCTTGTTTCATTGGTTTTTGATATCTCCTAGCCATGTGACCCTCTCTATTACAGTTGTAACATATTCTTAGTGGTGGTACCATATCGAATGTAGCTAGAGGGGAACTACGCTTGACAAGTACCTTCGAGGATGTCTTCTAGTCAAGTGTAGTCTGGTATAGCTTTTTGACCACACGGTTGTTAGTGACCAGACTGGCTCGCTTGACTCCATTAAATTACTTACCTATCCCTCAGACTAGCTAGGTAACCATCCCTTTGGATGTCTTCTACTACCTTGGCTATCTGTACTACACTGACATAGGTAGTATGACCCTGAGCCTTTACAATAGCCCTTATGCCACCTCTCAGTCCATCCATAAATCTCTTGGCCTTCTATACATTAGTACGTATGATAACACTTGCAAAATAGTATAGTCTCTTTCAAAATCATGTTGATACTCAGCGACTGATTTTTGAACTTGACTGAAGGTCAGATACTCAACTTCCTTCTGATCTCTAGAAATTTATGGAAAGTAGTTTCTAAAGAATGCCTCCTTGAATATTGCCCACGTGATATTACCATGTTGCACCTCTTATATTGGTCATGTGGATTCCCACCAATTACCAAGCTCATCCTCAAACATAAATGTGGTGCAGAGGGTTTTATGATCATCAAAACATGGCATCATGCTTAAAGTCTTTTCAATCGAATGCATCCAGATAGCAAAGCATAATGGATCATCCCCTATACCTGTGAAATTTGGGGTTTCATCTTTTGAAATGCCTCTACTATCCTTGCCATTGTTGTTGCAGTGGGTGGCGGTGCTCCAGTGGCTTCAAGTATTACCACTGTTGGTGCTGGAATTGATACAAACGTGGCAGTAGGTGGCATTGGTCTAGGTGCATTGACCGTAGCAATGGGTGCGATGATTGGGGCTGGTATGTATACATCTGCAGGAGGTATAGGTGCTGGTGCATATGTTGTGGCAGTTGGTGTAACTAGTTTCCACTATGTGGAGACAACCAATTGTGCCATAAATTGTTGCTGCTAAGCATTTATTACTTGGGTTAAATTCCCCATGATTGTAGTCATCTCTACTACATTAAGCATTGGAGGGGGTAACGGTGCAATAAGGTCAGCCTCGTCTTGGGCACTAAGAGTGTGCACTGAGGTTGCATCTTGATCATTTGTATTTGGCTCCAGAGGAAGGCCGCCCTCAGTAGCATGGGGACTCCGGCTCTTTTATCTGTTCTTGGAGCCATTGATTCTTAGAACTGCTCGGTACCTGTAAAGGGGAGCAAAAACCAACATTTCCTTAGTTATGTAGACTATTCCTATACAAACACTTGCCATAGTGTCTTAAAATGTTTATAATAATCCAATGCACGTGTGTAGACAATGCCATTATGCGTATGGTGATGCAAGAACTTCAGAATGAGGCGGATGGCTCAAAATAGAGTTGTGTGGTAGATGGGCACAGGTTCATCGACCGAACAAAGAAAGTACTCTTTTTAACCCAAGCCATGGTCTTTTTTCTCAATTTTACTCTTTACTATTGGTTTATGTGACTGAAGGAGAAACGTATCCTTTCGTACATTTCTCTCAAGGTCTCCTTTGGCACTTCCAGGATTTAAACTTGCATACCTTCATCTGTACTCATCGCCAAGGTATGTGCCATATCCACTTTTGGGATTTTCTACGAGTTTGTGACATACTGCATTATAGTACAGTGTTGGATCAATCTTCCTTATTTGATCTTGAGGACATT
This sequence comes from Protea cynaroides, assembly GCA_028583415.1. Lineage (NCBI taxonomy): Eukaryota > Viridiplantae > Streptophyta > Magnoliopsida > Proteales > Proteaceae > Protea > Protea cynaroides. The sequence continues at coordinate 34,724,914 of CM053265.1, forward strand.
GATCATGATAGCACATCGCGTACTTGGGTTAGCAGTTTATCTTATGGGATATTTGCTAACATTTTTCTTTCACCTACGGATTGACATCTCTACAGAGGAGGGCATAGAGAAGTTAGTCCATTCTAATTTGGCCAGGATTCCCTGGCCAAATTGAATCATTAGGACTCTGTCATCAGTGATGATGAGTTAGAGTGGATCCTGGCTAGATAGACAGCTGAGATGACAATAGGTCAGGAGATGTAGAACTCAGGTTAGAGATAGAGTCTTCATCTCATGGTGAGCAAGCAGAGGTGGGGAGTACCAAGGTACTGACATTAGTTTCTTTGGTGTCTAGAAAGGTTTCGCCACCTGCTGATGATAGTAAAGATGAGGCTCCACCAAAAGCTGCTCCTAAGGCTGAGGTTCTTGAGATTCTTGAGTTACAAGGTATGTGGGGAGAGGCTCACTCATTTATGTCTGACTTGCTAGAATGTCGCCAGGATATGCCGACAGGTATGGTGGCTTTCAAGAGACATATGTTGTAGACCATTGCTAGTCTGGAACATTATGTGTTGTCTACAGAGCATTCGATCATTGATGTACGAAGGTCTATGGAGGCTGTTAAATAGGAGATTGCATTCTTGTAGACTGCATTGGTTAACGCAGGTATTGTGTTTCCTAATCCTACTAAGACAAAGGCGACAATAGCAATTGAGCACTCGAGAGCATGTTGGCAGAAACTTAGGGTGGTGCCTAGAGTATGGCCCACATATTCTATGGATAACACTATGCATCAGGAGGAGTGACAGATGCAATAGCCAGACCAGTAAAGGCCTTAGTTTATTTTTATTTTTATTTTCTTATTCTCTCTTTGGGTTATACATAACTTTTCTTGTCATTGTTTAATGAGTTGTGCCCTCTCAGGTTATTACCCGTTCCTATCATATAGTGTTTCTATTTTGATTATGAAGCATATCTCTTTAGTTCATTAATTATGTTTATGCTCTTTACTTTCTTTTTTTGTTTCATAACCTTTACATGATTTATTCTCATTGTCTTTTAGTCTACCTATATCAGCATACTTTATTTTATGTGGAGGTAGGATTAATAGCGTGTATAGTATGAAATGTGCTCTGATACCAACTTTTGTCACACCTTGTTCTCGATGTATCTGTACTATGGATCTAATGGATCTCCTCATCCTATTAGGGCATTAAAAATCATCTTCTATGATTACGTTTCGTAGGATACACAAATACAAATCCATAACGATAACTACACAAGGTAATAATCAACCTATTCAAAGTAACTAAAGAAAAACAATACATATATTTTCAAATAAATCAACGAAAGTCTTATCTCAATTTAAAAGTAGCTGATGTCTATAATTTATGAAAGAAGTATTCAAAATATTATTCAATGTAAAAGTGTTTTTAAGAGCTTAAGTATTATTTGAAAGATATGGATAATACCTCTCGAATTAAATTATTTATTTAAACACTAGTAATATTATGAAAGAAAGTTCACGTCTATCCGTAGATGCAGTCGTCGCACTCACAACTGGAGCTATGGACATCACTGTCGCTAACATCATCAACATCCCCTACATTGGATGGGGAGTACGTTTGAGTGTCAATATAGTCACCAATAGTAACATTTGCATTATCTAAAATATTGTGTGCACACAGGGTAAGCTCAACTATCAAGCTTAGCAAGGAAATCAGACATGCAACAACAAAATACATGTAATTAACAACTACGGTCTAGTAAATAACTATAAGTGCCAGCTCAGGACAACCAATGCATGAAGCTCCAGGCTACATGGGTTATCCCCATTAGAATGATACTATCCCACACATGGAGCACAACATATCCCCTAAGTATGGGTCCGTCATTATGGAACAAGTCCGTATTACGCTGGCCACTTGTCCACAACTTATCCCAAGCTGTATTACACCAGCCAGTTGAGGAGATGGTAATCCCACTAGTCGACTCGTCAGCCCATCCATACTATGTCAGGTATGGGGAGCATTGCAGTTATGCTTATACCACCTTTTTATTGAACCCATGCCTTTATAAAATCCCCTAACGACAAGGGGTATAGTTATACATGTGATTAAAGTTCAACTAGCCATGTCCACCTAATTTGCCATATTACTGGACCCCAATATCTCCAAGCTTCTGAGTCTGTCCGAGTCCCTACATAGGACATCATGACTTGGCTAAGTTACATCTGGTCAATGCAAAGCAGCACCAATAAGAAGTGGTGCAAGCATCCCATACCACCCACCTTCCTCCTTACTGACTTAACCAAACATCATGAATCAAACACGGATCAATCGTGCTTTCATGGAAAGGTAGCGAGTGTCCATACCACTCACCCTCCAATCCCTACACAGCACTGCTGATCCCAAATGCAAGGATGCATATGTATAAGCAAACAAATAGTATATTAGATGGCATGTTATCACACAAGGCATGTTATCAATCACACATCATCACACAACATAATCCAATATAACTAATTCTATCAAACAAAGGTCTAATTCCTTTACCTGATTGGTAAACAACAACTATTAAAAAAGCATAGCTTCGAACAGCTTCCCTAAGTTCTCCCGTAACTTTAATATCAACATAAATAATTGTTATTAATTATTTTGCTTACTGTTTGTCTCTATCCTTTGCTCATCATAACATCCTATCAGCTTATAATCATTTCTAGAGGTCTGATGATTTGGTTTTGACATAATATACTTGTTGTCCAAGGGTTCAAGGCATTTCTAAGAGTGAATAGCAAGCATAAAATCATCTTTATGGCTAACACTTAAAATAATGGAGAATACATATATATAAATATGATTTCAGGGATCAAAACCCTTAAATAGGTTTACTAAAATCCCAAAAAGCTACTAACCAAAAATGGTCAGGATCCGAGGTCAAAACCTCTTATGGCACGTCCCACGTGCCGCACATCACGGTAAGTAAGCCGTGCGGCACATGCCATCAACCTCACATCAAAACATGTCTGAAACAACTTGATTTTGATATGGTGATTGTCTAAAATTTTTGAAGCATAAATAAGAAGTTTGAGCTCAAAATTCCATTTATACATCATTTTATTGATACCAATCCATTTCCCAGATAGCCGATATTGTTTTATCTGGTTTGTAAACCTTGGATCTGAGTTCTAACCATTATGTTACTAGGTTTTCTTGATTTTAATCCATTTAAAATCATTCTTAGTCATCCTTGAATAACATAGGATGCATTGTTCCATTTAGAATTGGTTTTTACCAATTTTCTTATTGTTAATATGATTTTGGATCCTCAAACGAAATTGATCTGACACCCAAATCAATACTTGGGTGCTTACCCTTAATGGTGCATGAGGATCTCTTTCAAGGTACCATTAGAGATACAGTTCCTCTAGGTTTTATGGATACAAAGTATCAAAAAGAGATATGGAACGTTACCTACAGTCACTCTCCTTCATGGTTCCATCGAGCAAATGATTCAAGGTTCAACTAAGCCTCCTCTATTCCTTTTCTTCTTCTTCTCCTTTTCAAAACCTCCCTTCTTCCCAAAATGCATTAGTGACCTCTCTCTCACTCTCTTTCTCTTTTGTTAAATTAGGTTTGTAGGAAATGACAAGTGTAGAGAAGTCTCTACTAAGTTGGCAACAGTTTGAGATCAATGGGATTCTACGATTGGTAATTTGCAAGGATTTCCCTCCTCTTTCACCATAATGAAATCATGTATACTCAGCCTACTCAGATTGGTAAAAAAAATCCAATCTCATCCAGTGGGTCTCACGGATGGTTGGTGAATGACTAACCCAAACAGATGGAGAGATGGTCTTTCATCCATCTTCGTGGTTCGTTTTTGGGTTGAAAATGAACCATGGTCAAACATAGACCAAAACCATTTAGTTTAGATATTAATAGACTAAGTTTTCAGGTCTTAGTCAAGCCTGGGGCTTGCAGATCAAAAATCATTAACTATGTGAGGCTTATGAGCATCTGCACGTACACATTGTGCAGCCGCACGCTCCATCCGCAAGGCCAAAATTTGAGTCCAGGCTTCATGCAGCTGATGCCAAGCTGGACATCATTTCTTCGTGTTGCTAATGTCCATCCTCATGACCCAAATAGAGTGTAAACTCCCATGTACTGTGTGGTATCATGTCTAACCTTCCTCCATTATGTTTTGCCCACTTCGGCCTTGTCGTACCTACCTGTTCATCATTGTAAGACCTGTTACAAGCCAAATTTTCCAACTCGGGACTAAAATTTGGACACTGGTCTTACAGCTACCAACTCTACTGGCGCACAAGGTGCGGTGGCACTCGTGCAGCTGGTATGCTGCTGCACCACCTATGTCTCTAGTCGTACCTTCTTTTGGGTTGTCCAGTTTTAGTGCATGAGTACCAGGCTCTTGGTGGTCCCTATGTTGGTTCTGAGACTTCTCGTAGTGCCCTTCGTGCTTTTTAAGGACATAGAGGTTCAAGATAGTGGTTTCGGTGTCACCTCATTATTATGTCATAGTCTTATGTCGTATCGTTCTGATATGTTCGCATGTGGGAAGAGCCAACACATGCCCAAAATGGTCAAACCATAATGGGGTTGGGCAAGGGTCTTACATAACCATAGCCTCAAAGGTTTAGTAATTACTTGTTGGAGTTTCATTCAAATCACTCATATCTTTGTCCTTCACATCAGTGTCACACTGATGTTGAGGATGAATGCTCGCTCGACCATTGTTCCCTCCATTTAATTTCTTAGCTCTTGCCTTGACCATTGGATGGGCTTTATTTGAAATCTTTTTAGCTATGATCGCCAAGAATTTGTTCTTAAGTACATACTCTCATGGATTTCTGAACGGCTCGACATCTGGAAAAATAGTCCTCAATGGGTTCTTATTGATCTTCTAGTAATGGTGTCCACTTCTTGTTTTTCTTCTAGTAAGATCTCCAAAAATAGTACTTCTGGTGTTGCTGGTAGATGTAGACATTCCATTCGGCTATGTCTAATGCAAGAACAACCAGAACATTTGAGTATACCCTTGGGAAAAGATCTGATTACTTCTATAGTAGGTCTAGGTTAACTCTCTCTGCTGGACAATGAGTCTGGTAAGGTCTCTGGGTATCTCATGTATAAGGGTTAAGCTTGACCTCAGCTTCCATGTGAGATTTGTCCAACATTTTATATGATGAATGCAGCTGTGTGGTCAAACTTCCAAACATTTCATGGATATTCAATTCAAGGGATGATAGTGAGTTCTGATTGTTAGGTCCTTGCCAAGTACGCAAGTTTCCTTGGATTCCGAACTCTGCATAAAGACTGTTGACCTCTTTTGGATGACCTTCATGTTCATGGAATGGTCCAGGGGTTGGATATGCATCGCAAAGTCCCTTTGGAATTGAATCCCTCATGGCGGAGAAAAGTTCTCCTTTCAGGGTGTTTTCCTGGGGTGCAAAGTAAGCCAGAAAAGCTCTTTGAAACATATCCCACATAATTGTCCCATGTTGTTGTAGTAACCAGGATTCCGTATTTGGCCACCAATGATATGGTGATCCTTCTAGCTAGTGCATTGCATACAACACCTTCTGTGCATCGATACTGCCCAAGTTTTTGAATGTCTTACTCATACGCCATATCTATTCTTGAGACTAAGCTATATCCTCAAGCACACCAGAGAACATGGGGGGCCTAAGTCTTAAGAAACCTTATAATGGCCTGTTTCGTTTGTCCAAGCAATACCCTCTCTTGTAGTAGGTACATGGAACACTCCACCTTTTGGGCATCTAAATAGTCCAGTAGCCCTAAAGTCTTTTCCATTCATTGGATACAATATATAGGTTGGTTTGGATCTATAGACGACCCACTGAACTCAATGGGTCTTAACTTAAAAAATTGATGCCAAGTTCATTGCACTAGTGCTTCCCTTTGGTAGCTATCCTCTAAAGGAGTAGTAGGTGGTTGGTTACCATTGGGACTCAACCCGTCACTTGATTTGCTATGGGTTGGGTCACTCCAGCTCGTGATACTGCATGAATTAGAACAACCATGCCACACCATTTAAAATTTAATTTGTGGTTCTTGACATGGCACTTTAACACTATCACACCCCAATTTTGGACTAACCAGTAGTGTGATGAACCTTCACAAGAACCAATGATTCAACCAGGATCTCATTAAGATGCTAACCATCCAAACCAAATACACACATACTACAACATAATCAAAGATAATAATTAAATAGCAAAAGTTTTCATTAATAATGAACTAAGGTCTAACATGATAAATAAGTATTTAAATTTAATTATCTCCAAATAACTCAAAACATAGTTAATAATCTATTATAAGCTCCCATACTCAAAATATGATAAATATAAGAATAAAGACACTGGAAACACTTGCACGCAGAGTCATGCTCATCCTCTATAGCTTAGGTATCCATCGCCACTACGTGTCCATACGATGGCACCTCCATGTAATCTTCAACAGTGAGACCTGCATCATTAACTAAAGATATTCACTATTGAGGGGTAAGCACACATCATGGCCTAGTGAGCAAACAAAACAATGTGTAAATATATGCATGCATTCAACTAATATCATTGGTCTGGTTTATAAGTTTAGAACTGTGCTATAGAAAGGATTAGCGATCACCGCACCACTATACACAAGTGTGTGAATCAGCCCAATGGATCAAACACCATTGTCGTCCCACATGCACCCACTATGGAATAGAGATAGAGCAAAAGTGTCCAGATCACACACTGCCAACACTTCCCCTGATGCCCTTCCCATACCAACGTGTAAGCTCTTGCTAGCAAGGGCTAACAAACTGGGCTCGCAACTAAGCAATCCTAATGCCATCCTTATGTATCCAAGACCCTACCCCAGCATTCCTCAATATGACTATAGAGATAGAGCTAAGGCCCCTCGATAGAGTCAAAGATCACACAGTCCAAGACCACCCCCATGATGCCCTACGACATAATAGTTCTACTAAGGTAAGAGTGATACGATGATGTCAATGTGAAGCATGGTTTAGGGAGCACACATCCCTCCCCACACAGTACACTAACCACACTCATAAGCACATGCCTATTCCTATCATCATCAATCAATATAATAAAATAATAAAATAAATTTGCATTACTAGGAATAGCAGTAATGTTAGATGATAGTTGAGATGCACATTACAATCATACAAGCATGGTATCAATCATGGTATTGAACAAAATAAAAGAAAAGTAGCTTGTTATTATCCAGTTAGTTTAGGTCTTGTTCCCTCACCTTTGATCGTGGTATCGATCTCTTTCAAGCTTTGGAAGCTTACTTGCACTAATTGATACCTTAAAAAATTCATAAATTTATCTTATGGTTTGATAGTATTGAGTTACAATAGTCTAAAATCGAGTTTGGCCTCAAAATAGGCTTTCTGAAATTGTGTGGTCGACTGTGTGGTCACACATTATGCTTCCACACATGCGTTAACATAACCCTGGTAAACTTCCCAAGAAAGTGTGGTCGACTGTGTGGTCACACCTCATGCTTCCACACATGCAACCACACAACCTATGGGTTGTGTTCAAAGATATTTCTCAGTCTATCCTTGGGTTCATTGTTAAAGCCTCTTCTAAGGTCTCTTTATGGCCTTACTCATGGGTTTTTCTATTACAATTTATTCCCTAACCTATTTCCTTGGTCTCACAAGAGATTCGATTGAAAAATCTCATGATCTCAATTACATATTAGGTTAAGATCATCAATTCACTATTGGTAGATTAATCCTAACCATTCTACATCTATAGGAATAGTTTCCATACCTTTGCCCATTTTATAGAGAGGAATAGCAGCCTCCTCCGCAACTTCTCTTCTCCAAGTCTTCTTTTCCCTTTTTTCTCCTTCTCTTACTCTTTTTCTCTTAGGTCTAGAGTTTGGAATTGGTTTTAAAAGAGTGAGAGAGGCTAAGGGATGTGCTTTATATAGAGTACTCTAACAAATAGGAAAGAAATCCCCTAAATTTAGAAAGTTCAAATCTCAGAGTCGATTCTAAGTTGTGTGGTCGATTGTATGGTTGTAGAACCCGTTGACCATACAAAGCAATATATATGACCACATAAGGTCATTTTAACTGACTTCACTTTCTATGTAAGCCCTGCATGCCACGAACCTGGTATAACCTTACGTTCCAATGTCGTAACCGGTCTTCCGAATATAATCGGCTCAAGTGACCCAATTGTATAAAGAAACCACAAGAAGAGGAAAGCAACAAGTCAAATTTAGTTGGTGTGGTTGACTGTTTAAATTTGTAATGGAAGCAACCAGTAAAAAACTAAAAACTAGTAAAATTTTGACGTATGGTGGTATTTTTTAGGGGTACGATCGCACGTATGGTCGACCATATTGAGACCGTATAACGTATGGTTGACTGTTTTGAAAACGTATGGTTGACAGATTATGCAACCGCATGATCGATCGTACGAACCTAGAACCATCACCATATTTAGGAAACTTTTCTAATTTGAGGAGGACTCTTTCCTAATTGAAAGACGACTCTATATGGAGGTTTTCCTCTATATAAAGGACATCCTTTAGCCTCTTTCACTCTTTTAGAACACAAATTGAAACTCTAAACCTAAGAGAGAAAGAGAGAGAGGAAGAAAATGAGAAGGAGATTTAGAGAAGAAGGCTGAGAGGAAGGTTTTGCAGAGAAGAGTTCTATCTCTCTATAGCAAGCTTAAGGTATGGACTTGACTCTGTAGGATAGATAAGATAGAATAAGTTCTTTTCAAATTGTTATATGGAACCTAATACAATGATTCAGTATAAGGTTTTCTATGCGAAACCATAGAGAGTAGGGTAGGGATAATTGATAAGGATAAACTATGATTAAAGGCCATAGGATGATTTTAGGATGAATTCCATTGATGAGCCAAGAGGATGAACTCGTATATTCGTAGCTATGGTTGCCCATAGGATGAACAGAGTATCGACCATAGCCATTCAGGAAGAATTCAGAAAACATATGGTCGCAGGTACGGTCGCATATAGTATGACCATAGGGTATCGACCGTAGGTCGTACGGTGGCATATATTGCTACCATAGGGTATTGACCATACGATAATAGCAATTATATTTTGAGTCCAGATATGGTTTTTGACTATCGTAACTTGGTAAACTTGAACTCTAACTTAAATACATTAATTGTTTAGGTTCTCAATAGATTCAAAGTGAATTCCAAAGGTTAGGAGGGGAACAAACATCAATCAAAGGTGAGGGAACAAGACCTAAATTAATTGAATAATAAAAAACTATTTTATTTTACTTTTCCAATGCAAAGGATGATTTTATGCTTGTATGCTTGTAATGTGCATATCACATGTCATCCAATAATACTGCTATTTCTGCTCATGCATATTTATTATTGTCTATTTATAACGTGATGATGATGATGCTAGGAATAACCATGTGATTGTGTGTGTGGTTAGCATGTTGGATGCTAGTGGGGCATCAGGGGGAGGATGTGACATTGTGGTCAGCCTGGTCACCAGACTCTAGCTCTATCTCTATTCAAGTCTTACCTACTGACATTGTTGTATTTCCATTACCTTAGTGGAACTATTACGTCGTAGGACATCAGGGGAGGTGGTCTTCGACCGTGTGGTCTTTGACTCTGTTGGGGGGCCTTAGATCTATTTCTATGGACATATTGAGGGATGCTGGGGTGAGGCCTTGGATAAATTAGATGGCATTAGGATTGGTTAGTTGCGAGCCCAATTTCTAAGCCCTCACCAATAGGGGCTTACGTGTCGGTATGGGTAAAGCATTAGGGGAAGTGTTGGTGCTGTGTTATTCGGACACTTTTGCTCTATCTCTATTCCATGGTGGGGTGGATATGGACGACAATGATGTTTGATCCATTGGGTGGGCTTACATACCCATGTATAGAGGTGCAATGGCTGCCAATCCTTTCTATAGCACATTGCAAACTTAAAAACCAGATCGAAGATATGAATTCAATGCATGCATATGTTTGTGCATTATTTTGTTCACTCACCGAGCTCAAGTTGGAAAGCTGACCCTCCTGCGTAAAATTCTTTTTTAGTTTCTAATGTTGCAGTTGTTATTATCGAAGATTATATTGATGCACCAGTGTATGGAAGTGTGGCGGCTATGGAGGTACAAGCTGTGGAGGACGAATATGACTCGTCAAGCGAGTATTTCAACTTTGTTTACATTTGGTGGTTAACTTTTGTCTTTTTATATATTTAATAGGTATTAATTATGTTTTGGTTACTTGGAGATAACTGGACTATTAAATCATTTACCATGTAAACCTCAGTTCATTATTAATAAGACGTTCGCTATTTAATTATTATCTCTGATTATTATTGTGGACTTTGTTTTGATTTAACATGGTTGGCACAGCCTATACGAGATCCTCGTTTGAACCGTTGGTTCTTATGATGGTTCATCACACCATTGGGTAGTCCAGAATTGGGGTGTGAAAGCTTGGTATCAGAGCTCTCAGGCTCTGCCCATTAAACCTGAATACTTCCACATGAGTCATGAACTGAGTTAGGTTAAATATGAAAACTTTAATACAAACACACCATAAGCACCTGTGTTAGTAAAGACAGAACTTAAATAAGACAATAATGTTCGTATAAAAGGTAGAACTCTATGTATATACAAATAAAAGAAAACATATCCTGATAAACAAATTACATGTGGTATGGTCTACCAGCAAAATAGTTGCCTGAGTATACAAAGGATATAGTGTAGTAACAAGAAGGAAGCATCTATTAAGCAAAAAATTGAATACCGAGTTGGTACTCAAAAGATGTGAAACTCGATGTATGACTGTAAGCACCCCATTTTTTCCATCCCAGCTAAACAAAGTCATGCGGGCGTGTGGACAACAAAAGTAGAAAGATGATCAAAAGTTTGGATTTTTTTACTATAAATTTGAGGACGTTTTCAATGGGTCTGTGAATTTGAAGAAGTTTTCAATGGGTCCACAGCAAGGTCATGGGTTATAATTTTGAATGGATGCATAGATCATAGAATTATCTTCGAAACGAGACCAGAATTGCTCAATTTCGATATCAAATGAGGAAGATATGACCATTTTAGTCAGGTGACATATAAGGGAGGTTTATGAAATTATTATAAATAATCCCAGGGGCCTTCATGCAAATTATCGTAAGTCGGATTGTTTGAATTTCAAATCATCATATCTTCATCATCCGACATCGGATCATATCTTCATCATCCGACATCGGATTCAGATGATTCCAAGGCCATTATTCTTCATTCATGATGTTCTACAAAGTGGATGTAAAAAATCCCGGGTAGAAGTCACCAGTGGGTCCCATGCAAGCTTGCATGCAAAGTTATCGTTAGAACTTCAAAGCTTCATATCTTTTCCGTTCTACGTCGGATTCAGACGATTCCAAGGCCATTGTTCTTCATTTGTGATATCCTACAAAGTGGACCTGGAAAATCTCGGGTAGAAGTCTCCAGAGGGTCCCATGCAAAATTACATATGAAAATGGTAATTTAATTCATATTTTAATCATCCCATATCCAAATCAGGTAATTTCAGCTTCATTATGTTCCATTTTTAGTACTCTACAAAGTGGACGTAAAGGATTTCCGGTAAAAGTCTCCGAAGGATCCCATGCAGAATGGACAGAAAATTATCGATAATTGGTCCGCTTAAACTTCAAAAATTTATAAGTTGACCATTTTATTTCCATGAGGTGATTCAAGCTCCGATATTCCTCATTTTTAGTGTTCTACAAAGTGAACATAGAAAACTTGGAATAGAGGCTAACGAAAAATTTCGTGAGAAATAACAGTGAAAATAGCCCATGAAATGATAGAGAGAGAAAACTCAATGAATTCCAGTCAATCCAATCAACTCAGCTCAATCCAGTTTAGTCTTGGCCCAACCTAGATCAACCCAGTTTAGTCCAACTCAGACCAGTCCAAACCAAATCAATTCGGTCCAAGTATGTACAAGTGCGTCATATATATTGTACTATATATATTTTATTATATGATATATTATATATATTGTATTATATGATATTATGTCTATGTATATTAGTATAATATATGATATTTATTAAATATATAAGATATAAGTATAAAATAAAGAAAAATAATAAAATAAGGAAATAAAGAAAGGAGAGATTGAGAGTGAGAAAGACGTGAGAGATAGAGAGAGGGATTTTCTCTATTTGAGAGAAAGATTGAGAGTGAAAGAGAGATTGAGTGAAGAAGAAGGAAAGAAAAAAAAAAGAAAAAAAAGAAAAAAGGAAAGATTGAGAGTGAGAGAGAGATTGAGTGAAGAAGAAGGAAAGAAGAGGAAGAAGAGGAAAGGAGAGATTGACGTGAGAGAGAGAGAGAGAGTTTTTTTTTTCTTTGGGAAAATTGGAAGAGAAATTGAGAGAGAGATTGAGAGATTGAGAGATAGAGAGAGGAATTTTTCTATTAAGAGAAAGATTGAGAGTGAGAAAGAGATTGAGTGAAGAAGAAGGAAAGAAAAAAAAAGAATAAAGGGAAGATTGAGAGTGAGAGATTGAGTGAAGAAGAAGGAAAGAAGAGGAAAAGAAATTGAAAGGAGATTGACGTGAGAGAGAAAGGGAGAGCTTTTTTTTTTTTTTTTGGGAAAATTGGGAAAGAAAGAAAAAAGGAAAGATTGAGAGTGAGGAAAAGATTGAGTGAAGAAGAAGGAAAGAAGAATATTATAAAGGTCAGGGGACGTGAAGAAGAGGGAATTTTCTGTTTTGGGGAGGGAGAGAAAGAAGGAGTGGAGAAAAGAAATTGAAGATTGAAAGGAGAGAAGAAGAGAGAAGGAGAGGAGGAGAGAGACGTACATTGAGGTAAGTTTAGTTTTTTTTTTCTTTTGGAATTGTAGCACCACCAACCAAGCTGCCTCATCCATCCCCTACAATCTGAAACCACCTCTACTCAATACCCACACCGGCATGGCATATCTTCCAATTTTTCCTCCTGTCACATCAAACGCCTAGCCTCACCACTACACTCCATCCTGATTTGCTGCAACACCACTTAATCCCATACAGCACCACTTGTTAAACTCCCTTCCCAATCCCATATACCTGGCCATGCTACTTACACTACACCTGTCCTCAACCCCAACCCTCCATGTAACTGTGCATGCTGAAACCAAACCCAATACACCTTGATGTCCCATGCATAAACCCAACACCCAAGCAAACTCAATACCTCATCCTCACTCTTACCTATCACAACTGCCCTGAATCACCTGCACCCTACTCTATGAACTGTTATACCCATCATGAACCCTTGCTTCTTATTCCAATAATTTGATCATATTTGTTTTGTATGTTGATCATCGATTTAATCAATATAAACCATAGGTTGGGCATTGATTTTGATCATGATAATTTTAATGTATTGATCTTGATCGTCAATCATGATAATTTTAAAGTGTTGATCTTGACCTTTGATCATTTTAATGTGTTGATTTTGAACGTCAATCATGATAATTTTAATATGTTGATCTTGACCATGTGATCATGATAATTTTAATGCTCAATCTGAACCATTGATCCATACGATTTGATTTTTACCCATCTGATCATGATCCTTACCAACTGATTTGATCCTTACCCTTTTGATGATGATCCCTACCATCTGTTCAGCATCTATAGAACCATTTGATCAGATCAAGCCACCATCTCACCATCACATCAAACCATCATCTCCACCATCTGCTCGTCATCACCATCATCATCATCGTCACCATGTGATTGACAACTCACATACTCACATATTGCTATGTTTTTAGATGTTCATTTGTTATGTTTGGAATGCTTATTACTACATTTGTATGCTATACATGCTCATTGCTACATTTGTCTGCTACACATGCTCATTGCGACATCTGTCTGCTACACATGCTTATTGCCACATCTGTCTGCCACATGCTTATTGCCACATCTGTCTGCCACATGCTTATTGCCATACTTGGATGCATACTGTTATATTTGGAATACTATCACTACTATAATTGGAATGCTTTCACCTACCATATTTGTCTTGGGAAGAGAAAAAATAGAAATAATTTGGTACACATCCCAAATAAAAATGATAGGAATTTAGTTCTCATCCCTAGATCCTATTAACAAAATTAGAAATAATTTGGTACACATCCCAAATAAAAATGGTAGGAATTTAGGTCTCATCCCTAGATCCTATTAACAAAATTAGAAATAATTTGGTGCACATCCCAATTAAAAACGGTAGGAATTTAGGTCTCAACCCTAGATCCTATTAACAAAATTAGAAATAATTTGGTACACATCCCAAATAAAAATGGTAAGAATTTAGGTCTCATCCCTAGATCCTATTGACAAAAATAGAAAGAATTTGGTACACATTCCAAATAAAAATGGTAGAAATTTAGGTCTCATCCCTAGATCCTATTGACAAAAATGGAAGGAATTTGGTACACATTCCAAATCTGACTCTCACAAATTTCGAACTACGTCGTACCTGATTTCTAGGGCAAACCCTAGAATACGTAGGCAATTTGGGAATCCCAAATACGGTACAAAGCCACCCATCAACCATACATCCAGCATAAACTTCAACTTGAACAAAAAAATCTAATTGAAGCACATGCATAAATCACTTCCATAATCTTTAATCACACAATCCATTTTCGAACTACGTTTTTGGACTTGATTTCCAAGATTGGAATACGTAGGCAGTTTGAGATGTCTTACACATCTCAGATTCAGTCCAAGACCGAACCCTCTTTGGTTCGGTTCACTGTATAATATTGTACATTACATTTGCTTGTTTATTTACTTTAAAACATGATTGGCTGAACCTTAGGTTAGAACAACTTAACAACTTGGTTTAGGACATCCCCCTTTGAACCCTATTCATCCAGTTGACCAAACACAATCAAAATTAGAATTTAAGGAAAGTTTAGGAGGCCGATATTGATCGAGCGGTTTGGGTGCCTAACACCTTCCCATAATCGTACCCTGAATACTTACCCGATCTCTTGCAGACCAAAGAATCGATACATTGGGTCACGAGTCAATAGAAGTTTTACCTTAGGGTGAGGCTACATTTTTAGAGGTCCTAGACCTTAATCTAGGTGGCGACTCCAACATAACAAATCGATCTTCATCGATACAGGATACACATTTCCATCCCGAGGAGGGTCACGTCGATTTCCCATTGTCCTCACAGTGGCGACTCCGCTGGGGAATAATATTCAGACTCCTAGGATACTTTCCTTATATTGATTTGCTTGACATTTGATGCTAGATCTAGGGTATTATATTTATTGTTTGTACATATTGCTTTGGGGGGAATGGGTTCAGTCACACATTTGTGTGAGTAGCCGAACCGGGTCCCATGTATATGGGGCAGCCCGCTAGGCAAAACACACAGCCTTGGCCTGTATTTTGTGAGACCACGACCGGCGAGTAGCCTCTAACAAGCGTTTCTTGGGTCTGCCTCGGAATGCGTTATGCTACTCCACGTCGCTTGGATCCTTGCAACATAGTATATAAAGGGATTGGGGGCCCATTATTCATCGAGCATTCGGTGATAGGTTACCCCATCCTCGTCAAGGTGGCCTTTTTTGTCCTAACCCAGTTTGAGCCATATGTATGTTATTTTTGGTCCATCTTTGAACCAACATGGTAAAATCTACTCGATCATAATATTTACATCCGAGACGTCGAAGTTCTGCCCGTTTTTGTCCTTGATTTGTCAACATGTTTGGATCCACACTTGAGTAGTCTTGTCTCTAACTTGTTGGGAGCGTGAGGGTTACGTATACCTGCATACACATTAGTGTGGGCGGTCTGTACACGCCCTCCATCGTACAAAGCTCATTGTGTTGACCATTCAATATTGTTACATCATTCTCAAAAACGATCGAAAAATTTTCGTCACGGCATAGATACTATGATCAAGTAGAAATTTACCGGTTTTTTCAATCATGAACCACTTTTGTCATCCTTTATGAAAACTACAAATAAGCATATCCATTTCAATTTCTTGAAATTTGATGTACCACATGGTCGAACCTTGGTGCTACAATGATCCATTCGGAATCTTGAGGCCCCAAGACCAATCATGGGGTTATTCAAATACAAATAAATTGTTACAGATGATGTCTAATGGTCGGTTTTCATGAAGGAGCTAACTTTGTTTGGTCGAGTCAGCTTGTATGTGTATGTATATTCTTCTCGTGTCCAGTCACTTTTGAGTCTTAACCTTCATTGTTTATAAAAAAAAAAAAAAAAAAAAAAAAAAAACCAAAAAAAAAAAAAAAACAAAAAAAAAAAAAAAAAAAAAACCAAAAAAATAAAAAAAAAAACCAAAAAAAAAAAAGAGGTTGAACTAGGGATGATATGATTGTCTAGACTTAAGAGAACACCTGAGTGAGTAGACAAAGCATCCACTCTTAAAGCATCCACTCATAGGAATGTTTCATCATCACCGGTTCATGTCTCGGTTCATGTTCATAAGGAGGACTTTTGTACCTCAAAGTGTTGGAATGATTGGAAGAAAGTATATTGAGAGCCCAAATATTGCAGAGCGGAATTGAAATTCCCATATCGGAGTTAAGGAATCTAAGAGGTTAGAAAGCTAAATCATAGATTCTGAGAGATTACATGTTTCTTTCCCATACTAGCATACCTGCCAAATTTAAATGGAAAAAAACTGAGATTGGAAAGCATTTCGTTCACCCTTGGCAATTGAGCCACTTTGACTGAAGGAGTTGGTTTCCGACTCCCTAATTATTTTCATCACCCAAGGTGACCCAAACTCAAAGGAGTAGCCCTCAAACCTTCAAGAATGACCTACCCCACCTCCCAAAATACAGGATGAAAAGGAAGATCATGTGGTCAATTGTATCCCAAAATTAAGGTAGCCTGAAAATGAACTTCATGTGCACCCTAAACTGGGGCACAACCAAAATGTCAGTGTACACTAAATTGGGGCACAACAAAAATATCAGTGCACCTTAAACTGGGCATAAAATGTTAATGGAATCAAAGTGGGGCAAACCAAAAAGGTGATGGACCAACAAGGGTATAGGTCAAAGTTTCATGACATCCAAACTGGGGCATAAGATTGGAATACATTTACCCCAAATTGAGGCATTGGCCAGGTGAATGTCAAACCCGAATTGGGGCATAAATCAAAATGGTAATAGACCCAAGAGGGTTTTATCTCAAGATGGAAAGGGTCAAACACATGTCGATAGATAGGCGTAATGAGCCTTACTAGCGAAAGTCTGAACGGAGATTCGGTCCTACAACCAATCATAAGTTGGGGTCAATGATGTCGTATCCAATTGGGGTAACTCGGTGAATTACTTGTCTAAACTGGCTACCATTGGTATCTGATAGGTCATCTATGTTTGGGCTTAAGTTCGATGTGTCTGTAGACGGTCCAGTCCAAAATGCTCTGAAAAAATGAACAATAATTATCTCATTTGAGACATCAACAATAGTGCTTTACTACTTCCAATCCATTCCTTCCTAGTTTGATATTTCTTCCTCTTCTATTTCCGTTGCTAATTCTGACTCTGATGACGATTGAGATGAAGGGCCACAACCCGAACTTCTACTCCACCGGCCTTTAGAGAAATGAAAGTTCAACACACATGTGAAAGTTACAAATGATTAAGTTAAAGTCATGCAAGCATTCTCAAAGATAAAAGTTGGAACATCAAAATGTCATCCCATTTGGTCGATTTATAGAAAGAATTTTTTTTGGGATATTCCTTGAAAGTAAATAACATTTACAGACTCATACAAGTGGTTCATTTAGTTTTACAAGAATGGGTCTACACACAAGGCATTATCAAGTTTACATCAATCCAAGTGATCAAGTCTTCTACAAGTGCATAAAGTCTACAGACATAAAACATGCTATAGATCAACCTCAAAGTCAAAGATGAGCTCAAAAAAAAAAATAAAAGAAAAAAAAAAGAGAAAGAAAGAAAGAAAAAAATAAAAAAAGAAAAAAAAGAGAAAAAAGAAAAAAAAAGAAAAAAAAGAAGAAAGAAAGAGCTATACAAAATAATGAGGTTGGTTAGCATACTACATTGGAACAATGACGGTGGGCAGTTCAACTATGGTACATAGACATTGAGCAACTACTTTGAAATACTAATGATGAGTGAGTTCGAATACAAGG
Organism: Protea cynaroides; assembly: GCA_028583415.1. Taxonomy (NCBI): domain Eukaryota; kingdom Viridiplantae; phylum Streptophyta; class Magnoliopsida; order Proteales; family Proteaceae; genus Protea; species Protea cynaroides. The sequence goes on from CM053265.1 coordinate 34,743,145, forward strand.
CAAATACATGGGGCAACTTCTTTGGAGCCCTACCGATGGACGGGTTCAGTATAGAGCAATAAGACAATTGGTTCTCGTACAATGACATATAGACACCATTTCTTAGAACCTGATTAGAGAGCTGATCGTTTTGTTGTGGTTCACATTGTGTGTTGAGCTGGATTTTTTATATTGGTCACTACATCCCGCCCATACAGGGGGTGGTCTCATCACTTTGTTGTCATAAGAGGTTTTTTCTTTTCGACTAAAGACTCTCTCTCCCGTCCATCAATCTGACGGTCTTCCACAGAGTCTATATTACATGCCCTTACTTCAAATGTCACAAAATTTTATGGTATTGTTTCTTGTGAACATATCGTCTTGTTATGCATAAATATTGTTCAATAAATCTGACTGGAATATCTATCTGTCGTTCATCATTTCGACGGCATCCAAGAATTCCAAAGTCCTTTGTTGCTAGCCAATAAAATGGAATCGCCTAGTGGAGATCAAGCCATTCTACATAAACAACCAAACACTCTCCCAATGATAGACCCATTGGACAGTTTCTTATTTGTCCATCTGGACCTTCATTGTCATACTTGTATATAGACTTAAAGGAATTGGGCCCAAACATGGTTACAATTGATTCAGCATCTGAGCATAGCTTGTTGAAATTTGTTTTTTATCTGAATGATACCGAGAGGAGAAAGCATTCTTTGACGTTTTTTCTAAAGATTAGTGTGGGGTTGTATCTCTTTAAGGTTATTTCTAGTGATGACTCAAAAGTCGTCTGCCTATCAATATGTGCAAACTTGAACTTAGACACTGGGGCAAAATCACCCATTTATCCAAACATCATGAGTTTAGTTGAGCCCTCTGTTTGAAACTCTAGCTGAGTTCATTTGAATGTAAGAGGAGGATGAGTCATACAAATTTAAAAAAAATGAAATAAAACTGAGTCATTGTCATCATTTGTCCCTCATCAAAAAGACCTGATTGCCCTTTAATCAAAGTGAAACACATATAAATTCGGCAAGAATGCAGAACATATCAAAATTGCCTTTTAAAGAAAAGAAACATGTTTCTCTCGGTGTAGATTAAGTCAAGTCAAGGAAAGTCGATCAAATCATGATCTCCAATTTCTCTTGGATTCCGAGCAATGTTAGTGGACAAAGTGCAGATGCTGAGCCCCATTGTGGCTACCTCAATATTTATGGAAAGTTCAACCCATTTTGGGAATGAAGAAAGATGAAGAAAGGAATTGAAAAGAACAAGAAAAAGAAAAAAAAAGGAAAGAAAGGTGAAAGTACAGAGAAGAAAGAAGACTGAATGAAAGCAGAATAAGAATGAAAAAATGAACAAGATACAAGCAAAGAAAAGAATGAAAGATCAGCAAAAGAAAAATGAAAGCATAAAGAGAACATGATGATCAAAGAAAAAAAAAAGAGAAAGAATGAAAGATCATGGGAAGAGAGAGAAAGCTCTAGCCCGAACTACGCGGAACCTGATTCTGGAGGGACGAAAATCCCAAAGGATACGTAGGCAATTTGGGACACCCCAAATTCGGTCCAGAGGCTATACATCCAGAGGCTATACATCCAGAGGCTACACATCCAGAGGCTACACATCCAAAGGCTATACATTCAAAGACTACGGAGCCAAAGGCTACACATCCAGAGGATACAAATCCAGAGCACAAAACACAGTTATAGTTACATCATGAGCGGTCTTGAGCTAAAGCCACATACCTGATGAGGTCGCTACTCAAGAAGCTTGACAGTTATAGTTACATCATGAGCGGTCTTGAGCTAAAGTCACAGACCTGATGAGGTCGCTACTCAAGAAGCTTGATAGTTATAGTTACATCATGAGCGGTTTTGAGCTAAAGTCACAGACCCGATGGGGTCGCTACTCAAGGAGCTTGACATCTACAATTACACCATGAGCAGTCTTGAGCCAAAGTCACAGACCCGATGGGGTCGCTACTCAAGGAGCTTGACATCTACATTTTTTTGTTGTACAGTGTCAAAAAAAAAAAAATTTACAGCATCAATTCAAGGGAGCAATGTTAGAATCTAGATAAAATGCAGAATAATACAAAAATGGGCCACTTTTGTCTTCGGCCTCAATTGCCCACAATCTCGGCCGAAGAGGGGCATCTGTAAGCACCCCATTTTTGCCATCCCAGCTAAACAAAGTCATGCGGGCGTGTGGACAACAAAAGTAGAAAGATGATCAAAAGTTTGGATTTTTTGACTGTGAAATTGAGGAAGTTTTCAATGGGTCTGGGAATTTGAGGAAGTTTTCAATGGGTCCACAACAAGGTCATGGGTTATAATTTTGCATTGATGCATAGGTCATAGAATTATCTTCGAAACGACACCAGAATTGCTCAATTTCGATATCAAATGTGGAAGATATGACCATTTTAGTCAGGTGATACATATAAGGGAGGTTTATGAAATTATTATAAATAATCCCAGGGGCCTTCATGCAAATTATCGTAAGTCGGATTGTTTGAATTTCAAATCATCATATCTTCATCATCCGACATCGGATTCAGATGATTCCAAGGCCATTATTCTTCATTCATGATGTTCTACAAAGTGGACGTAAAAAATCCCGGTAGAAGTCACCAGTGGGTCCCATGCAAGCTTGCATGCAAAGTTATCGTTAGAACTTCAAAGCTTCATATCTTTTCCGTTCTACGTCGGATTCAGATGATTCCAAGGCCATTGTTCTTCATTTGTGATATCCTACAAAGTGGACATGGAAAATCTCGGGTAGAAGTCTCCAGAGGGTCCCATGCAAAATTACATATGGAAATGATAATTTAATTCATATTTTAATCATCCCATATCCAAATCAGGTAATTTCAGCTTCATTATGTTCCATTTTTAGTACTCTACAAAGTGGACATAAAGGATTTCCGGTAAAAGTCTCCGAAGGATCCAATGCAGAATGGTCAGCTAAATTATCGATAATTGGTCCGCTTAAACTTCCAAAATTCATAAGTTGACCATTTTATTTCCAAATGAGGTGATTCAAGCTCCGATATTCCTCATTTTTAGTGTTCTACAAAGTGAACATAGAAAACTTGGAATAGAGGCTAACGAAAAATTTCGTGGGAAATAACAGTGAAAATAGCCCATGAAATGATAAAGAGAGAAAACCCAATGAATCTCAAACAATCCAGTCAACTCAACTCAATCCAGTTTAGTCTTGGCCCAACCTAGATCAACCCAGTTTAGTCCAACTCAGACCAGTCCAAACCAAATCAATTCGGTCCAAGTATGTACAAGTGCGTCATATATATTGTACTATATATATTGTATTATATGATATTATGTCTATGTATATTAGTATAATATATGATATTTATTAAATATATAAGATATAAGTATAAAATTAAGAAAAATAATAAAAAAAGGAAATAAAGAAAGGAGAGATTGAGAGTGAGAAAGACGTGAGAGATAGAGAGAGGGATTTTCTCTATTTGAGAGAAAGATTGAGAGAAAGAGAGATTGAGTGAAGAAGAATGAAAGAAAAAAAAAGAAAAAAAAGAAAAAAGGAAAGATTGAGAGTGAGAGAGAGATTGAGTGAAGAAGAAGGAAAGAAGAGGAAGAAGAGGAAAGGAGATTGACGTGAGAGAGAGAGTGAGAGAGATTTTTTTTGTTTTGGGAAAATTGGAAGAGAAATTGAGAGAGAGATTGAGAGATTGAGAGATTGAGAGAAGGATTTTTTTTTTTTTGAGAGAAAGATTGAGAGTGAGAGAAAGATTGAGAGTGAGAGAGAGATTGAGTGAAGAAGAAGGAAAGAAAAAAAATGAAAAAAAGGAAAAAAGGAAAGATTGAGAGTGATAGAGAGATTGAGTGAAGAAGAAGGAAAGAAGAGGAAGAAGAGGAAAGGAGAGATTGACGTGAGAGAGAGAGAGAGTTTTTTTTTTTTCTTTGGGAAAATTGGAAGAGAAATTGAGAGAGAGATTGAGAGATTGAGAGATAGAGAGAGGAATTTTTCTATTAAGAGAAAGATTGAGAGTGAGAGAGAGATTGAGTAAAGAAGAAGGAAAGAAAAAAAAAATAAAGGAAAGATTGTGAGTGAGAGATTGAGTGAAGAAGAAGGAAAGAAGAGGAAGAGAAATTGAAAGGAGATTGACGTGAGAGAGAGAGAGAGAGCTTTTTTTTTCTATTTTGGGAAAATTGGGAAAGAAAGGAAAAAGGAAAGATTGAGAGTGAGGAAAAGATTGAGTGAAGAAGAAGGAAAGAAGAATATTATAAAGGTGAGGGGACGTGAAGAAGAGGGAATTTTCTGTTTTGGGGAGGGAGAGAGAGAAGGAGTGGAGAAAAGAAATTGAAGATTGAATGGAGAGAAAAAGAGAGAAGGAGAGGAGAGAGACGTACATTGAGGTAAGTTTGGTTTTTTTTTCTTTTGGAATTGTAGCACCACCAACCAAGCTGCCTCATCCATCCCCTACAATCTGAAACCACCTCTACTCAATACCCACACCGGCATGGCATATCTTCCAATTTTTCCTCCTGTCACATCAAACGCCTAGCCTCACCACTACACTCCATCCTGATTTGCTGCAACACCACTTAATCCCATACAGCACCACTTGTTAAACTCCCTTCCCAATCCCATATACCTGGCCATGCTACTTACACTACACCTGTCCTCAACCCCAACCAATACACCTTGCTGTCCCATGCATAAACCCAACACCCAAGCAAACTCAATACCTCATCCTCACTCTTACCTGTCACAACTCCCCTGAATCACCTGCACCCTACTCTATGATCTGTTGTACCCATCATGAACCCTTGCTTCTTATTCCAATAATTTGATCATATTTGTTTTGTATGTTGATCATCGATTTAATCAATATAAACCATAGGTTGGGCATTGATTTTGATCATGATAATTTTAATGTATTGATCTTGATCGTCAATCATGATAATTTTAAAGTGTTGATCTTGACCATTGATCATTTTAATGTGTTGATTTTGAACGTCAATCATGATAATTTTAATATGTTGATCTTGACCATGTGATCATGATAATTTTAATGCTCAATCTGAACCATTGATCCATATGATTTGATTTTTACCCATCTGATCATGATCCTTACCAACTGATTTGATCCTTACCCTTTTGATCATGATCCCTACCATCTGTTCAGCATCTATAGAACCATTTGATCAGATCAAGCCACCATCTCACCATCACATCAAACCATCATCTCCACCATCTGATCGTCATCACCATCATCATCATCGTCACCATGTGATTAACAAATCACATACTCACATATTGCTATGTTTTTAGATGTTCATTTGTTATGTTTGGAATGCTTATTACTACATTTTTCTGCTATACATGCTCGTTGCTACATTTGTCTGCTACACATGTTCATTGCGACATCTGTCTGCTACACATGCTTATTGCCACATCTGTCTGCCACATGTTTATTGCCACATCTGTCTGCCACATGCTTATTGCCATACTTGGATGCATACTGTTATATTTGGAATAGTATCACTACTATAATTGGAATGCTTTCACCTACCATATTTGTCCTGAAAAGAGAAAAAATAGAAATAATTTGGTACACATCCGAAATAAAAATGGTAGGAATTTAGGTCTCATCCCTAGATCCTATTAACAAAATTAAAAATAATTTGGTACACATCCCAAATAAAAATGGTAGGAATTTAGGTCTCATCCCTAGATCCTATTAACAAAATTAGAAATAATTTGGTACACATCCCAATTAAAAATGGTAGGAATTTAGGTCTCATCCCTAGATCCTATTAACAAAATTAGAAATAATTTGGTACACATCCCAAATAAAAATGGTAAGAATTTAGGTCTCATCCCTAGATCCTATTGACAAAAATAGAAGGAATTTGGTACACATCCCAAATAAAAATGGTAGGAATTTAGGTCTCATCCCTAGATCCTATTGACAAAAATGGAAGGAATTTGATACACATTCCAAATCCGACTCTTACAAATTTCGAACTACGTCGTACCTGATTTCTAGGGCAAACCCTAGAATACGTAGGCAATTTGGGAATCCAAAATATGGTACAAAGCCACCCATCAACCATACATCCAACATAAACTTCAGCTTGAACAAAAAAATCTAATTGAAGCACATGCATAAATCACTTCCATAATCTTTAATCACAGAATCCATTTTTGAACTACGTTTTTGGACTTGATTTCCAAGATTGGAATACGTAGGCAGTTTGAGATGTCTTACACATCTCAGATTCAGTCCAAGACCGAACCATCTTTGGTTCGGTTCACTGTATAATATTGTACATTACATTTGCTTGTTTATTTACTTTAAAACATGATTGGCTGAACCCTAGGTTAGAACAACTTAGCAACTTGGTTTTGGACATCCCCCTTAGAACCCTAGTCATCCAGTTGACCAAGCACAGTTAAAATTAGAATTTAAGGAAAGTTTAGGAGGCCGATATTGATCGGGCGGTTTGGGTGCCTAACACCTTCCCATAACCGTACCCTGAATACTTACCCGATCTCTTGCAGACCAAAGAACCGATACATTGGGTCACGAGTCAATAGAAGTCTTACCTTAGGGTGAGGCTACATTTTTAGAGGTCCTAGACCTTAATCTAGGTGGCGACTCCAATAGAACAAATCGATCTTCATCGATACAGGATACACATTTCCATCCCGAGGAGGGTCACGTCGATTTCCCATTGTCCTCACAATGACAGAGGAAGGAAAAAAATGGCTAGTAACTCCTAAATCCCTGCAAAGGTAAAGGAAAAGATCTCGGGCTGAATCCAATAGAGATAAGAGAACCATGGCCATATACCAAAAACATGAGTAGCTATAAAAGAAGATAATGCTATACTCCTGGGTGACATGGAGACTCTGAGTGAGACCCGTCACAAGCTGATCCATTGCCCGTTGAGTATTAAGAAGTGGTGTTAACATGACCCCACCACTATCTGGGTTGAGAACGGGTAATGATAATCATCTGAGCAAATGCCAAATAATGATAATCAAACTGGAGAAACTTAAAGGGGATGTACAATCAGGCCACTCCAGCTAATCTACCTAGACCACCAAATGCTTTGGCCACGATTGTAACGAATTTGGACTAGCAAAATGCTGGAGCAACAACAAATTATACCGGCTAAGCAAGTTACCATGGGAATTGCTAACCAAGTGGCCAATGCTACACCAACACCTTTGGGCCAGACCAAGTACAGTAATAGTTAGTAGTAATACTGTACCTCCAACACCCATTGATCATATCATAGTGTCTACCATACAATAGGTCCCAGTAATGCATACCCTAGTGCAGAAGCTTAGTGCACAACAAACAGTGAATCAAGGTGGGATACCCTTATCAATCCTCGATGTATGGGATAGCTGGCCCATGGCAGAATGATTCGACAAGGATTAAGGAATGTTTCTTGAAGATAAAGCTCAGATGCTTTTTTTCAACAGATCAAATCTATTGTGGCCATATAACTAGATAGGTGTATATAGTATGCGGTGCATCGTTGACTTACCCTTATGATTATAGAGGATGCACATACCTGATTTTAAATTCTCATGCATTGACAGGATACCTTCTTGATTAAACCTATCAATTAGAGTTATAGATATTGTTTTCGTAGAATTAGTCCTAAATATACTAACCTAAGCTACTCTCATGATCAACAACATGAATAGGGATGTGAACTAAATGAACAGTTAAAGGTTAATCATTTTTAATGTATATCTTTCGATTTATACCTGAGTTATTGATGTACCAAAATTGTAAGACCCGTGTCAATATAACCCGGTCTTACCACCTTGAACCAGGTTTACCCATCATGGTCGAGTCAAATGGACCAAGGGCGTGAAGCAGATCGAGATCCCAGGTATCAAATCGACCCAAAAATAATTAAACTAGGTGAAGGGTCGCATACCCAGCTAAGCAGGGTCGGACCTCCCAAAATAGAAAGTCAGACCCTCGATTTTGGAGGGAGGGTCGGACAGCTTAAGACCCTAGGGTGACGGGATCATCGACCATCCCATCGACCCTCAGATCCTGCCGAAAATAGAAACTAGGAAACTTTGAGATTTTCGATTGGATTCCTTCCTAATCTCAAAGGGACTTATTTTAGGATGTTTATAGACTATTTAAAGGACGTCCCTAAGCCACTTTCACTCCTTTCACAACCCTAATTGAATTGAGAGAAAGAGAGGAGAAGGAAAAGAGGAAGAAGAGTGGCAAAGAAGAGAACCTATCAAAAAGGAGAAGAGTTGCAGAGAAAGATTAATCTTCTCAGATACGGATACTAATTCCATGAGTTTCTACAGACCTTAGGATAGTTATTGGAGAGAGAGTGAACTCGGAGAAACCCAAACCATCCATCCATGGTTAGGTTTTCATGGAAAACCATAGGAGAATGCATGAAATCCATCTAGGAGGATGATTCATGGTTTCAGACCATGGAATGAGTGTTGAATGGAATGTAGAAGCAAGACATAAGACCCCAAACATGAAGGATAGATTAAAAGTGGAAATTGGATCAAAGTGCACCGAGGGTCACACCCAGGGTCGATAGGCCATCCGACCCTAGGTGTTTCTGACCATCGACCCTCAGGATTCGGAAAGTCCAGAAAGAAGGGAGGGTTGATAGACCCATTGACCCTAGCATCGACCCTAGCATCGACCCTCAGTTAACAGAATGGTTTTTAAATCTGGAATTAATTTTAATTAAATTTTATTGACTTTGTTAGGTCTTTTAGCAATATACTAACATTATAAAGGTGATTCTAAAGCTTGAAAAAGTATCTTGTAGCAGGCTAAGGTGAGGAACCTTAACTCCAAACTAAATTGGTTAATAATAAACTGTTTTCTATTTCTTGAGTCCAATGCCATGCTTGATTCTATGCGAATATGTTTGTAATGTGCATACAGCATGCCATCCAATATTTCTATTACTTGTTCATGCATATTTACTTTATCGTTTATAACATGATGATGATGATGATGATGATAGGAATAGGCATGTGCTTGTATGTGTGTGGTTGATGTGCTTGATGCGAGCGAGTATCAGGGGAGGTGTGATGAGAACGTCAATAAACGTTAACCTTTGGCGGGTCTCAGCACTTTAGCTCTATCTCTAACTCAAGTCTTATGCATTGGCATCTTCGTATCGTCATTACTTTAGCAGAACTATTATGTCGTAGAGTATCAGGGGAGGTGGTCTAGGTCCTTGTAGTCTCTGACTCTACCGGGGGAACTTAGCTCTATCTCTATGGACATTCTGAGGGATGCTGGGGTGAGGCCTTGGATACATTGTTTGGCATTAGGATTGGTTAGTTGCGAGCCCAGTTTGCAGCCCTCGCCAACAAGGGCTTACGTGTTGGTATGGCACTTTATAGCAATAAACGTAACCTTTGTTATATAATGTTCATGATTGGGTGCATGTGAGTTGACGATAAACGTGATCTTCGGGTAACGTCACACACTCGTGTATAGAGGAGGAGTCAATAAACGCGACCTTTGGCTACCTCAACCTTTCTATAGCATACTGCAAACTTTAAACTAGACCAAAGATATAAATTGATGTGCATGCATATGTATTGTTGCATTGTTTTGGCTACTCACTGAGCCGTGATGTGTGCTCACCCCTCGACGTCGAATATTTTTAGTTGATGATGCAGGTTATACCGTTGAAGATTATATGAATGCGTCTGCGTACGGGAACGTGGCAGCCATGGAGGTTGAAGCTGAAGCAGATACACACGACTCCTCTTGCGAGTGCAACTCATCGGTATTTGATTAGATATTTTATAGGTTTCTTTGTTGGATTTATTAAGACATGTATTTGGTATTTAAATATTTATGTCTCAGTTGAAAACAGAATAATTTGCTATTAAATTAATGATATCATTTTAGTTCTCAGTTCATGTTATTATAAGACTTCCGCTATTGTGTATTTACTCTGATTATGATTATGGATGTGTGTAAGTTTAGATAACGTGGGGATAGCCTATTTGAGATCCTGGTTGAACCATTGGTTTATTAGCGGTTCATCACACCATTCTGAATAGTGCAGAATTGGGGTGTGACAACTTGGTATTAGAGCATCTCAGGCCTTGCCCGCCGAACTAGCATACATTCAACACAATTGTGAACTGAGATAGGATAAGAATAAAAACAGTAATATTAACACATTGTAAGCACCAATGATGTTTGAGACAAAATCTAAAAGAGAATAATGCATCTATTAAAAAGAGAAACAAGTTTACATAATAATGAGAGCGAAACAAAACATATATATATATATATAATGAAAGCAGAGTATAGTCCACAACCCGGACAGTTACTTTGTAGTACAAGAAAAATATGGTACAATCAAGAAGCTGGAGGTGAAGGAGGAGGTGGTGCCTCACGATCTCGGTCATAGTCCTCAGCATAGACTATAGTCAACCAGGCCACCTGGGTCTGGGTCGTCCGGAGACTAGCTGCTAGGTCGGCTACCCTCCTATCAGTCGTCCGTTGGACCGATAACAGCTCATCCACCCTCATACGCTGAGCATCTAGCAACTTCCATCCTCAGATCAGATCTGCGCTGAGCATCCCTGATCTCCTATAGCATCTCCATCATGGCTGAAGGTGGAAGTGAAGGATCAGCCGAATGGGAAGGACCAGCCTCAGGTGCAGGAGCCGCCGCAGAAGATGTACCAACTCCAGCCGCATGTGTGGGTGATGGCAGTGGTATCGAGTCGACGTCCATATACATACGATCATCATTGTCGACCGGATCCACACGAGCTCTAGCAGCAGCAGCAGCCTCAGCATCAGCCATCTCGACCCGAGTGTGAGGGCGCACCATAGCGTTCCTCTCCACATCGCTAACCTCAGCATCTCGCAGTCCCATCTTGCAGATAGCCTCCCAATCTAGAGGCGATGAGAAGGTCTTCTCCTGGATCGTCTCATCTACCAGATCCACCCCCAGACGAGTCAGTAGCACTGTAATCATGCATCCATAGGGTAGATTTCCCCTATGACCACACAATGTAGCACTAATCATCGTCTGCATGATGATGTAAGGTAGGCAGACCGACTGTCGAGTGCATATACTGTAGATCAAGAACTGTGTCAGCTGAGAGACCCTCTCATAGTGCCCACTCTGTGGGATCAGATTATGCTGGATAATCTTACAGAAGACCCGTGGAGCTGGATGCAAGTAACAAGCTCTCATCTGCCATCGATCAGGACGGAGCAACTGGTTGTCGATCTCTGCCCTCACCTCCATTTCAACAAACTGTGGCTCTCCCGGTGTACAGTACACCATGGGGCCATCATAGGGAATGCCCAACAGATCGTCCTGCTGCCGATAATCAAAGGAAATGTGCACCCCCTTAACGTAACTGGTGATGCGTAACTCCTGACCGTGTTCAACATCATTGTAATTCCCCACCACCTAGAGATTACAATAAAACTGGCGTACCAAGTCTGGACATGTGCACGCGTTGTATGTGATGATAGGGAGCCACCCCATATCACCAAACGCTCCCTCTACATTGAACAAGGCTAGCTCAGCCAAGTTCACCATGCGACCCCCTTCAACCTTCTTATGGGCATAGTCAGCATACTGTGCCTCGACTTCATTCGAACGGAAGCGAAGCGGATCACGCACCCTGGGTACTTTGGTATGGGCCACAGTATCTGCAAAATAAGAAAGAGAAAAGAAACAAGGAGTTAGTAGGATAAAAATCTAAAATTTATTTAATAGTGACGTAAGTTGACTAGAAAACCTCAAATTCTAACCATACAAGTGGGTATGAGAACATACGTAGGTTAAAACATATCCTACAACACACATGCAGTAGGAAATTTTAAGTGACGATGTCCAATTTGAAGAAATTCAAGAAAAATCGAAAATATCGACAAATTAGGGCAAAAAGAGAAAATTTCAAGTACCTCGATAACCAACCGATGAAACTCAAAAATTTTTGAGGGCTTTCGTTCCTCGAGACACCAATAACAAAAGCCCCCAATAAAAATCGAATTTTTACGGTTGGAAAATGTTTAATTTGAAAAATATGAGTTAAACGGGCGAAAACCTAGAAAAGAAAACCTAAAAACAGGTAAAAACGGGAAGACATACCTGTAGGGATGACGTGGACGTCGAAACCCGGAGTTAAACGTACCAAAAACAGTAGAGTGGCACTGTAGCAACTCAGAGAGTAGAGACGAGTCGAAACAGACGAGGAATAGTGAGAAATGACCCAGAATCGGATCTTAAAAATCTGATTTTTGGTCCAAGGGTCGGACAATTCAACTGACACCATCGACCCTCGGATCGACCTTCCCATCGACCCTCAGCTCTCGGGAATCTGAAAGAAAATCGAGGGTCGGACTAAGGGTCGGATACCCATCGACCCTCGCATCGACCCTCAGCTCTCGGGAAGAACAGGTCATTCCCAGGGTTGGATACCAAGGGTCGGACATACCATCGACCCTACATAGAAAAGACAGTATTTTTCACAGAATGAATTGAGGATTTTGAATTTTATATCGGTTAGCATGCCTACATGAAGTATAAATGATTTCTCACTGATTTTGATGATTTTCAGGCACCACCCATCTCAGAAGGAAAATATGTCTAGAAGAAGAGTAACCAGACAGAGCCGAAATGCAGTCCCACCACCACCACCAGTGGAGGAAACTAGTCAAGAGAATAACCATGCACCGGAAAATCCAGAACTGGTAAACCCTACAAATTTGCCACCTCCACCACCGGAGCTAGCAACTGTGGTTATGAACCTAGCTCAGCAGCTACAACATATGCAACAGGCACAGGCCCAGATGCAAGTTGCCATGGGCATTATGTTTCAAACTACTCAGGCTGCACCCATGTACACAGGACAAGCCAGTGCGGCATCGGTGGGTAACCACCCAGCCCATTAGACACCTCAACAAACTACTGCACAGATTCCAGTGCAGGTTCTGGAAGCAGCACAGGCTAATTATCAGTATCCACCCCATATGTTTGGGGCATAACAAACTCAGATGGATCACTCTCGACTGGTCGAGAGGTTTTTGAAGATGAAGCCCAGGGAATTTAATGGCAAACTGTCCGATCCATTATGGCCAGCACACCGGATAGACGAGATGGAAAGAAATTTTCTGATGATGACTATTACGGAAGAGGAGAAAGTATTGTGTGCCACCTTCATGCTCAAAGGCGACGCACATCATTGGTGGAAATCGACCGGGCCTATCTATTGACTAAGCACGCCCTACTGACTTGGGCTATATATAAAGAAGCTTTCTTTGAGAAATATTTTCTACAGAGCTTCAGAGATTCGATGGAGAAGGAGTTCCTGAGTCTTTATCAGGGACAGATGTTAGTGGATGAGTACCAATAGCGTTATGAAGAGCTATTTTTCTTCGCACCACGGAGTATGCAAGAGGAAGAAACCAAAACCCATAGGTTTGTCACGGGACTGAGAGGAAGCATAAGAGAACATGTTATGGGCTTAGAAAAGAAGATTTATAATGAAGCTGTCCAGATCGCTCGAGTGATTGAATCAAGCCAGAAAGAGAGTTATTTTACTTAGAACAAAGGCATCAAAAGGCCAGCCGGAAACTCCTACAACGGAGGCAATAACAGGACGTATAAGCCTTTCCATCCTCAGAATTTTAATGCTGCAACCAAGACTACCCCAGCAGCTCAACCTCGCCCAAAGCCAAATTCTGAAGCCCCGAAGTGTTTTAACTGCAACCAGCCGGGACATATGGCAAGGGAGTGCCCTAAGCCCAATAAACAATTCCATCAGGGACGTGTATATGCTGTTACGTCTGAGGGTGCGGCCGCATCACCCGATGTGGTCACAGGTATGACTGAAACTTTTAAGGTTATATATACATTGAATGAGCATGTAGACTAAGTAAAGATGAATCACATGTATTGTACCTATAAATGGCATACCCGTCAGAGTACTCTTTGATTCCGGAGCTACTCATTCATTTATATCTGTGTCATTTGGAAAGAAGATAAAATTACCCATCAAAACAATAGACTACAAATTACTTGTACGGTCACCGATGGGGTTAGAAGTGGAATTAGAAAAAGGTTATGGACCATGTCCAGTTCTCATTGGGGAACAGATTTTAGATGCAACATTGATACGACTTGAGATGGCAGACTTCGATGTCATCTTAGGAATGGATTGGTTAGCTCGGCATTCTACAAATATGTTATGCGTCGAGAAGAAGCTAACATTCAAAGACAAAGAAGGGGCAGAATTCAGTTTCTCAAGAACCAAACTTCCCTAGAGACGCAAGCTCATACTTTCAGCCTTAAAGGCTAAGAAGTGCCTTGAGAAGGGAGCAGTCGGGTACCTAGTATCAGTGGTCGACCTAACCAAGGAAGCACCACGAATGGAAGTCATTGACGTCGTGCGGGATTACCCTGACGTATTTTCAAAGGAACTACCCGGATTACCACCGGACCGTGCCACAGAGTTTGTAATAGACCTGATACCTGGAGCCGCACCAGTATCAAAGGCACCTTATAGAATGGCTCCTACTGAACCGGAAGGAATTAAAAGTGCAATTACAAGAACTGCTGGACAAGGGTTATATTCGACCCAGTATATCTCCATGGGGGGCACCGGTGTTGTTCGTAAAGAAGAAGGATGGTAGCGTTCGATTATGTATCGACTATCGGGAGTTGAACAAACTGACAATCAAGAATCGATATCCACTACCTCGGATCAATTACTTGTTCGATCAGTTACAAGGAGCAAGAGTATTTTCTAAGATCGATCTTCGATCAGGCTACCACCAGCTGAAGATTAAAGAAGGGGATATTCCGAAGACAGCTTTTAGGACTAGATATGGACATTATGAATTTTTGGTGATGTCTTTCGGATTAACTAATGCCCCGGCAACGTTCATGGAACTTATGAACCGAGTTTTCCAGATATGTTGGATACGTCGGTTATAGTATTTATTGATGATATATTGGTATACTCCAAGGACAAGGAAACCCATATCAAGAACCTAAACGCAGCCCTACAGCGGTTAAGGAAAGAGAAGCTATATGCCAAATTTTCAAAATGCGAGTTTTGGCTAAGCGAAGTCGCATTCCTAGGCCATGTAGTATCCGCCGAAGGAATCAAAGTGGACCCCAGCAAAATCGAGGCTATTGTAAAGTGGGAAGCACCAAAGAGCGTTTCAGAAATTAGAAGTTTTCTGGGTCTAGCTAGTTACTATCGGAGATTCGTAGAAGACTATTTTCGGATTGTCGTACCTCTCACCAGTTTGACCAAGAAAGGTGAAAAGTTTGTGTGGACGGATAAATGTGAGAAGAGTTTCCAGACATTGAAGGCCAGATTGATATCCGCCCCGATTTTGACCATTCCCGTTCCGGGACAGACATTTACTTTATACACTGATGCATCGGGATTGGGACTAGGATGTGTACTTATGTAAGGAGAACAAGTAATTGCTTATGCGTCAAGACAGTTGAAGGTACATGAGAAAAATTATCCCACTCATGATTTGGAGCTAGCGGCAGTAGTACATGCTGTCAAGATATGGAGACATTACTTATACGGAGAAAAATTCCAGATTAAGTTGGACCATAAAAGTCTTACTTATTTATTTAATCAGAAGGAGTTGAATATGAGACAAAGAAGATGGCTGGAACTATTGAAAGACTATGATTGTGATATCCAGTATCATCCGAGAAAAGCGAACGTAGTAAGCGGATGCATTAAGCGTAAAAGCGTTGATTAAATCTCAAGGAGAAGTTAGCACGATTCGCAGCAATGTGTACCAACGGAATAGTATTCAATCACAAAGAACGAGCAAGTATGTGATAGATACGACGGATGAATCAGCCAACCAAGGGTTTATTCACCGGTTTTCGAATATGTTCGCGGCACTGAAGATTATACCGGATATAGTGGACGAAGTGAAGACAACTATCAAATCAGATCCTTATCTGAGGACAGTACAAGAAGATATTGAGAAAGGTAGGACCAACCCTGAGTTCACCTTAGACGACGAGAAAGTACTGAAATACAATGGAAGAATATGTGTACCTGAAACAGAAAGTATGCACATTAGACCCCGGCTAATGAAAGAAGCCCATACCACCATCTATTCGATAATTCTGGAAGTACAAAAATGTATCATGATCTAAAGAAATTATATTGGTGGAGGGGAATGAAAGCAGATGTAGCTAAGTTCGTGTCTCAATGCCTAAATTGTCAGCAAGTAAAGGCTGAACGACAAAGACCCGCAGGACTGTTGCAGCCATTACCGGAACCAGCATGGAAATGGGACTGCATCACTATGGACTTCGTCACGGGACTACCATTGACTCCTTGAGTAGTTGACGCAGTTTGGGTGATTGTAGATCGTCTGACTAAAACAGCTCGCTTCATACCGATACGACCTCAGTATACACTGAAAAGGTTAGCGAAGCTGTATGTGGATAACATTGTTCGGTTACACGGTGTACCAGAAAGTATTGTGTCCGATAGAGATCTACGATTTACTTCCAAATTTTGGGAAGGACTGCAAAAGGCTATGGGTTCAACATTGAAGTTCAGTACTGCATTCCACCCACAGACAGATGGACAGTCAGAGCGTACAATTCAGATTCTAGAAGATATGCTACGAGCATGTGTAATTGATTTCAAGGGATCATGGGATGAAAAGTTACCATTGATCGAGTTCGCTTACAATAACAGCTATCAGGCTACTATACAGATGTCACCTTATGAAGCACTATATGGTAGGAAGTGTCGAACTCCCTTGTTTTGGAATGAAGTTGGAGAACATAGTATTGTTGGATCAGAATTTGTTGAAGAGACTTGTCGAGTGGTCGACATTATCAAGGAAAGGGTGAGAACAGCTCAGAACCGTTAGAAGCAATATGCAGACACTCGACGAAGAGATCTAGAGTTCGCCGTAGGTGATAAAGTATTTCTGAAGGTATCGCCTATGCGAGGATTGAAGAGTTTTGGACAGAAAGGAAAACTAAGTCCAAGATATGTCGGGCCATATGAAATTCTAGCTAGGCGTGGAAAAGTGGCTTATCAGTTAGCACTACCACCACCTATGTCAAGTGTGCATGACGTATTTCACATTTCCCTATTGAAGAAGTATGTCAAAGACCCAACGCATGTCTTGACAGTGGATTTGCCAGAATTGACTGATGATTTGACGTTTGAAGTAACACCAATAGAAATCACCAGCCGAAAGGTTCAACGTCTACCCAACCGAGATATCTATTATGTTAAGGTCACTTGGAAAAGTAGAGACATGGAAGAAATTACATGGGAAGAAGAAAATGCTATGAGAAAGCAATACCCTTACTTATTTGATTCAGAAGGTATGTACAATTTCGAGGACGAAATTTTTATAAGTTGGGGGGTCTCAGCACTTTAGCTCTATCTCTAACCCAAGTCTTGTGCATTGGCATCGTCGTATCGCCATTACTTTAGCAGAACTATTATGTCGTAGAGTATCAGGGGAGATGGTCTCGGTCCTTGTAGTCTCTGACTCTACCGGGGGGCCTTAGCTCTATCTCTATGGACATTCTAAGGGATGCTGGGGTGAGGCCTTGGATACACTGTTTGGCATTAGGATTGATTAGTTGGGAGCCCAGTTTGCAGCCCTCGCCAACAGGGGCTTACGTGTTGGTATGGCACTATATAGCAATAAACGTAACCTTTGTTATATAATGTTCATGATTGGGTGCATGTGAGTTGACGATAAACGTGATCTTTGGGTAACGTCACATACTCGTCTATAGAGGCGGAGTCAATAAACGCGACCTTTGGCTACATCAACCTTTCTATAGCATACTGCAACTTTAAACCAGACCAAAGATATAAATTGATGTACATGCATATGTATTGTTGCATTGTTTTGGCTACTCACTGAGCCGTGATGTGTGCTCACCCCTCAACGTCGAATATTTTTAGTTGATGATGCAGGTTATACCGTTGAAGACTATATGAATGCGTCTGCGTACGGGAACGTGGCAGCCATGGAGGTTGATGCTGAAGCGGATACACACGACTCCTCTTGCGAGTGCAACTCGTGTGTATTTGATTAGATATTTTATAGGTTTCTTTGTTGGATTTATTAAGACATGTATTTGATATTTAAATATTTATGTCTCAGTTGAAAACAGAATAATTTGCTATTAAATTAATGATATCATTTTAGTTCTCAGTTCATGTTATTATAAGACTTCCGCTATTGTGTATTTACTCTGATTATGATTATGGATGTGTGTAAGTTTAGATAACGCGGGGATAGCCTATTTGAGATCCTGGTTGAACCGTTGGTTTATTAGCGGTTCATCACACCATTCTGAATAGTGCAGAATTGGGGTGTGACAAAAATTTTCTCTAGATTTACTCTTGTAGTGCATTGACTGATGGCATTATATACTCGATAAAACCTATAACCATGAGGCTAAGATCTATAGAACCTCTATTTTCATGTATTTTGGACCACCTTGCAATCAACAACCATGGGTCTAATTTAGTTTGTATTTGGTTTGGATACCATAGATTTACTCCTGATTCTTTAAACCCAAGTTCACTAGATAAAACAAGTATTCATCAATATACTGAATTCGAAAGAAGGAAATGAATTAATTTTGGATAAACATTCTGATTCCTACATTCCTCAACCTCCATTGATAAAGATACATAGTTAATAAGGGAATTATTGGAGGGAAGACGATTGGATTCAGATTAGATTCTATAATCAAGAAACCTAAGGCGAAGTAAATGAGAATCTATCCTGATATTGCTAGTGTAAGATCCGTGTGTGTAAATTTTGAGGATGAAATTTCTGTTAAGGATAGTGGTGTCATAAGACCCACACACCACCAACCCAGTCTAACCTTACGTTCTCATGTCATGATCGATCTTCCTATCATAATCGGCTCAAGTGAACTAATTGTATGAAGAAACCACAAGATGAGATAAGCCAAAAGTCAAATTTAGTTGTTATGGTTGACTGTTTAAGTTTGTGTGGAAGCAGCAGTTAAAAACTAAAAACCAGTAAATTTTGGACGTATAGTGGCAGTTTTGAGGGTTACGGTTGCACCTAAGGTCGACCGTATTGAGACCGTATAACCTATGGTCCCATGTTTTGGTTGTATGATCGACGGTTTATGTGACAGTATGAACGAGCGTACGAACCCAGAACCAACTCCGTGTTTAGAAAACTTTCCTAATTTGAGGAGAACTCTTTCCTAATTGAAAGAGGACTCTATATGGAGGTTTTCCTCTATATAAGGGACGTTCCTTAGCCTCTTTCACTCTTTTAGAATACAAATTGAAAAGTCTAAACCTAAGAGAGAAAGAGAGCGAGGAAGAGAAAGAAAAGGAAATTTAGAGAAGAAGGCTGAGAGGAATGTCTTGCAGAGAAGAGTTATATCTCTCTACAGCAAGCTTAAGGTATGGACTTGACTTTGTAGGGTAGATTAGATAGAATAGGTTCTTTTCAAATTGATATATGGAACCTAATACAATGTTTTTGGTTATAGTTTTTCTATGGGAAACCATAGAGAGTAGGGTAGGGATAATTGATAAGGATAAACTGTGATTAAAGGTCTTAGAATGATCATTAGGGAGGACTTCATCGATGATCCAAGAGGAGGAATCTGTATTGGAAGTAAGAAATTATATTAAACTTCTATGGTCACAGCTATGGTCGACCAGGGGAGGAAAAAAGAGTCTACCACAGCCATTGAGGAAGAATTCAAGAAACATACGGTCGCAGGTACGGTCTCATGTAATGCGACCATAAGGTATCGATAGTATGTCGTACTGTAGCATGTAATGCGACCATAAGATTGACCCTACGATTACAGCAAGCAAATTTTGAGACTAAACATGGTTTTTGACTACTGTAACTTGATAAATTTGAACCCTAAGTTAAATACATTAATTGTTTAGGTTCCCTATAGATTCAAAGTGACTTCCAAAGCTTGGGAGAGGAACAAACATCAATCAAAGGTGAGAGAAGAAGACCTAAACTAATTGGATAATAATAAACTATTATTTTATTGAGTCTAATGTCATGATTAATTCTATGTTTATATGCTTGTAATGTGCATCTCACATGTCATCCAATATTACTGTTATTATTGTTCATGCATATTCACTTTTATCTATTTGCTACCATGTTGGTTGGTGATGCTAGGAATAGGAATGTAACTGTGTGTGTTTAGTTAGTGTGCTAGATGCAAGTGGACTATCAGAGAGAGGACATGGCATTATGGTATTTGACCTAGTTACCAGACTCTAGCTCTATCTCTACTCAAGTTTTACCCATTACCATTATTGTATCGCCATTACCTTAGTAGAACTATTACTTCGTAGGGCATCAGGGGAGGTGTGTATGTGTAAGCACCCCATTTTTCCCATCCCAGCAAAACAAAGTCTTGCTGGTGTGTGAACAACAAAAGGAAGAAAGGTGATCGAAAGTTTGGATTCTTGACTGTGAATTTGAGGAAGTTTTCAATGGGTCCACAGCAAGGTCATGGGTTATAATTTTGCATGGATGCGTAGGTCATTGAATTATCTTCGAAACGAGACCAGAATTGCTCAATTTCGATATCAAATGAGGAAGATATGACCATTTTAGTCAGATGATACATATGAGGGAGGTTTATGAAATTATTATAAATAATCCTAGGGGCCTTCATGCAAATTATCCTAAGTTGGATTGTTTGAATTTCAAATCATCATATCTTGATCATCCGACATCGGATTCAGATGATTCCAAGACCATTATTCTTCATTCATGATGTTCTACAAAGTGGACGTAAAAAATCCCGGGTCGAAGTCACCAGTGGGTCCCATGCAAGCTTGCATGCAAAATTATCGTCGAACTTCAAAGTCGCATATCTTTTCCGTTCTACATCGGATTCAGGTGATTCCAGTTCCTATATTCCTCATTTTCAATGTTCTACAAAATGAACGCAAAAAATTTGGAATACAGGCCTTCGAAAAATTCCATGCGGGAAATGACCCATGAAATGACAAGGAGAGAAAACCCAGTTAATTACAATCAATCCAGTCAACTCAGTTCAAGCCAGTTTTGGTCCAACCTAGCTCAACCCATATCAATTTAACTCATGTGCATAGTATTTATATATATTATATATATATATATATATATATATATATATATATATATATATGTATATATGTATGTTATAAAATATATGTGTATATATGTATATAATATATATTATTATATGTAAATGATAATCCAAAAGATTTTGAGAAGAAAAATGAAAGAGGGGAGAGAGAAAACGTGAAAGAGAAGGGGATTTAGGGTTTTGAGATAATCCAAAAAGATTTTGAGAAGAAAAATGAAAGAGGGGAGAGAGAAAACGTGAAAGAGAAGGGGATTTAGGGTTTTGAGATAATCCAAAAAGATCTTGAGAAGAAAAAGGAAAGAGGGGAGAGAGAAAACGTGAAAGAGAAGGGGATTTAGGGTTTTGAGATAATCCAAAAAGATCTTGAGAAGAAAAAAGAAAAAAGGGAGAAATAAAAAAAAGAAAAGAAAAAGGGGGAAAAGATTCCCCTTCACGTTTTCTAGAAAGAAAACGTGAAAGAAAGAGAGGGAGAAAAGAAAAAAGGAAGGAAAAGAATGAAGAAGAAAAGGAAAGAAGAGAGAAAGGAAAGAGAGAAGGGGTTTTCTAGAAGAAGAATGAGAAAAAGGAAAGAAAGGAAGAAGAAAAAACGTGGGAAGGAAGAAAAGAAAGGAAAGAAGAAAAAATGGAGAGAAAAAAAGATTTTCTAGAAAAAAGAAGAAAAGGAGAGAAGGATCTTCTAGAAAATGAGTGAAAAGTTATAAATTGGAGAGAGGAGGGATCCTTTTCCAGACCAGAGAGAGAGGGGAACGTGGGTGAGAGAGAGAAACGTGAGTGAGAGAGAGAAAACGTGAGAGAGGAAGAAAGAAAGAGAGAGAAAAGAGAAAAGAAAGAAAAGAGAAGAAGAAAAGAGAGAAAGAAGGGAAGAGAGGAGAAGGAGGATTCACATTCAAAGGGGATTGATACAACCCCCAATCACCCTTCATCAACGGTTTCACTCGATTTGAGCCCAAGGTTAGTACTCTAAATAAATTTAGAGGTCGTCGTTATAATGCCCGAATGCCAATTTTGCTTAAAAAAGGCTAATTTTCATGAAATCTCAATCATGAATGCTCTATTACATGCTTGTTAATGTTAGGATGCTTATGTCTAACATTTTTCATGAATGATAATTTGTCTAAGATATTCAATGATGAATTTTTGATTGATATACAATGATGTTTGATGTTTTTTGTAAATTTCATAAAGTGATTTTCTGATCTGAAAATTCCAGATTTAGGGTTCAAACTTAGGACGTAGATCATATGTATTTTTTCTAAGATTTTGAAACCCAAAATTTTATGGGAGTCTCTCTGATATGATAGAAGACTATCCTAAAAATTTCGTTCCATTTGGAATTGGGGAAATATATAAATTTTTTTTTCTTTGGCATTGCTATTTTTCTCGGATGTAATGCAATCCTCCATCGAAAAGTCTCTAGACAAAGGCCTTATGGCCATAATCAGAAAATCCACTTAACATGAACTTTTTAGACATGAAAGTCTTCTAAAAAATGGCACTAGTTTCATATTTTTTCCATTTTTCTCTGAATTGATATCAATTTTTATGTGCATAGTGCTTTGATTTCAGATCTGTCATGATGTGCTGATTTGCATGATTGAAAAGAGTCATTTTTCACAAAGAAAATATGCTGTTTTAACTTGTTTTTCTTAGTGAAATTTTAGATCAGACAGTTATCTACATAGATATATGTCTGTATTTAATTTTCATTAAGAATAGAATTTTATTTGGAATTTATGGTGCAACTGGTCAAAAATATGGAACAGACCTGACCAATGAATTTGCCTGTACTTGGGGAATATTTTTGACCTTCCTATGGTCTCTTTTAGGATTAGCTTCCTTGAGACAAAATGTTGGCCTCTAAGTCTTCTTTCCAGGGATATCTGTTAAGAATTTTTTGAGTAAGTACAGTGCCCTATGTGCTCATTTTGGTCTAGCTTGACAAAGCTGTCATCTTGCTACGTGTTCCATCATGTTTTGATTGATTCTCATATGCTTTGGTTGTTTCTCACATGCCATATTTGATGCTATGCTATGTTCGGATGCTCGTATGCATACACTACTATAATTGGAATGGTCACACTGCCATAATTGGAATAGTCACACTGCCATAATTAGAATGATCACATTGCCATAATTGGAATAATCACATTGCCATGATTGGAATGCTACACATGCTTATTGCCATATTTGTCTACTACACTTGCTCACATATTACTGCCATGTTTGGATGCACACTTACCATGTTTGTATTGATTCACATGCTCACTTGCCATTTTTGACTGATGTGTTGCTAAATTTGAATATATTTCCAACATGCTATATTTGGATGCTTACACTGTTATATTTAAGCTCACATTGCTTTGTTAGATTGTTTACATTGTACAACAACTAGGGCAAGATACACCCTAAGATGGAAAGAATTGAACAATTAGGGTAGTGAAACCCTAAAAATGGAAAGAATAATTAGGGCAAATAAACCCTAGAATAAAGAGAATAATTAGGGTATGAAACCCTAAAAAATGAAAATCACAATGAAAAGGGATAGGAAACCCTAGAAACCTAAAAATGGAAACAATAAAAATGGTAGGAATTTAGGTCTCATCCCTAGATCCTATTGACAAAAATAGAAAGAATTTGGTACACATCCCAAATAAAAATGGTAGGAATTTAGGTCTCATCCCTAGATCCTATTAACAAAAATAAAAAGAATTTGGTACACATCCCAAATAAAAATGGTAGGAATTTAGGTCACATCCCTAGATCCTATTGACAAAATTGGAAGGATTTTGGTACACATTCCAAATCCGACTCTCAAAACCTTTTCGAACTACGTCGCACCTGATTTCTAGGGCAAACCCTAGAATACGTAGGCAATTTGGGAATCCCAAATATGGTACAAAGCTACCCATCAACCATACATCCTGCATAAACTTCAACTTGAACAAAAAAAATCTAATTGAAGCACATGCATAAATCACTTCCATAATCTTTAATCACACAAACCATTTCGAACTACATTTTTGGACTTGATTTCCAGGATTGGAATACGTAGGCAGTTTGAGATGTCTTACACGTCTCAGATTCAGTCCAAGACCGAACCCTCTTTGGTTCGATTCACTGTATGATATTGTACATTACATTTGCTTGTTTATTTACTTTAAAACATGATTGGCTGAACCCTAGGTTAGAATAACTTAACAACTTGGTTTAGGACATCCCCCATTGAACCCTAGTCATCCAGTTGACCAAGCACAGTCAAAATTAGAAATTAAGGAAAGTTTAGGAGGCCGATATTGATCAGATGGTTTGGGTGCCTAACACCTTCCCATTACCGTACCCTGAATACTTACCCGATCTCTTGCAGACCAAAGAACCGATACATTGGGTCACGAGTCAATAGAAGTCTTACCTTAGGGTGAGGCTACATTTTTAGAGGTCCTAGACCTTAATCTAGGTGGCGACTCCAACAGAATACAATCGATCTTCATCGATTACAGGATACACATGTCCATCCAGAGGAGGATCACATCGATTTTCCATTATCCTCACAGTGGCGACTCTGCTGGGGATTAATATTCAGACTCCTAGGATACTTTCCTTATATTGATTTGCTTGACATTTGATGCTAGATCTTGGGTACTATATTTATTGTTTGTACATATTGCTTTGGGGGGCATGGGTTCAGTCACACTTTCGTGCGAGTAGCCGAACCGGGTCCCATGCATGTGGGGCAGCCCGCTAGGCGAAACACACAGCCTTGGCCTGTACTTTGTATGACCATGACCGGCGAGCAGCCTCTAACGAGCGTTTCTTGGGTCCG
Source organism: Protea cynaroides (assembly GCA_028583415.1). Lineage (NCBI taxonomy): Eukaryota > Viridiplantae > Streptophyta > Magnoliopsida > Proteales > Proteaceae > Protea > Protea cynaroides. The sequence goes on from CM053265.1 coordinate 34,768,153, forward strand.
CTTGGGAATGCGTTATGCTACTCCACGTCACTTAGATCCTTGCAACATAGTATATAAAGGGATGGGGGGCCCATTATTCATCGAGCATTCGGTGATAGGTTACCCCATCCTCGTCAATATGGCCTTTTCTGTCCTAGCCTAGTTTGAGCCATATGTATGTTATTTTTTGTCCATCTTTGAACTAACATGGTAAAATATACTCGATCATAATATTTACATATGAGACGTCGAAGTTCTTCCTGTTTTGTCCTTGACTTGTCAACATGTTTGGATCCACACTTGAGTATTCTTGTCTCTCACTTGTTGGGAGCATGAGGGTTACGTATACCCGCATTCACAATAGTGTGGGCGGTCTGTACACGCCCTCCATCGTACAAAGCTCATTGTGTTGACCGTTCAATATTGATACGTCAATCTCAAAAAACGATCAGAAAATCTTCATCATGGTATAGATACTGTGATCAAGTAGAAATTTACCGTTTTTTTCAATCATGAACCGCTTTTGTCATCCATCATGAAAACTATAAATAAGCATATCCGTTTCAATTTCTTGAAATTTGATGAACCACATGGTCGAACCTTGGTGCTACAATGATCCATTCGGAATCTTGAGGCCCCAAGACCAATCATGGGGTTATTCAAATACAAATAAATTGTTACAGATGATGTCTAATGGTCGGTTTTCATGAAGGAGCTAACTTTGTTTGGTCGAGTCAGCTTGTATGTGTATGTGCATCCTTCTCGTGTCCAGTCACTTCTGAGTCTTAACCTTCGTTCATTATTTATATAAAAATAAAATTAAGAAAAAAAAAGAGAAAAAAAAAATAAGAAAAAAAGAAAGAAAGGTTGAACTAGGGAGGATATAATTGTCTAGACTTAAGAGAACACCTGAGTGTGTAGACAAAGTATCCACTCTTATTACATCCTCTCATAAGAAGGTCTCATCATCACCGGTTCATGTCTCGGTTCATGTTCATATGGAGGACTTTTGTACCTCAAAGTATTGGAATGGTTGGAAGACAGTATATTGAGAGCCCAAATATTACAGAGCGGAATTGAAATTTCCCAGATCGGAGTTGAGGAATCCAAGAGATTAGAAAGCTGAATCATAGATTCTGAGAGATTACATGTTTCTTTCCCATACTAGCATACCTGCCAAATTTAAATGGAAAAAAAAAAACTGAGATTGGAAAGCATTTCATTCACCCTTGGCAATTGAGCCATTTGACTGAAGGAGTTGGTTTCCGACTCCCTAATTATTTTCATCACCCAAGGTGACCCAAACTCAAAGGAGTAGCCCTCAAACCTTTAAGAATGGCCCACCCCACCTCCCAAAATACAGGATGAAAAGGAAGACCATGTGGTCAATTGTATCCCAAAATTAAGGTAGCTTAAAAATGAACTTCATGTGCACCCTAAACTGGGGCAAAACCAAAATGTTAGTATACCCTAAATTGGGGCACAACAAAAATATCAGTGCACCCTAAACTGGGGCATAATTAAAATGTTAATGGATTCAAAGTGGGGCAAACCAAAAAGGTGATGGACCAACAAGGGTATAGGTCAGAGTTTCATGACATCCAAACTGGGGCATAAGATTGGAATACATTTACCCCAAATTGAGGCATTGGCCAGGTGAATGTCAAACCCAAACTGGGGCATAAATCAAAATGATAATAGACTCAAGAGGGGTTTAGCTCAAGATGGAAAGAGTCGAACACATGTCGATAAATAGGCGTAATGAGCTTTACTAGCGAAAATCTAAACGGAAATTCGGTCCTACAACCGATCATAAGTTGGCGTCATTGATGTCGTATCCAATTGGGTTAACTCGGTGAATTACTTGTTTAAACTGGCTACCATTGGTATCTGATAGGTCATCTATGTTTGGGCTTAAGCGATGTGTCTGTAGACGGTCCAGTCTAAAATGCTCTGAAAAAATGAACAATAATTATCTCATTTGAGACATCAACAACAGTGCTTTACTACTTCCAATCAATTCCTTTCCAGTTTGATATTTCTTCCTCTTCCATGTCCGTTACTAATTTCGACTCTGATGACGATTGAGATGAAGGACCACAACCTGAACTTCTACTCCATCGGCCTTTAGAGAAATGAAAGCTCAACACACACGTGAAAGTTATAGATGATTAAGTTGAAGTCATGCAAGCATTTGCAAAGATACAAGTTGGTACATCAAAATGTCATCCCATTTGATCAATTTACAGAAAGAATTTTTTATGGGATATTTCTACAGACAAGGACCATTCAAATGATTAAGTCTTTTACAAGTGCATAAAGTCTACCGGACATAAAACTTGCTACGGATCAACCTCAAAGTCAAAGATGAGCTTAAAAAAAAAAAAAAAAAAAAAAAAAAAAGAGAGAGAGGAAAAAAAAGGAAGAAAGAAAAAAAAAAGAAAAAAAAAAGAAGAGAAAAATAAAGAGAAAGAGCTATACAAAATAATGAGGTTGGTTAGCATACTACAATGATGGTGGAGAAGTTCAACTATGGTGCATAGACATGGAGCAACTACTTTGAAACACTAATGATGAGTGAGTTCGATTACAAGGCATATACATGGGGCAATTCCTTTGGAGCCCTACCGATGGACGAGTTCAGTTATAGAGCAATAAGACAATTGGTTCTCATACAATGACATATAGACACCATCTCTTAGAACCTGATTGGAGAGCTGATCGTTTGTTGTGGTTCACATTGTGTGTTGAGCTGGATTTTTGATATTGGTCACTACATCCCGCCCATACAGGGGGTTATCTCATCACTTTGTTGTCATCAGAGGATTTTTTCTTTTCGGCTAAAGACTCTCTCTCCCGTCCATCAATCTGACGGTCTTCCCCAGAGTCTACATTACATGCCCTTACTTCAAATGTCACAAAATTTTATGGTATTGTTTCTTGTGAACATATCGTCTTGTTATGCATAAATATTGTTCAATAAATCTGACTGGAATATCTATCTGTCGTTCATCATTTCGACGGCGTCCAAGAATTCCATAGTCTTTTGTTGCTAGCCAATAAAATGGCATCGCCTAGTGGAGATCAAGCCATTCTACATAAACAACCAAACACTCTCCCAATGGAAGACCCATTGGACAGTTTCTTATCTGTCCATCTGGACCTTCGTCGTCATACTTGTATACAGACTAAAAGGATTTGGGCCCAAATGTGGTTATAACCGATTCAGCATCTGAGCATAGCTTGTTGAAATTTGTTTTTTTATCTGAATGATACCAAGAGGAGAAAGCATTCTTTGACGTTTTTTCTAAAGATTAGTGTAGGGTTGCATCTCCTTAAGGTTATTTCTATTGATGACTCAAAAGTCGCCTACCTATCAATATGTGCAGACTTGAACTTAGACACTGGGGCAAAATCACCCATTTATCCAAACATCATGAGTTTTGTTGAGCCCCCTGTTTGAAACTCTAGCTGAGTTTATTTGAATGTAAGAGAAAGATGACTCATACAAAATTGAGTAAGTGTCATCATTTGCCCCTCATCAAAAAGACCTAATTGCCCTTTGATCAAAGTGAAACCCATGTAAATTTGGCAGGAATGCAGAACATATCAAAATTTCCTTTTAAAGAAAAGAAACATGTTTCTCTCGGTCTAGATTAAGTCAAGTCATGGAAAGTCGATCAAATCATGATCTCTAGTTCCTCTTGGATTCCGAGCAATGTTAGGGGACAAAGTGCAGATGCTAAGCCTAATTGTGGCTACCTCAATATTTATGGAAAGTTCAACAAATTTTGAGAATGAAGAAAGATGATGAAAGAAATTGAAAAGAACAAGAAAAAGAAAAAAGAAAAATGAAAGTACAGAGAAGAAAGAATACTGAATGAAAGCAGAATTAGAATGGAAAAGAGAACAAGATGCAAGCAAAGAGAAGAAAGAAAGAAAGATAATGGAAAGAGAGAAAAAACCAGCCCGAACTACGTGGAACCTGATTCTGGAGGGACGGAAATCCCAAAGGATACGTAGGCAATTTGGGACACCCCAAATTCGGTCCAAAGGATATACATCCAAAGGTTACACATCCAAAGGCTACACATCCAAATGATACACATCCAAAGGCTACACATCCAAAGGCTACACATCCAAAGGCTATACATCTAAAGGCTATACATCCAGAGGCTATAAATCCAGAGCACAAAACACAGTTACAGTTATATCATGAGCGGTCTTGAGCTAAAGTCACAAACCTGATAGGGTCGCTACTCAAGAAGCTTGACAGTTACAGTTACATCATGAGCGGTCTTGAGCTAAAGTCACAGACCTGATGAGGTCGCTACTCAAGAAGCTTGACAGTTACAATTACATCATGAGCGGTCTTGAGCCAAAGTCACAGACCTGATGAGGTCGCTACTCAAGAAGCTTGACAGTTACAGTTACATCATGAGCGGTCTTGAGCCAAAGTCACAGACCTGATAGGGTCGCTACTCAAGAAGCTTGGATTCTGAGTTACATCATGAGCGGTCTTGAGCCAAAGTCACAGACCTGATGAGGTCGCTACTCAAGGAGCTTGACATCTACAGTGTGAACAAAAAAAAAAAAAAAAAAAAAAAAAAGGGGGGAGGAGAGTAGTTACAGCATCAGTTCAAGAGAGCAATGGTAGAATTCGAATCAAGTACAAAATAATGCAAAAATGGGCTACTTTTATCTTCGGCCTCAATTGCCCACAATCTCGGTCGAAGAGGGGCATCTGTAAGCACCCCATTTTTGCCATCCCAGCTAAACAAAGTCTTGCTAGTGTGTGAACAACAAAAGGAAGAAAGGTGATCGAAAGTTTGGATTCTTGACTGTGAATTTGAGGAAGTTTTCAATGGGTCTGTGAATTTGAAGAAGTTTTCAATGGGTCCACAAAGAAGGTCATGGGTTATAATTTTGCATGGATGCGTAGGTCATAGAATTATCTTCGAAACGAGACCAGAATTGCTCAATTTCGATATCAAATGAGGAAGATATGACCATTTTAGTCAGATGATACATATGAGGGAGGTTTATGAAATTATTATAAATAATCCTAGGGGCCTTCATGCAAATTATCCTAAGTTGGATTGTTTGAATTTCAAATCATCATATCTTGATCATCCGACATCGGATTTAGATGATTCCAAGACCATTATTCTTCATTCATGATGTTCTACAAAGTGGACGTAAAAAATCCCGGGTAGAAGTCACCAGTGGGTCCCATGCAAGCTTGCATGCAAAATTATCGTCAGAACTTCAAAGCTGCATATCTTTTCCGTTCTACATCGGATTCAGGTGATTCCAGTTCCTATATTCCTCATTTTCAATGTTCTACAAAATGAACGCAAAAAATTTGGAATAGAGGTCATCGAAAAATTCCATGCGGGATGACAGCAGAAATGACCCATGAAATGACAAGGAGAGAAAATCCAGTTAATTCCAATCAATCCAGTCAACTCAGTTCAAGCCAGTTTTGGTCCAACCTAGCTCAACCCATATCAATTTAACTCAGTCAACCTAAGTCAGTCTCAACCCGTTTCGAACCAGTTCATTCATGTGCATAGTATTTATATATATTATATATATTATATTATATATATATATATATATATATATATGTATGTATGTATGTTATAAAATATATGTGTATATATGTATATAATATATATTATTATATGTAAATGATAATCCAAAAGATTTTGAGAAGAAAAATGAAAGAGGGGAGAGAGAAAACGTGAAAGAGAAGGGGATTTAGGGTTTTGAGATAATCCAAAAAGATTTTGAGAAGAAAAATGAAAGAGGGGAGAGAGAAAACGTGAAAGAGAAGGGGATTTAGGGTTTTGAGATAATCCAAAAAGATCTTGAGAAGAAAAAGGAAAGAGGGGAGAGAGAAAACGTGAAAGAGAAGGGGATTTAGGGTTTTGAGATAATCCAAAAAGATCTTGAGAAGAAAAAGGAAAGAGGGAGAAATAAAAAAAAAGAAAAGAAAAAGGGGGGAAAAGATTCCCTTCACGTTTTCTAGAAAGAAAACGTGAAAGAAAGAGAGGGGAGAAAAGAAAATAAGGAAGGAAAAGAATGAAGAAGAAAAGGAAAGAAGAGAGAAAGGAAAGAGAGAAGGGGTTTTCTAGAAGAAGAATGAGAAAAAGGAAAGAAAGGAAGAAGAAAAAACGTGGGAAGGAAGAAAAGAAAGGAAAGAAGAAAAAATGGAGAGAAAAAAAGATTTTCTAGAAAAAAGAAGAAAAGGAAAGAAGGATCTTCTAGAAAATGAGTGAAAAATTATAAATAGGAGAGAGGAGGGATCCTTTTCCAGACCAGAGAGAGAGGGGAACGTGGGTGAGAGAGAGAAACGTGAGTGAGAGAGGAAGAAAGAAAGAGAGAGAAAAGAGAAAAGAAAGAAAAGAGAAGAAGAAAAGAGAGAAAGAAGCAGAAGAGAGGAGAAGGAGGATTCACATTCAAAGGGGATTGATACAACCCCCAATCACCCTTCATCAACGGTTTCACTCGATTTGAGCCCAAGGTTAGTACTCTAAACAAATTTAGAGGTCGTTATAATGCCCGAATGCCAATTTTGCTTAAAAAAGGCTAATTTTCATGAAATCTCAATCATGAATGCTCTATTACATGCTTGTTAATGTTAGGATGCTTATGTCTAACATTTTTCATGAATGATAATTTGTCTAAGCTATTCAATGATGAATTTTTGATTGATATATAATGATGTTTGATGTTTTTTGTAAATTTCATAAAGTGATTTTCTGATCTGAAAATTCCAGATTTAGGGTTCAAACATAGGACGTACATCATATGTATTTTTTCTAAGATTTTGAAATCCAAAATTTTAAGGGAGTCTCTCTGATATGATATAAGACTACCCTAAAAATTTCGTTCCATTTGGAATTGGGGAAATATATCAAAAAATTTGTCTTTGGCATTGCTATTTTTCTCGGATGTAATGCAATGCTCCATCGAAAAGTCTCTAGACAAAGGCCTTATGGCCATAATCAGAAAATCCACTTAACATGAAATTTTTTGACATGAAAGTCTTCTAAAAAATGGCACTAGTTTCATATTTTTTCCATTTTTCTCTGAGTTGATATCAATTTTTAAGTGCATAGTGCTTTGATTTCAGATCTGTCATGATGTGCTGATTTGCATGATTGAAAAGAGTCATTTTTCACAAAGAAAATATACTGTTTTAACTTGTTTTTCTTAATAAAATTTTACATCAGACAGTTATCTACATAGATATATGTCTGTATTTAATTTTCATTAAGAATAGAATTTTATTTGGAATTTATGGTGCAACTGGTCAAAAATATGGAACAGACCTGACCAATGTATTTGCCTGTACTTGGGGAATATTTTCGACCTGCCTATGGTCTCTTTTAGGATTAGCTTCCTTGAGACAAAATGTTGGCCTTTAAGTCTTCTTTCCAGGGATATCTTTTAAGAATTTTTTGAGTAAGTACAGTGCCCTATGTGCCCATTTTGGTCCAGCCTGACAAAGCTGTCATCTTGCTACGTGTTCCATCATGTTTTGATTGATTCTCATATGCTTTGGTTGTTTCTCACATGCCATATTTGATGCTATGCTATGTTCGGATGCTCGTATGCATACACTACTATAATTGGAATGGTCACACTGCCATAATTGGAATAGTCACACTGCCATAATTAGAATGATCACATTGTCATAATTGGAATAATCACATTGCCATGATTGGAATGCTACACATGGTTATTGCCATATTTGTCTACTACACTTGCTCACATATTACTGCCATGTTTGGATGCACACTTACCATGTTTGTATTGATTCACATGCTCACTTGCCATTTTTGACTGATGTGTTGCTAAATTTGAATATATTTCCAACATGCTATATTTGGATGCTTACACTGTTATATTTAAGCTCACATTGCTTTGTTAGATTGTTTACATTGTACAACAACTAGGGCAAGATACACCCTAAGATGGAAAGAATTGAACAATTAGGGTAGTGAAACCCTAAAAATGGAAAGAATAATTAGGGCAAAATAAACCCTAGAATAAAGAGAATAATTAGGGTATGAAACCCTAAAAAATGAAAATCACAATGAAAAGGGATAGGAAACCCTAGAAACCTAAAAATGGAAACAATAAAAATGGTAGGAATTTAGGTCTCATCCCTAGATCCTATTGACAAAAATAGAAAGAATTTGGTACACATCCCAAATAAAAATGGTAGGAATTTAGGTCTCATCCCTAGATCCTATTAACAAAAATAGAAAGAATTTGGTACACGTCCCAAATAAAAATGGTAGGAATTTAGGTCACATCCCTAGATCCTATTGACAAAATTGGAAGGATTTTGGTACACATTCCAAATCCGACTCTCAAAACCTTTTCGAACTACGTCGTACCTGATTTCTAGGGCAAACCCTAGAATACGTAGGCAATTTGGGAATCCCAAATACGGTACAAAGCCACCCATCAACCATACATCCTGCATAAACTTCAACTTGATAAAAAAAATCTAATTGAAGCACATGCATAAATCACTTCCATAATCTTTAATCACACAAACCATTTCGAACTACATTTTTGGACTTGATTTCTAGGATTGGAATACGTAGGCAGTTTGAGATGTCTTACACGTCTCAGATTCAGTCCAAGACCGAACCATCTTTGGTTCGGTTCACTGTATGATATTGTACATTACATTTGCTTGTTTATTTACTTTAAAACATGATTGGCTGAACCCTAGGTTAGAATAACTTAACAACTTGGTTTAGGACATCCCCCATTGAACCCTAGTCATCCAGTTGACCAAGCACAGTCAAAATTAGAAATTAAGGAAAGTTTAGGAGGCCGATATTGATCGGGCGGTTTGGGTGCCTAACACCTTCACATTACCGTACCCTGAATACTTACCCGATCTCTTGCAGACCAAAGAACCGATACATTGGGTCACGAGTCAATAGAAGTCTTACCTTAGGGTGAGGCTACATTTTTAGAGGTCCTAGACCTTAATCTAGGTGGCAACTCCAACAGAATACAATCGATCTTCATCGATTACAGGATACAAATGTCCATCCAGAGGAGGATCACATCGATTTTCCATTATCCTCACAGTATGACCCGTATCAAACTAATCCGGTCTTACCACCTTGAACCAGGTCTACCCATCATGGTTGAACCAAACGGATCAAGTGCGTGAAGGAAATCACGATCACAGGTATTAAACAGACCCAAAAACTCTAAAAATAAGGGGAGGGTCGCATATCCAGCGAGGGAGGGTCGGACCCCCCAGTATAAAAGTAAGACCCTCAGTTTTATACTGGGGGTCAGACATTTTATGAACCAGGGGTCGACGGGATCTCCGACCCCCCCATCGACCGCTAATTCGGTAAAAACAGCACGAACCAAAAATTAGGAAACTTTCCTAATTTCAATGGGATTCCTTCCTAATCTCAATGGGACTTATTTTGGGAGTTTCTACTCTATAAATAGGACGTCCCTAAGCCGCTTTCACTCCTTTTAGAACTCTAATTGGATTGAGAAAAAGAGAAACGAAAGTAGAGAAGAAGATCAAAGAGAAGGCTTTAGAGGAACAAGCCTAATTCTCGGGGTATGGATACTATCTCCATGAAATTCTACGGACCTTATAATAGTTAGAGAAGAGGGAATGATCTAGGAGAAACCCAAATCATCCACCCATGGTTAGGTTTTCATGGAAAACTATGGGGAAATCCCGAAAGCCATATAAGTGAATGAACTACGCTTCTAGGCCATAGA
>CM053265.1:35378420-35623872 GCA_028583415.1 Protea cynaroides
TTGTGGATAAGTTCCAGTAATTTCTTGATTTAGTAAAAATTCTTTAGAATCATCTGTAGCTTTTAGATGTTCAGTAAAATCTTCCTCAGTTGTTCGAGGTCTAAAATGATCATCGATTTGGAGATGATCGTCGTCACCTAATTTTCATTTTACCTTGCCTAGTATAGTCTAGTTCCATGTTAGACTCAGTTTCTAACTTAGTATTAGACTCAGTTTCTAAGCTTTCGCTGAGCGAATCTATCCATCGAGGGTTCCATGACAAGGTATCTATCATTTAGAGATTATCTGGGAAAGAAAAGTTTCTAAAACTACTAAGTTGATCTTTCTCTAAAGATTTAGCTCGAAGTTTTCTAAATGTTCCAACAATTATTTTAGCCTTGTCATCATCGGTAAAGAGTTCATCCAGAACATTTTTTGATACTGGGATTAACTCATCGTCTTCTTCAGAGAATACTTCTAAAGGGTTTGCATCTGAGTCGGTTTCTTCAGAGGGGTTTTCTTTAAAGAGATTATAATGATGCTGCTTAAAAACCTTTTCATGTTCGGTATAAAGCTATTGCATCATGGTCACTAATTTTTGTTTTCCAGAAAAATTGGTTTCTTCTTTAAACCGTTTTCCAATAGTTTAATATTTCTTTTAAAGAAAGAAATTGAGAAAGAGTGGTCGGTTTTTCCGTATTTAGTGGTTTCAAGGATTAGGCATTTCCATAATACCACGAAGTTTAGTCGAATGTGGAAAGTGTAGGAATCTCTTTGGAAAAAGTTATGTTTAAAATTTTATCCAATTTTTGTTCCAACTGATTGATTGTCTCTTTGGTCTCTTGGTTGAGATCTAGGTCTATTATAGAACCAAGTTGGGTTACTTGATCCTTTACTATAGTAACTTCATTTTGAATATGATCAATTTTTTTGTTGATTTTAAGAAGAAAAGTAAAAGATAAGTTTAGTAACATATTAACTACGCCACTTATAGCTGTCAATTTTTCATTATTTGTTTTTAAAATATGAGTACTATGATCACACTCGTTACTATTAATGCATATGCTAGCTAGTGTACAATCATACGTCATTGACTCTCCCTAGGGTCAACCAACCTTTGGGAGTGTGAAGCTATGCCAGTATCTTTATCCCTACTGGAGGGGCACAGGAAATAGGGAGTGGCACCACCTATGTCTATTATGTTCATTAACTTCACTTTGGTTGCCTACCAACAGAAGCCCCTAGATTACCACTCCCATGGATTCCCACTAGCATGTCAAAATAACCATCGTGCTATCCACCAACAGAGAACCCTGACTCCACTCCCATGGATCACCGTGTCTACCACTAGCGTGTTTACATTTCAACGTAATCCATGTGCTTGCACTCCCATGCATCACACGAACCACCATATATGGTTCCAGTCCTACATGACTCGTGCACCTACATTCCTATGAATCACATAAGCCATCATGCATGGTTACATAAATTTATAAATAAAAATTATACTCTAACGGTGAACCCCAGGTCCACTCCTATGGATCACCGCGCTCCCGCTAGAACCTAGCATTAGCAACGTGGCTCGTGTATTGTACTCCCATACTCCACACGTCTACCATATCCAAACATTTGTACAAGCATTCATAGTTGTTATAATGCAAATGAATGCTCATACATAGCAATCATGAATAGCATACAATTAAAGAACAACTTAAACATGTTACTAGGAAAGTAGACATGTTATTAAGATGCCCTACGTCTACAGACTAGACACCTTACCTGATTGCACAATAGGTGCAGCAATAATCTGAAGCCAAACAAAAGGCTTCAGAAATCAACTTTGTTTAATATCTATTTAATATATAAGGATTAATGGATTCACTAGTTTGGTTTCATAGCCTTTAATCAACATGGACAAGCCTTACATGTCCATACAAGGGTCCCACAGAAGGTCGGAAACAAAAAGGATGGTCTTCTTAACCATTACTAGGCTTATAGGCCAATAAAGACTGAACCAGCAGATGGAACTGGTAAAAAGTTCCACTAGTATATTCAACTGGTTGACATTTAGAATATTTTCTAAGTACGTGAAATCGAAAGGATGAGCGGATGCTCGACCATCTGTGTCACACCCCAATTCTGCACTATTCAGAATGGTGTGATGAATCATCAACAAACCAAAGGTTCAACCAGGATCTCGAGTAGGCTATATCCATTTTATCTAAACCTCATACATCTACATTCATAATCAGAGTAAAAATACACAATAGCGGAAGTCTTATAGTAAAATGAACTGAGAAATCTAAATGTGATAATCATATTTAAGTAGCAAATTATTTTGTATCAACTAAGACATAAATAAATATCAATTACATGTCTTTACTAAATCCAAATAATAAAAAATAAAATCTAATCGAATACGCATGAGTTGCACTCATAAAAGGAATCATGCGTATCCACTTCGTCTTCAACTTTCATCACCGCCATGTGCCCGTACACTAGAGCATTGACATAATCTTCGATGGTAGTACCTGCATCAACAACTAAAAATATTCGACGTCGAGGGTTGAGCACACATCATGGCTCAGTGAGCAAACAAAACAATGCAACAATACATATGCATGCGATCAATTCATATCTGTGGTTTGGTTTATAGTTTGCAACGCACAATAGAAAGGTTCGGTGGTCAAAGGTTAACATTTATTGACCCCTCCTCTATACACAGGGTGTGGAAGTCCGCCCAAAGGTTAATGTTTATTGTCGTCCCCATCCACCCTACCATGAACATTGTACAACAAAGGTTAACGTTTATTGCTGTACAGTGCCATACCAACACGTAAGCCCCTGCTGGCGAGGGCTTGCAAACTGGGCTCGCAACTAACCAATCCTAATGCCAAACAGTGTATCCAAGGCCTCACCCCAGCATCCCTTTGAACGTCCATAGAGATAGAGCTACGGCCCCCTGGTAGAGTCAGAGACTACAAGGACCGAGACCACCTCCCCTGATACTCTACGACGTAATAGTTCTGCTAAAGTAATGGCGATACGACGATACTAATGCACAAGACTTAAGTTAGAGATAGATCTAGAGTGCTGAGGCCCAGCCTATGACACCCCCCTAATTCTCGCTCGCATCAAGTACATCAACCACACACATACTTTGACATGCCTATTCCTATCATCATCATCATCATCTTGTTATAAATCATAAAGTAAATAAGCATGAACAAATAATAAAAATATTGGATGACATGTTGTATGCATATTACAAACATATTCGTATATAATCAAACATAGCATTGGACTCAAGAAATAAAAACAGTTTGTTATTAATCAATTAGTTTTTAGGTCTTGTTTCCTCACCTTAACTTGATCGTAAGTCCTCGTTCAAGCTTTAAGAATAACCTTTATATTGATATTATATTGCTAGAAGACCTAACAAAGTCGATAAAATTTAATTAGAATTAATTCTGATTTTAAAAACCATGCTGTTAATTGGGGGTCGATGCTCAGGGTCTGGTAGGGTCGATTGGCCATCGACCCCCATGCGACCCCCTATCGGTTTTGTCAATTTTTCTTCCTTCAGTCCATTCTTTATGTTTGGGGCCCTATGGTTTGCTCTTACAGTCCATTCCACACATGTTCTATGGCCTAGAACCGTAGTTTATTCACCTATATGGCTCTCATAATTTCCCCCATGGTTTTTCATGAAAACCTAACGATGGGTGGATGATTTGGGATCCTCCAAGATAATACCCTCTTCGTTATCTACTCTAAGGTCTTAAGAAATTCATGGAGATAGTATCCATACCTGAGAAGAATACTCCTTCTCTGCAACTCTTCTCCTTTTGCCTTCTTCTCTTATTTCCTTCTCTTCTTCTTCTCTTCCTTCTCTTCTCTTTCTCTCAATTCAATTAGGGTTCTAAAAGGAGTGAAAGAGGCTTAGGGACGTCCTATTTATAGAGTAGAAACTCCTAAAATAAGTCCCATTGAGATTAGGAAGGAATCCCATTGAAATTAGGAAGGCTTCCTAATTTTTGGTTCGAACTATTTTTACCGACTACTGGGGGTCGATAGGGGGGTCGGAGATCCCATCGACCCCTGGTCCTTAAAATGTCTGACCCCCCATGTAAGACTGGAGGTCTAACTTTTATCCTAGGGGGGTCGGACCCTCCCTTGCTGGGTATGCGACCCTCCCCTTATTTTGAGTATTTTTGGGTCAGTTTAATACCTGGGATCGTGATCTCCTACATGCACGTGATCCATTTGGTTCGACCATGATGGGTAGACCTGGTTCAAGGTGGTAAGATCGGGTTAATTTGATACGGGTCTTACAACTCCCCCTACTTATAAAAATTGTGTCCCTGAAATTGTTCATACCTTCTGAGTCGAATAAGTGAGGGTATTGCTTTCGCAAAGAATTCTCTTCTTCCCATGTAATTTCTTCCATGTCTCTACTTCTCCAAGTGACCTTAACATAATAGATATCTCGGTTGTGTAGTCGTTGAACCTTTCGGCTGGTGATTTCAGTTGGTGTTACTTTAAATGTCAAATCATCAATCAAATCAGGCAGATCTACTGTCAGAACGTGCGTTGGATCTTGGACATACTTCTTCAATAAGGAAATATGAAATACGTCATGCACACTTGACATAGATGGTGGTAGTGCTAACTGGTAAGCTACTTTCTCACGCTTAGCTAAGATCTCATATGGCCCGACATATCTTGGACTTAGTTTCCCTTTCTGTCTGAACCGTTTTAACCCTCGCATAGGTGATACTTGTAAGAATACTTTATCACCCACGACGAACTCAAGATCTCTGCGTCGAGTATCTGCATAATGCTTCTGACAATTCTGGGCTGTTCTCACTCTTTCCTTGATGATGTCGACCACTCTACAGGTCTCCTCAATAAATTCTGGTCCAACGAGACTACATTCCCCAACTTCATTCCAAAATAAAGGAGTTCGACACTTTTTGCCATACAGTGCTTCATAGGGTGACATCTGTATAGTAGCCTGATAGCTATTGTTATAAGCAAACTCGATAAGTGGTAACTTTTCATCCCATGATCCTTTAAAATCAATTACACATGCTCAAAGCATATCTTCTAGAATCTGAATTGTACGTTCCGACTGTCCATCTGTCTGTGGATGGAATGCAGTACTAAACTTCAATGTTGTACCCATAGCCTTTTGCAATCCTTCCCAAAACTTGAAAGTAAATCGTGGATCTCTATCGGACACAATGCTCTCTGGTACACCATGTAATCGAACAATATTATCCACACACAGCTTTGCTAACCTCTCTAGTGTATACTGAGGTCGTATAGATATAAAGCGAGCTGTTTTGGTCAGGCGGTCTACAATCACCCAAACTGCATCAACTACTCGAGGAGTCAGTGGTAATCCCGTGACGTAGTCCATAGTGATGCAGTCCCATTTCCATGCTGGTTCCGGTAACGGCTGTAACAGTCCTGCCGGTCTTTGTCATTCAACCTTTACTTTCTGACAATTTAGGCATTGAGACACGAACTTAGTTACATTTGCTTTCATTCCTCTCCACCAATATAATTTCTTTAGATCATGATACATTTTTGTGCTTCCCGGATGTATCGAATAGATGGTGGTATGGGCTTCTTTCATCAATCGGTGTCTAATGTCCAAACTTTCTGTTTCGGGTGAACATATTCTTCCTTTATACATCAGTACCTTCTCGTCGTCCAAGGTGAACTCAGGGTTAGTCCTACCTTTTTCGATGTCCTCTTGTACCGTTCTTAGGTAAGGGTCTGTTTTGATAGCTGTCTTCACTTCATCAATTATATCCGGTATAATCTTCAATGCAGCGAACATATTTGAAAACCGATGAATAAACCCTTGGTTGGCTGGTCCATCTGGTGTATCTATTACAAACTGTTCACTACCGTGCTTGAATACCGTTCTGATAGTACACATTGCCGCAGTTGTGCTAACCTCTCCTTGAGATTTTATCATTGCCTTTCTGCTCAACGCATCCGCTACTACATTAGCTTTTCTCGGATGATAGTGGATCTCACAATCATAGGCTTTCAATAGTTCCAGCCATCTTCTTTGTCTCATATTCAACTCCTTTGGATTAAATAGATAAGTAAGACTTCTGTGGTCCGATTTAATCTGGAACTTCTCTCCGTATAGGTAATGTCTCCATATCTTGACAACATGTACCACTGCCACTAACTCCAAATCATGAGTGGGATAATTTTTCTCATGTGTCTTTAACTGTCTTGAGGCATAAGCAATTACTTGTTCTCCTTGCATAAGCAAACATCCTAATCCCAGTCCTGACGCATCAGTGTACAAGACAAATGGCTGTCCTGGAACCAGAATAGTCAAAATCAGAGCGAATATCAATATGGTCTTCAAGGTTCGGAAGCTCTTCTCGCATTTATTCGTCCACACAAACTTTTCACCTTTCTTAATCAGACTGGTGAGAGGTACGGCAATCCAAGAATAGTCTTCCATAAATCACCGATAATAACCAGCTAGACCCAGAAAACTTCTAATTTCTGCAACGCTCTTTGGTGCTTCCCACTTTACAATAGCCTCGATCTTGCTGGGATCCACTTTGATTCCTTCAGCGGATACTACATGTGGCCTAGGAAGGCGACTTCACTTAGCCAAAACTCACACTTGGTAAATTTGTCATACAGCTTCTCTTTCCTTAAACGCTGTAGAGTGGCGTTTAGATTCTTAATATGGGTTTCCTTGTCCTTGGAATATACCAATATATCATCAATAAATACAATAACCGACGTATCCAACATATCATAGAAAACCTGGTTCATAAGTTCCATGAAAGTTGCTGGTGCGTTTATTAATCCAAAAGACATGACCGAGAATTCATAATGTCCATATCTGGTCCTGAAAGCTGTCTTGGGAATATCACCATCCTTAATCTTCAACTGATGGTAGCCTGACCGAAGATCGATCTTAGAAAATTATTTTTCTCCTTCCAACTGATCGAACAAGTCATCGATCCGAGGTAGTAGATATCGATTCTTGATTGTCAGTTTGTTCAACTCCCGATAGTCGATACATAATCGAACGCTACCGTCCTTCTTCTTTATGAACAATACTGGCGCTCCCTATGGTGATATACTGGGTCAAATATAACCCTTGTCTAGTAGTTCTTGTAGTTGTACTTTCAATTCCTTTAGTTCAGTAGGAGCCATTCGATAAGGTGCTTTTGATACTGGTGCGGCTCCAGGTATAAGATCTATCACAAACTCTGTGGCTCGGTCGGGTGGTAATCCTGATAGTTCCTTAGGAAATACGTCGGGGTAGTCCCACACGACATCAATATCTTCCATCCGTGGTGCTTTTTTGGTGAGGTCGACCACTAACACTAGATACCCGACTGCTCCTTTCTCAAGGCACTTCTTAGCCTTTAGTGCTGAGAGTATGAGCTTGTGTTTACGGGGAAGTTTGGCTCCCGCAAAACTGAATTCCGCTTCTTCTTTGTCTTTAAATGTTAGCTTCTTTTCGGCACATAATAGGTTCGCAGAATGCCGAGCTAACCAGTCCATTCCCAAGATGACGTCAAAGTCTGGCATCCCAAGTTGGATCAAGGTTGCATCTAAGGTTTTCTCGCCAATGAGAACTGGACATGACCCATAACCTTTTTCTAACTCCACTTCTAACCCCATCGGTGACCGTACAAGTAGTTTGTAGTCTAATGTTTTGATGGGTAAATTCAGCTTCTTTCCAAATGACACAGATATAAAAGAATGAGTAGCTCCTGAGTCAAAGAGTACTCTGTCGGGTATGTCATTTATAGGTACGATACCTGTGATTTATTTTAACTTAGTCTACATACTCACACAATGTAATACAACTTAAAAGGTTTCAGTTATACCTGTGACCACATCGGGTGATGCGGCAACATCCTCAGATGTAACAACATAAACCGTCCTTGATGTAGCTGCTTCCTGGGCTTAGGACACTCCCTTGCCATATGCCCCGCTTGATTGTAGTTACAACATTTTGGACCTTCAGTATTTGGCTTTGGCTGCTGTTGAGTTAATGGGGTAGTCTTGGGTACAGCAGTAAAGCCTTGAGCACGGAAGGGTTTGAATGTCTTATTATTCCCTTCGTTATAAGCATTTCCTACTGGCCTTTTTATACCTCTATTCTGTGTGAAATAGCTCTCCTTCTGGCTCGATTCTATAACTCGAGCAATTTGCATAGCTTCATTATATATTTTCTTCTCCAAACCTAGAACATGCTCTCTGATGCTTCCTCTAAGTCCCATGACAAACCTACGGGTCTTAGTGTCTTCTTCTTGCATGATCAGTGGTGCAAAGAAAAACAGCTCCCCATAACACTGTTGATATGCATCCACGGACATCTGTCCCTGATATAAATTCAGGAACTCCTTCTCTATATAATCTTTGAAGCTTCGGGGAAAGTACTTCTCAAAGAAAGCTTCTTTATATATAGCCCAAGTCAATAGGGCATGCTTGGTTAATAGGTAGGCCCTGATAGATTTCCACCAATGATGTGCATCACCTTTTAGCATGAAGGTGGCACATAATACCTTCTCTTATTCTATAATAGTCATTATCAGAAAATTTCTCTCCATCTCGTCAATCCAATGTGCTGGCCGAAAAGGATTGGACGGTTTACCGTTAAACTCCTTGGGCTTCATCTTTAAGAATCGCTCAACCAGTCGGGAGTGGTCCATTTGATTTTGAGGGTACGCCCCAAACATAGGTTGTGGATACAGATAATTAACCTGAACTGCTTCAGGACCTGGTACTGGCATTTGTGCAGCTGGTGGTTGAGGTGTTTGAGGTGTTGGGTGGTTACCCAATGGTGCTGCACTTGTTTGTCCAGTCGGCATTGGTGTAGCATGTGCTGCCTGAAACATCATTCTCATTGCTGCTTGCATTTGAGCCTGTGCTCATTGCATTTGTTGCAGCTGTTGCGCTAGGCTCATAACCACGGTTGTCAGCTCCGGGGGTGGAGGTGGCAAGTTTGTAGGATTTGCCTGACCCTGGTTTACTGGTGGTGCAACCTGCGGATTACCCTGTGCATATATATTTTCTTGACTGACTTCCTCCACGGGTGGTCGTGGTGGAACTGCGTTTTGACTCTGCCTAGTTACTCTACGTGCAGCCATAATTTTCCTCTGATAATGGTGATGCCTGAAAATCATTAACATACGTGAGTCAATCATTTATACTTCATGTAGGTACGCTAACCGTTGTTAATTTTCAAGTTTTTCAGATCATTCTATGAAAAATACTGTCTTTTCTATGCAGGGTCGATGGTGGGGATCGATGGTATGTCCGACCCTCAGTATCTGACCCTGGGAAATCACCTATTTTTCCCAAGAGCCGGGGGTCGATGGGGGGTCGATATGGGGGTCGATTGTTCTAATCGAATTCTCCGACCCCCGGACCAAAAATCAGATTTTTAAGGTCCGATTCTGAGTTCATTTTCCATTCTTCCCTCCCCATTTCGACTCGTCTACTTCCTCTGAGTTGCTACAGTGCCAACTCTGTTACATTGGTCATTTGGGTTCCTTGTTTCGACGCTTACACCTTCCCTACAGGTATGTATCTTACCTTTACATGTTTTTAGGTTTTCTTTTCTATGTTTTCACCCATATATCTCGTTTTCTTCAAATTAAACTTTTTCCAGCCGTAAAAATTTGATTTTTATTGGGGGCTTTTGTTATTGGTGACTCGAGGAACGAAAGCCCTCAAAATTATTTGAGTTTCATCAGTTGGTTATCGAGAAACTCAAAATTTTCACTTTTTGCCATAATTTAGTCGAAATTTTGAATTTCTTAAAATTTCTTGAAATTCAATCTAATTAGTTGTAATTTCTGACTGTTTGAATCTCACAAGTTGGTTTAGGATCTATGTACATCCTCCTGCCCACGTGCATGGGTGAAAAGTGAGGCTTTTGGCCAACTTACGTCATTATAATGTAAAATTTTTGGATTTTTCTACCTTATTAACACATTATCTATTTTTCTTTCTTATTTGCAGTTACTATGGCCAGTACCAAAGTACCCAAAGTTCACGACCGTCTCCGTTTCCGTTCCAATGAAGCTGAGGCACAGTATGCCCACTACGCTCGCAAGAAGGTAGAGGGAGGTCGCAAGGTGTACTTGGCTGACTTAGCCTTGTTCAATGTGGAGAGAGCATTTGGTGATATGGGATGGCTCCCTGTCATCACTTATGACGCCTGTACCTACTCTGACTTGGTATGCCAGTTCTATTGTAACCTCCAGGTGGTGGGGGATTATAATGATGTGGAGAGGGGTGATGAGCTGCGCATCACGAGCTACGTTAAGGAAGTTGACATCTCATTTGATTATCGGCAGCTGGCCGACCTACTGGACATTTTCTATGCTGGCCCCATGGTTTTCTGTGCTCCTGGAGAGCCCCAGTTCTTCTCTCTACAGATGAGGGTTGAGATTGATAGACAGCTCATTCGACCTGATCGCTGGCAGATGAGGGCCTGTTATCTACGTTCTGATCCATGGATATACTGCAAGATCATTCAGCATAACCTGATACCAAAGAGTGGTCATTACGAGAGGGTCTCCCAGCTAACCCAGTATCTCCTATACTGTATATGCACTAGGCAGCCTGTCTGCCTTCCATACATCATCATGCGTACCATGATCAGTGCCATGTTGCCCAGTCACACGGGCAACCTTCCTTACGGACGCATGATCACTACCTTGCTTACCCGCTTGGGGGTTGACTTATTGGATGAGAAGATCCAGAAGAAATCCTTCTCATCGCCTCTGGATTGGGAGGCTATTTGCAAGATGGGCATACGGGATGCCTGGGTTAGTGATGAGGAGAGGAACGCGATGGTGCGCCCTCGCACTCGCGTAGAGATGGCTGACGCTAAGGCAGCAGCAGCAGCCACTGGAGTTCATGGGGAGCCTACTGGTGATGATGATCGTCTTTACATGGATGTGGACTCCATACCACCTCCTTCACCTATACATGCTGCTGGAGCTAGTACTTCTTATGTGGCTGGTCCTTCACAGCCACCTTCTGATATGATGGGGATATTACATGAGATCAGAGAGGCTCAGCGCAGATCTGATCTGAGGATGGGGGAGTTACTAGACGCTCAGCGTGTGAGAGTGGTTGAGCTACTAGACGCCAAGCGCATATCGGACATGAGGATGGGAGAGCTCATAGATGCTCAGTGCCGGTCAGATATGCGTATGGAGGAGCTTTTTGGTACTCAGTGCGTGACTGATCAACGGTTGGCTGGTCCCACAGCTAGTCTTCAGAGGACCCAGACTCAGGTAGCCTGGTTGACTAGAGTCTATGCTGAGGATTATGATAGAGACCACGACGCACCGCCTCCTCCTTCACCTCCAGCTCCATGATTGTATTTATTTTCTTTCTTTGAACTACAGAGTAACTGTCCAGGTTGTAGACTGTACTCTGCATTAGCTATTTATATATGTTAGTTTCTCTCTCACTGTATTTAAAATTGTTCTCCCTTTAATAGATGCATTATTCTCTTTTTAAGTTTGGTCTCAAACATCACTTGTGCTTATAGTGTGTTAATATTACAGTTTTTACTTTTTTTTTCCTATCTCAGTTCACAATTCGTCGTGAAGGTATGCTAGTTTAGCGGACAATGCCTGAGAGGCTCTGATACCAAGTTGTCACACCCCAATTCCACACTATTCAAAATGGTGTGATGAACCATCAACAAACCAACGGTTCAACCAGGATCTCGAGTAGGCTATATCCGTTTTATCTAAACCTCATACATCCACATTCATATTCAGAGTAAATACACAATAGCGAAAGTCTTATAGTAAATTGAACTGAGAAATCTAGATGTGATAATCATATGTAAACATAAAATTATTCTGTATCAACTAAGAGATAAATAAATATCAATTACATGTCTTTGCTAAATCCAAATAATAAAAATAAAATCTAATCGAATACGCATGAGTTGCACTCGCAAGAGGAATCATGCGTATCCACTTTGTTTTTAACTTCCATTGTCGCCATGTCCCCGTACACTAGAGCTTTGACATAATCTTCGACGGTAGTACCTGCATCATCAACTAAAAATATTTGACGTCGAGGGGTGAGCACACATCATGGCTCAGTGAGCAAACAAAACAATGCAACAATACATATGCATGCGATCAATCCATATATGTGGTCTGGTTTATAGTTTGCAATGCACAATAGAAAGGTTCGGTGGTCAAAGGTTAACGTTTATTGACCCTCCTCTATACACAGGGTGTGGAAGTCCGCCCAAAGGTTAACGTTTATTGTCGTCCCCATCTACCCTACCATGAACATTGTACAACAAAGGTTAACGTTTATTGTTGTACAGTGCCATACCAACACGTAAGCCCCTGCTGGCGAGGGCTTGCAAACTGGGCTTGCAACTAACCAATCATAATGCCAAATAGTGTAATCAAGGCCTCACCCCGGCATCCCTCAGAATGTCCATAGAGATAGAGCTAAGGCCCCCCAGTAGAGTCTGAGACTACAAGGACCGAGACCACTTCCCTGATACTCTACGACGTAATAGTTCTGCTAAAGTAATGGTGATACGACGATGCTAATACACAAGACTTGAGTTAGAGATAGAGCTAGAGTGCTGAGGCCCAGCCTATGACACCCCCCCCTGATACTCGCTCACATCAAGTACATCAACCACACATACTTTCACTTGCCTATTCCTATCATCATCATCATCATCATCATGTTATAAACCATAATGTAAATATGCATGAACAAATAATAGAAATATTGGATGACATGTTCTATGCACATTACAAACATATTCGCATAGAATCAAGCATAGCATTGGACTCAAGAAATAAAAACAATTTGTTATTAATCAATTAGTTTTTAGGTCTTGTTTCCTCACCTTAACTTGATCGTAAGTCCTCGTTCAAGCTTTAAGAATAACCTTTATATTGATATTATATTGAAAAGACCTAACAAAGTCGATAAAATTTAATTAAAGTTAATTATGATTTTAAAAACCATGTTGTTAACTGTGGGTCGATGCTAGGGTCTGAGTTATGATCGACCCTGGGTGCGACCACCCCTATTCTGGGCTTCCCAAACATTGGGGGTCGATGCTCAGGGTCTGGTAGGGTCGATTGGCCATCGACCCCCCATGCGACCCCCTATGGGTTTTGTCAATTTTCTTCCTTCAGTCCATTCTTCGTGTTTGGGGTCCTATAGCTTGCTCCTACAGTTCATTCCGCACATGTTCTATGGCCTAGAACCGTGGTTTATTCACCTATATGGCTCTCATAATTTTCCCCATGGTTTTTCATGAAAACCTAACCATGGGTTGATGATTTGGGTTCCTCCTAGATAATCCCCTCTTCATTATCTACTCTAAGGTCTTAAGAAATTCATGGAGATAGTATCCATACCTGAGAAGAATACTCCTTCTTTGTAACTCTTCTCCTTTGCCTTCTTCTCTTCTTTCCTTCTCTTCTTCTTCTCTTCCTACTCTTCTCTTTCTCTCAATTGAATTAGGGTTCTAAAAAGAGTGAAAGAGGCTTAGGGACGTCCTATTTATAGAGTAGAAACTCCTAAAATAAGTCCCATTGAGATTAGGATGGAATCCCATTGAAATTAAGAAGGTTTTCTAATTTTCGATTCGAACTATTTTTACTGACTACTGGGGGTCGATAGGGGGGTCGGAGATCCCGTCGACCCCTAGTCCTTAAAATGTCCGACCCTCCTGTAAAACTGGGGGTCTGACTTTTATACTGGGGGGTCCGACCCTTCCTTGCTGGGTATGCGACCCTCCCCTTATTTTGAGTGTTTTTGGGTCAGTTTAATACCTGGGATCGTGATCTCCTTCATGCACGTGATCCATTTGGTTCGACCATGGTGGGTAGACCTGGTTCAAGGTAGTAAGACTGGGTTAGTTTGATACGGGTCTTATAATCTAGCTGGTCATTCAATTTGTATACTGATATAAACCCTGGAATTCCAGTAGCCTTTTCAGAGGCTATGCCAGGTAACCATTCATCTAACACTGACTCTGCTTAATTATTAAGCCTAAACGGAGAATCCGAACCAAGCGGATCCATTGAAAATCAGTCAAATGGTTAGGGCTAATGCCGAGGATCATGCCACCAGGATGAGACGCCGATTAGTTCATTAATTAATAAGCCAAGGAATTTGCCTTGGCAGAGCCACGGTTTAGGCCAAGGGGTCAAACGGACATGCTCATGAATCTGGCATGTGACACTAGTTCAGACCCAAAAACCAGGTCATGAACCGAGCAATGTCTCCGAGCCTTGGAGACTTGTTCTTTACTACTAAACTTCTATTTTAGTTGGTGGAAAACTCATTCCCACCATTATTAGGCACAATAGAAGCCATTTATGGCTCCAAACTCCATTAATGGAGTTGGTGAACCAACGCTAGGTTTTCTAGGTCATTATGAAATCTCCATTAATGGAGCTTCAAGAACTAAGCATCCTTGCATTTATTCCCCAAGGGAGAAGGAAGGAAGGAAACCCTACCATTAATAAATCCCTCAATGGAGTTGGGTAAACTTAAACCTAGGTTTCTCTAGGTCATTATTGTGGCTACCATTAATGGTGCTTAACCACCATTGTTGCTAGCCATTAACATAAGGAAGAAAGAGGAAGCTCATGGTTCTTACCTCCAAAGGCAAGGCTAGGGCTTGAGTTCCTTGAGCTCCAAGCTTTCCCTTCCAATTTTTCTTCTTCTCTACTCTCTCTCAATCACCCATGGTCCAAGAAGAGTGAATGGAGGGCTTGGTCTCCCTTTTATAAAAATCAGGGAGAGAGAGCGTGACTGGCTCAAGCTTAACCGGTTTCTGTCAACCTGGTGAATGATACACTGGTATGATCCACTGGTTGGGCCGAAACACATCTTATGGACCCTCTCTTTGGCCTTGATGCATTGGGATGCATACCCCTTTCACCTAAGGTCTGGACACCTTATACTACCAAGTATACATATTAAAGACTCTCCTAAGGTTTGGATACCATATTTGGGTCCGCATCAGGTGCTCTATCACTCATGTGTTGAGAATAGCACATGAGGAATCTGGGTTAGTAAGGGATTCCGGGTGCGGGTCTCACATGGTGGTAAAAAGAAGTACCTGATCCTTAAGGCGATTGTAGCTATTTTTTCCACTTACGAATTGAGAATCTCACTCTTTCATTGCTTTTGTTCCTCCTAGCAGGAACAACCATTTCATGAACTGGAGTCTCTGTAGTTAAGTGTGCAACAACTGCCGGTAGCACTACTAGCACTGGGGCACTCTCCTAAATTACTACCATAGGTACCTATGTTGCTGCATTCACCATGGTATTTGATTCCATAGCAGGGGTAGGTGCTGCTGTTGGGGTCACCGGATGGTTTGGTCCTCTCTGAAGAATAGCCAAGAGCTCTTCATTCAAACGTTGTTGCTCATCCCTGATTCCCTGAGCTATATTCCTTAAAGCCTCTAGCACATCCTTTGTCGTAGGGGCTCTGGATATGGTTGACGTTTGGACCACGTTCTCCTGTGGTACCTCCACTAGAGGTGGGGATTCGACATTCCTTTCAGTAGTCATCACCTCAGGTGGGGTGACATTCTTAGCAGCTACTCGTTTACAATTACTTGGAGCCATTTGATGGAAGTTAATGTTTGGACCTGGGAAATAAATTTTATCGTTAGTTGCTTCACGAATAGAATGTTTTAAAGATAACATCATGCAATCTGATAGGTATGCTCAAGGTCAGCAACAAAGAGTCAACAGGGACATTGCAGATGTACAAACAAATAAAACATCCAAACAGAGTAACTACAATGAAAGAAAGGACATGCGACTGCACAATAAGTATGGTAGGGGCATGTTGTAGTGGTATCTGGCCGTATGTCAGCGTCCTCAATTTTATTGGAGGCACAACATGTTTTTCTCATTTCCCTTCATTTTAGCTGGTGTATGACTATAGAAGTGCACACACGTTTGGGATCACTTCTCTTTGAGGTTCTTTTGGTGATTCAAAGCTTGAATTTCACCATTCATAATCCAATCACATTATCAAGATAAATTACATATCGATTTCTCATTTTATGCCCCTAATCGGTTTCTCCATTTCAATTCCTTGGTAATATCTCTTGTAATGGTTTAGAATGATAGGGATTTGTCCCAAAATCATGCTAAGGAGTCTTCCAACATTCTTATGTTTGCTTTCATTTCTATTTATTCATACAAGTCATCCAGGCAAAAATCACATTATATCACTATTCCTTTGAAAATTGAAATCAGTTTTTCTAATAATTTATTTCCCATAAATCATTAATGTACTAGTCATCAAAATCTCTGATAGATCATTCACATTGATTCAGAAGACATAAATCCTTCAAGCAATAATTTCTTTTTCAACTTCAAGCTTTCTCTATTTCCTTCAAATACTTGCATTAACTTTCCTTCAATAATCAGCAGCATTAAAAATTTCTTCTAACCATTACCGTGCATCGGTGCACCTGTTTCATCTGGTATTCTAACACTCAATTTTTTGTCTCTTGACAGATTCTCATTGCCCTACATTAGTCCTATTGCAATGATTTGTCCAGACATTCTAGTTTATTTTGGGAAGGAGTCATCTATTGCAGGGGCAACAAGACGTGCACCGTCTCAATTGTCAGGGGATAACCAACAACAATTTTGGTCAGTGGAGGTAGCTAGGAGTTGGCACCTATTTGAGCATTAACTTGTTGAATCAGGTCATTTTGTGAGATGCGATGAATTAGAAAGGTTTGCGGTCCATCGAGAATTCACAGATATGGATTGGTTACCGGTTCTTCAGTACCAGATACCTACATGTTCTAACTTTGTGAGGCAGTTTTATTGTATCCTTCAGGTAGAACAAGGTATGGAGAAGGGCGCAGACAATTCATCCTTTTGGATTTCCAATTGGGTTCTGGGGCAAAAGATTGTTTTGGACATTCTTAGTCTTGCCCATCTCTTGGATATATCTGAAGATAGAGAACTTGTTTACATGGGGCCAAAGATTTCAGTTGTAGTTGAGTGGGAACTTGCATTGATACTGGAGCAGATGATGTTGGGTTCTAAATTAAGAGAAAGTAACTGCACCAATTTCCAAACTATATGGTCGCATTATCCAACACAACATTGTTCCCAGAAGCGGTCATAGGGATGCTATTGTGCATTTCTGTGAGTTTGTAGCATACTGTGTTACAGTGAGGCAATAACTCTGTTTACCATACTTGATTTTGAAAACACTGATTACTATAGTAGTTTATTCTCCATCTGGCAGTCTTCCTTATGGGAGGTTTCTCACTCACTTATTCGTTCAACTGGGGATAGACCTTCCTCTAGATGATTATGTGGAGCGATCTGTCCATTCTGACCTTGGTTGGAGTTCATTATACTGGCTCAGCCTTCACAACATAGTCCTTAGTGACGACGAGTTCAAGGTAGTTCCTCGTCCAAAATGACGATCTGGGAAATGATTAGTTATGCGTATTCAATATAAGGTACATCCATCTTCATCAAGGATTGAGTTGGCTTCAACAGATGATAGTAGCGATCTGACATACATCCCCTACAGATTCCTCTCTTGCTCAAAGCTTAGAAGATACAACATTGCCAATAATTGAACAAGAAAATACGCCACAGCAGCAAGGGGTTTGCAATGTTGTGTTACATATGATGGTCCCTTAGATTGTAGTTCTCGATGATGTGAAGCTGTAAGGTGTGTTGGTAGAGGCTCGTGCTCTAGCGTTTGAGTTATGTGAGTACTATCAGAAAACACAAGTAGCTTTGATGTCTTTCAAGTAGCATGTGTTGCAAGGCATCTCAGGTGTGGAGTGACATGTGGTAGCGTCTGAGAATGTGGCATTGTAGACACTCGATATTCAAGAATTACAAGAAAGGAAATGTCCTCTTTTTAAAATGCATTGATTTTGACAGGTCTTGTCTCACCATTTCTTGTTGAGTTATAGGTGAAGACTACTGCAAAATGTAAGACAGTTCACCAATGTGAAATCTAATCCGTGACTGGAGTTTCATTACGTTATTGAATCAAAAGAAGGAATAAGCAGTGGTAACCTTCCATTGCTTGCGAACTCTGCTCGATTTGCTTATTCTGTAGGTTGAGTCTGACTTGTTATGGTGGTTATCAGACTTGTAGTTAAGCCTTCTTTTACTTGCATTACATTGTCTAAGAGTAGAGTTTTCAAACTTAAGACTATCTACCCTTCCCGCTTAAATATTGTTTCACTTATTATATATTATCTCATTTGGTTTGTACAATATGCTTTTCAATTTTGAAGTTGTTCTTTGGTCTCTGCCTACAGCTTATTCTTGTTTGTATATCACTTGTTTCACTTAATGTCAATATTTATGTTTTATAGTGTATAGGTTAATCGTGCCATAGCGTGATATGCTCTGAAACCAAAGCTGTCACACCCTGTTCCCGATGTATCGGTACTATGGAATGCAATGGGATCTCTCCATCCTATCAGGGCATAAGAAATCCCCTTCCAAGATCGCAGATCATGGTACTGCACAAGTCAATCCAGACAAATAATTATCAGAGTAAAACTTACAAATATTATTTTAAATAATCATTTATATTAAAGAATGTAAACTAATTAAGACTTAAAACTTAGATCCAATTATCAAGAGCTGATGAATTACGAACTAAAACTAATGTATTAAAATTCCAACCATGAGTAAAATTATTATCCCATTATTCCATAACCAATTGTCCAAAGTAAAATAAAATATTGTTCAAAGCTTAAATCCAACGTAAACCTAAAATAAAGTAAATATCCCCACTAAAGAGAAGAAAAAGACAAGGGCACAACCTAATCCTATGCACAACACTATACAACCCATCAATGATTAGAGATATCCTCCTCAGGTTCGTAGTCATCATCGTCCACACCAGATGGACTGCAACCCAGAGGGTCATGTGAAGAACCTGAAACATAAAATAATAATGTGTGAGCACAATGTAAGCTCAACCATCGAGCTTAGCCAAAAAACTAAACGTACACAAATAAAATGCATGCAACTATCAACTACAGTCTGGTAAATAGCTATAAGTGCCAGCTCAGGACAACCCACACCTAGAGTCTCCAGTCTATACGGGTCTCCTCCCATCAGATGATACCGCCTTACTTGATGTATAGTATCACCCCCAAGTATGGGTACATCATTGTGGAACAAGCCCGTATTCTGTCGGCTACTTAACCACAACTTATCCCAAGCCTATATCCCACCAACAACTTGAGGAGATGGTAATCTCACTAGTCGACTCACCTGTCCATCCACACTACTTCGGGTATGGGGAGCATCGTAGCTATTTAATACCACCTTTTTATTGCACCCATGCCATTACATAACCCCCTAATGGCTAGGGGTATAGCTATAGGGATAATTATGTTCAACTAGCCATGTCCACCTAATTAATCAAATTATTGGACTGTAACATTTCCAAGCTTCCAACCCCGTCCATCCTCCCACCTAGGACGTTGTGACTTGGCTAAGTTACATATTGTCAATGCAAAGTAGCATCAGTAAGAAGTGGTGCAAGCATCCCATTCCACCCACCTTCCTCCTTAACAACTTAATCAGATTTCATAAATCAAACACGGATCAGTCACTTTTATGGAAAGGTAGCAGGTGTCCCATTCCACCTGCCCTCCAATCCTTATCAACACAACTGATCCCAAACACAAGTATGCATATGCATGATTATGTTATCATACAATGTTATCAATCACATCCATTACACATCATAATCAATATTACTATATCTACCAATCAAAAGGTTTAGTTTCCTTACCAAAAAAATAGAGAGACTAGACAACAAATCCACCTAGGTAGCTGCCTACTGCAGTCCTCATATCTCTACCAAAAATCATAACCAAAAGAGTTTATTAACGCATTATTCAATAGAATTACTCAGGTTTCTCTTTAAACTTATTATCTGGTGTTCTCAACTTTAGTAATTTATTTGATGTTTCATGCCTTCCATTTATTGTTTGATTATCATGTCATAGCATCTAGGGGTTTATTACTAAATTCATTCGTTACTGTTCATAACTCTCGCGTATGTCTACACTTGCAACAAGCCTGCTGTTCGTAGAGGTAAAGTGCTATGAATATCAATTCCCCATAAGGCTGCACACTTAGTAGCAAGGATTTCCTTCTAGAAGCCTTAATACTAAGAATGACTTATAACAAAGTCAAGGGTTCTAACGTCATATAGGGGTCTAGTTACTAATCCCTAAGGTTCCATACTTGCTGTCCAAGGGTTACTTGTCATTTAAAATAAAAATCACTATGATACCTAAACCAATCATAGGGTGTCTAATCAAAACAAAGCAAGGATGTTCATCAACAATAGATTTTCAGAGATCTAGACCCATAAGCAAGCCTACAAAAATGTCAAAAATCCTCTGACGAAATATGGTCGACCACAGAGATCAAATTTACGTGTGGCATGTGGTCGATCGCACAGTCTGGCCTACCAGGCGTGGGGCACGTGTCACCGACCACACATCGAAATATGGTCGCTTGATGGTGCCGGCACCCCCATATGGTTGCCTAGCTCCTGTAGGGTTGGTTTATGGTCTTATCTCGCAAGGATAGTTCGAAATTGATTTATTTAAGGTGTAAATCTGTTCCTACATCTGTCCGAAGCAAAGTACCAGGGAGTTCTTACCCTAAACATACTATTTCTAGGTTCCAAGCCCATAATAAATTTTAATTAATTAACAGAGAGTCACTGGCCAAGTTTGGCAGAGATCCGCCATTGGAATGGTGTGCGGATGGTGTTCGACTGCACGTAATGACGATAGGGTCATGCGGCTCGTCCCATCGACTACACTTTAGAACATGGTGCAATGGTCTCCAAACTCTTCCGACGTGATTTCCATATTTTTCTTAGTCTATGTAAGAGTTTGGGCTCTAAAATTAATTTCTATGTTAGGTTTTGTTTGTTATTTCGATTGTCAGAATTAACGAGATACCAGATCTGATTTTAAACTCTAGATCCGATCTCAAAGCATTCAAAACCTTTCATTGATCCATGATCCGAGTTTCCAAGGGTCAACTTAGGATCCCTAAAGGTCATTCTATGGTTTTTTCCAAAATCCATGGATATTTCTTTTGCATTTTCGACGATCCGATCTCACCATTCAGACATTCCATGCATGCTACTATCCATAGTTTGTCTGTGTGAATAGTAGCTTACAGGTTCATGGCTCCGCCATAGATGATGGATCGTTCTTATTCTTTTTAATTTGATTATATAGACAATCCATTCATCAAGCTTTATAGATCATGGTTGTGATCCAGTACTTCCTTAGCCATGCTTTGACTCATTCCATTATCTTCCATTAATGATAAGGTTTTAGAGTGAGGGGAGTACTTAGAGGGTTGTCTCCCTAAATCTCCAAGTCTTCCAGCAATAAGATTGACGATCCAGAGGTAGGTCTCCTTCTCTTTCTTTTCTCTCTTCCTTCTATGCACTCTTGTTGGGCTGTAATGAGGGGGAGTTCTTCCTCTCTTTTCTTATTCTTCTCTTCTCATTCTTTCTTCTCTCTTTCTCTCGTTTTCTCTCCTTTCTCAGAGCTCCTCTCCCAATCTCTTTTGGTTGGATTGACTTAATGAGAAAATGAGGAGAATGGGAATCCATCTCTTCCCAAATCGGTAAGTATGGAAACTTATTGATGGAAAGGAGATGATTCTCTTCTTCCACTTTCCATTCTTGAATCAATCAAGGCTGCCTACCATGTAAGGAATCTCTCTCAGTTGGTCATGGAGGGAGAAAGAGTCTAGGTTTAAACTATGGGTCCCGCACTCAATTGATCTCATATAAGTTTAGTGTACAGGGGGTGCGGCTGGGCCGTGCGGCACTTATGCAACCATACCTCCTTGGTCATGAGCAGGACCTCCTGTTTGGCTGGCCAGCTTAGGTTTGTGCATGCCAGACTCTTGGGAGTTGTTTGGTTTAGGTTTAAGGTTTCTTCTAGTCCACTTTCTTATATTCTAAGGACAAGGGAGGTTCACAAGGGAGGTTCTCATTAGTGTTTTGTGTCACCTCTTGCATACATCATTGGCATCGACGGTGTTTGTCCTAAATGTTTGTATGTGGAAAGACCCGACACATGCCCATATTGGTCATATCATAATGAAATATGGGCACGGGACTTACAACTGGACTGTAACACGTCCGAGCTCTCACATAGGACATCATGACTTGGCTAAGTTACATATGGTCAATGCAAAGAAGCACCAATAAGAAGTGATGCAAGTTTCCCATTCCACCAACCTTTCTCCTTAGTGACTTAACCAGACATCATGAATCAAACATGGATTAGTGACCTTCATGGAAAGGTAGCGAGCTTCCCATTCCACTCACCTTCTAATCCCTACACACCACTGCTGATCCCAAATGTAAGGATGCATATGCATGATCACACAAAGCAGTATAATGGATGGTATGTTATCACACAAGCATGTTATCAATCTCACACCATCACACAACATAACGTAAAAAAACAAATGCATCCAAAGGTTTAGTTCCCTTTCCGAAAGATAGAGAGTCTACTACAATAATCCCAATCAAGCAACTTCCTATCGAAGAGATATTCATAGCTCTATCAAAACTAACTACACACTATGCGTTAATCCATTAATCCAAAGAGTTGTTTTGGTTTCTCCTTAAGTTTATTATTCTGGTATTCACAGCGTTATACTTTTCTGATAACTCATGCCTATTGTCTACTATTGTTTATCATGACATAGCATCTAGGGGTTCATTACTCAATTCATTTCATTAATGCTCATAATCTTAGGTACATTTAATCTTGCAACAAGCCTACTGTCCATAGAAAAATAGATAAAGAGAGAATTGATTCTCCGAAAGATGGCAAACTCAAAAGATAGAAATTTCTTTCTAATAACCTTAATACTAAGGACTTCTTCTAATGAAGTCAGGGTTTTTTTTTTAAACACCACGCAAGGGTCTGGTTATTAGTTTCTATCATTTCTAAAAGTGAACAGCAAGTAACTCAACAGGTTATCGGGTCACGAAGAGAAATAACAAAGAACCTATAACAAATAATAAGATTTTAGGGATCCAACCCCTTAAATAGGTTTCAAAAAATCTCAAAAAGCTACTGACCAAAGATGGTCAACAACAGAGGTTAGAATCCCGTAAGCCATGTGGCATCGATCGCATGGTTTAACCACCAGGCGTGCAACACGTGCCATCGAACGCATGGTTTAACCACCAGGCATGCGGCACGTGCCATCAACTGCATGCTTTTGTGTGGTCGCTTGATACTAAAGGCAATACTTGGTTGGTCATTTTAGAGTGTAAACCAAACTATACCTTTGGCATTCATGAAGCGTAAAGGGTTTCACTTCAAGAAAAGGTCAAAACTAGGTTCTAAGCCCTTAAACAATTCAACATAAATTATAGGAAGTCACAGGCCAAGTCTGGATAGATACCGATGTTGAAATGACGTGGGGCTGGTTGCATTGACCACATGTCTCGACATGTCTATCGTGCGGCACGTCCCTTTGACCGTACGTATAAACATGGTCCGACGGCTACCAACTTTCTCCTGTGAGTTCCTCATATTTTTTTCTCATCTTGAATAAGGAGTTTGAGCTCCTGGATCCCTGTGTACACCATGGTTTGGATGCTGTTTTGATTGATCGAATAACCGAAATACCAGATCTAGTTTTTAGATCCCAAATCTGATTTCCAAACCTTTGAATCTCATCATTGATCTATAATCTAAAACTATTAAGGTCAAACTAAGGTTTCTAATAGTCATCTTATAGTCTCTGATAGTCCATGGTAATTTATTTATATTTTCAATGATTTGATCTCACCTTATAGTTGTACCAAGTACACTACCGTCCACTACTCAGATTTGTAAACGATGGTCTACATGATTATGGCTCCACCATGGGTAATGGATCATTAAATTCTTCTTTTTGATTTAGCCACAGAGATTTCATTAAGACATCACTATTTATAATACGAGAGATGTCATCTCCTTCAATCATTAATCCACCATTACTTGTAGGTTCATTAACCAACTCAAATCTTAAGGTAAAAGGGTACTTATAGAAAGATCCGACTCTCCTTCAAGTTCTTCAGCAAGCATTGTTGTTCCAGAGGGAATGCTCCTTTCTTTGTATTTCTTCCTTTATTCTCTATTTCTCTCTGCATCTTCCTTTCTTTGTTGGGTGGTATTGGGGGCAAGGGTCCTTCCTTCTTCCTCTCTTCTTCCTTCTTCTCCTGGTTCATGCATTAGAGATTCCTCTATGGGTTTGGTTGACCGAGTGGGAGGAAAAAGAGAGCAAGGAACTCTTCTTACCCAAAATCGGTAAGACTGCTCACCAGGATGGAAAAGAGATGATCCTCCTCCTCACTTTCCTTTCTTAGCTCAATCATGGTTAGTCTACCATGAATAAGCCATTGGTGATAGACCTTCCATGCAGGGAAGATGTTTAAATTTGAACAGTGGGTTCTGCGGTCGGTTGGTCAGCAGTCCAGTTCGTGGCTGGAGGTGGGGTTGGTCATCGTGCAGTTGGTGTGCTGCCGCACCCATGTCTCCAGCCAGACCTTTTTTTGGATTGGCCCATTGAGGTGTGAGCTGCCTAGCACTCAATGATTGCATGAGCTGGGTCCTAGACTTCTCTTAGTGCACTTTTGTGTTCTCTATTGGCATGAGAGGATCCAAGTAGTGTTTTTTGGTCACCTATTATGTTCTTGTCTTCAGTCATGTTGTTACAATATGTTCATACATGGGAAGACTTGACACATGGCCAAAATGGTTAGATCATAATGGGGTTTGGGCATGGGTCTTACATGAGAAGTTTAACTTGGTAGGTCACTCGGATTCAGCGTTTGACTTACAGACCGACCTGCTCATGGGTTTTTTCTTCAGGGATCTTTGAGTTCCCTTGAACGAAGACTTTGTTATTGGCCTTATGGCCTTGTTTCACCATTAACATCCCTACGTGAGGCTCTTCCCTTACCTTTTACTAAGTTTACTTGATTTAAACCTATTCATTAACATTCTTACTTTCTATTGATTCTGTCTCTACTCAAGATTCCTCCATGGTTATCCTTGGTGGGGTTTCATGTTTCTCCACCACCATGCTATCTTAGATCTTCTCCACATGCCCTAGCCTTACAATTTAAGTGCTATGATGTAAGACACGAAGTATTACCTGCGACAAAGGCCCAATGGTGAGAACGAAAGGATAGTGACTTCGACAATACTTGCAGGCTTTTTCCCTTCTCCCTTATCTTCCTTCTCTTCACTCCTTCTCTTTCCCAGCAATACTCTCTCTCAGAAAACGTGTCAGAGCTTCTTTGTAATGAACATATATGCTTATGAGAGGGAGGCCTATTGGGGTTCATCCTCCAAGTCCCATTCTTGGAGTGCAATTCAACCAGAGGTGGGAAACGATAAAGGGTAGCCATGTGTCATAGAATTATAGGGAAAACAGGACTTTTTCCTCCTATCTGACTCCAACGTTGTTTCACTTGATATGGGAATCTAATGGGTTGTCATAGGCTAAGGGAATATTCCTAATTACTTTCTAGATTCCTGCCAACTCATTCCTCTTCCATATACAGGTTTATTCCTAGGCAGATCGATGCTGGTAGATCTTACTGGCTCAGGTTTCCCGATTGGCCATATCGTCTGCCACCAGTGTAAGGGGCCTAATTGCTTCTTTTTATTTCCTTTTTTTTAGTCCAGTCCCCAATGGTGCAACCCAGTTCCTATTAATGCCTTGTGAACCTATTTGGTAGATGGTGGAAAACTCCCCTAGTACTACAGAAATCTAATTAGACGGGGGTTTCTGGTTGCGGGTTTTACAACTCCACCCCCTTAAAATAATTTCATCCCCGAAATTCCACCATATTAGGGGTCTACTTAATGAGGTTCTTCCTTGATAGTGCAGCCCTCTAAGAGCTTCTTACTCAATCATCTGGACAGCTTCTGTGGTTCCTACTTTTAGCTGGTCTTGATTATTACCTTAGGTCAGATCTTTCTCTCCCTATAGGTTCAGACTATTAGGTTGTGACCTTATGTTTTATTCCTGCTGAGGTAGTTGTCTTCCATCATCACTAACTTTTTTCGAATTATAAATTCTTCGTAGTCTCCCATGTTTTATTCTATCGATTAATATTTGGTTTCACCATGACTTAGCTTAAGATGACTTATGAGTGATTAATATTATTTATCCTTACCACTTGTGATTTTCGGTCTGGTTACTACTAATCCTACTAGTTTAACTAAATTTTCATGCCGAACACTATTCAACTAACATCTTAAAATTTCACGATGATGCGTTATATTCCTACTAAGTCTCACAACTTATTTGTTCAACTTCCCTATGTAAAAATGATTAGCATGGTGTTTTATTGTTTACTAACAGTATGTCCACATAACCTAAACTTTTCTTTTCGCCTACAATCTTCATATTGTTATAACATAGCTTCAAGTTCTAGTAATTACCTGTTAGAGTTTCATTCCAACCATTCCTATCTTCTTCCTTTGCCTCACCCTCACTCAAAGATTGAGGTGGAGTACCTGCTTGGCGCTTTTTTTCTTCAGCTAATTTCTTATCTCTCATTTGAGCGTCCGACGGGCTTTCTTCAGAATCTTCTTAGCTATGATCCCTGAGAGCTTGTTCTTAGGCACATTGTCTTGTGGATCTCTGGGCAGCTTAACATTTGGAAAATCATCCTCCATAGGTTCTTTTTGATCTTCTGGTAACGGTGTTTTTACATCTTGATCTCTTTCTGGTAAGATTTCCAAAAATAGTACTTCTGGTGCTATTAGTAGGTATGGACATTTGATCTGGTTATGTCCCATATGGCGAAAGCTAGAACATTTAAGTATGCCCTTAGGAAAAGATCTAATTACTTCCACAGAGGGCCTAAGTTTAATTCCCCCTGTTGGATTTTGAGTCTGACAAGGTCCTTGCATGTCTCTTGCATAAGGGTTACGCTTGACATTTGTTCCTGAACAAGATCTTCCCCTAGCTCAATCAAAAAAATATCTTGGTGTGGTCAATCCTCCAAACATTTCATGAAGATTCACTTCGGAGGACGATAATGGGCTCTGATTGATAATCTCCCGCCAAGTACGCCAGTTCCCTTAGGTATCTAACCCTGCATAGGGACTGCTGGGCTTGTTTGGATGGCCTTTTTGTCTGTGGTATGGTCCATGGGTTGAATAGGCATTCCAAAGTTCTTCTGGAATTGAATCCCTCATGATGGAGAAAAGTTATGCTTTCAGAGTATTTTCTTGGGGCGCAAAATAAGCCAGAAAGCTCTTTGGAACATATCCCACATAATTTCTCCATGTTGTTGCAGTAACCAGGGTTTTGTATCCTGCCACCAACGATATAGTGATCATTCTAGCTGGTGGGTCGCACAAACACTTTCTGGGTGTTAGTGCAGCCTAGGCTTTCAAATATTTTACCCATACACCATATCTATTCCTCAAACTTGGCTACATTGTCGACCATTCCTGAGAACTTAAGGGGCTTAAGTCTTAGGAAACCCTCTAATGACTTATCTTGTTTTGTCCTAGCAATGTTAGCTCTTGGAGATAGAGCAGGGGTACTTCGGTTATTCATGTTACGGGGTGCTGGCCATGCATATTGAGCCAAGAATGCTTCTCTGAACATTTTCCAAGAAATCTCTTCGTGTTTTAGCTTCAACTCCTATTCGGTATCTAGCCACTACTGTTACGGTGCACCCTTTAGCTGATAAGTTGCACACTGTACTTTTTTAGCGTCTAAATAGTCTAGTATCCCTAGAGTTTTCTCCATGCTTTGGATCCAGTATATAGGTTGGTTTGGGTCTACAGACTATCTAGTGAACTCGGTTGGTTTTCACTTCAAAAATCGGTGCCAAGTTCGTTGCACCGACGCTTCCCCTTGGTAGCTATCCTCTAAAGGAGTAGTAAGCGGTTGGTTACTACTAGGACTCATCCCGTCACTCAATCCGCTGTTAGTTGAAATACTCTGGTTCATGATATGGTGTGAATTTGATCAACCAGGCGATGCCATTTAAAATTTTAATTTTAGTTCCTGAAATGGCACATTAACATAGTTAGTGATCCATGTCTAATTGTGCAGCATGGTTCTATAATAGAAAATATTATTCATGAACTGATGGTACACCACACCCGCAATAATACTATGGTTTAACTATTCCTTATACTCTAGTTACGGCATTTAATTCAAATCTTCGCGACCAAATCCCAAAATACAATGTTCTGTGACTGTCCGGTCATTACATCAAACATTACTATAGAGACCAATGCTCTATCCTATTACTTCCAGAAAGGTGCATGTTCGCCGGACGATAAGGCGGTCGATACTGCAGACGATGCTTCATTGAATTTTGTGACCGGCTGGGGCAAAATCGACTCTATAAATTAAAAAATGTGGGTCATTCTTCTCCACTTATTTTTTATTCTTCCTAGTCTCAAAATCACCTCCGGATGTTCTTATTCCTTGCCTCTGGTGCTCTCCCAAGACTCCAAGCCTTGATCAAACGTCGCTCAATCATCAGTTACCCTACTTCAAGGTATAATTCTTATATAACAAATATCTCATTTCTAGGGTTTAAAGAATGTTCTCAAACACGTGTTTCTCCTTTTACTTGTTTTCTTTCATGGTCATTCTCAATACCTAATCCCTTATTGTTTTGAATGGTATGGGAATGATTAATGTGCTATGCTTATCACATTTCTATTATTCTACAACTTTGTAAGACCCGCACACCATGAACCTGGTCTAACCTACGTTCTTGTGTCGTGATCGGTCTTTCGATTATAATCGGCTCAAGTGAACTAATTGTATGAAGAAATCACAAGATGAGGTAAGCCACAAGTCAAATTTAGTTGTTGTGGTTGACTGTTTAAGTTTATGTGGAAGCAACCATCAAAAATTAAAAATCAGTAAATTTTGGACATGTGGTGGTAGTTTTGAAGGCTACGATCGCACTTATGGTCAACCATATTGAGACTGTATAACCTATGGTCGCATGTTTTGGTTGTATGGTTGACAGTTTATGTAACCGTATGATCGACTATATGAATCCAAAACTGACTCTGTGTTTAGGAAACTTTCCTAATTTGAGGAGGACTCTTTCCTAATTGAAAGAGGACTCTATATGGAGGTTTTCCTCTATATATATGGACATTCCTTAGCCTCTCTCACTCTCTTAGAACCCAAATTGAAACTTTAAACCTAAGAGAAATAGAAAGAGAGGAAGAGAATAAGAAGGAGATTTGGAGAAGAAGGCTAAGAGAAGGAGTTCTACAGACTCTCTGCAACCAGTAAGGTATGAACCTTGTTTCTGTAGCCTTAGAACACTAAGAGTAAGAGTTCTAATGTAAAATTGAGATACCAAATCCAAAGTAAGGATTCAACTATGGGATTTTCTGAGTAGACCTCCAACAGGGATCCTGGAGAATGGGTTAGAGTATTAATATAGTAAACTAAGAATATTGGTCTTACAATGATGATTAGGAAAGACCCCATTGATGATCCAAGAGAAAGAATCCATATTAGAAGTAAGAAATTATATTAAATTTGTATGGTCGGAGCTATGGTCCACCATGGGATGAGAAAAGAGTCGACCACAACCATTAGGGAAGAATTCAGGAAACATATGGTCGCAGGTACGGTCGCATGTAATGTGACCAAAAGGTATCGATCGTACATCCTACGATGGCATATATTGAGACCATAGGATTATAACAAGCATATTTTGAGAGCAAACAAGGTTTTTGACTATTGTAACTTGGTAAACTTGAACCCTAACTTAAATACATTAATTCTTTGGGTTCCTAAGAGATTCAAAGTGACTTTCAAAGTTTGGGAGAGGAGCAGACATCGATCAAAGGTAAGGGAACAAGACCTAAACTAATTGGATAATAACAAACTATTTTATTTTATTTATACAATGCAATGAATGATTCTATGCTTATATGCTTGTAACGTGCATTTCACATGTCATCCAATATTATCGCTATTTATGCTCATGCATATTTATTGTTATCTATTTATAACATGATGATGATGATGCTAGGAATAGACATGTGATTGTGTATGTGGTTAGTGTGCTTGATACGAGTGGAGCATCAGGGGGAGGACATGGCATTGTGGTCTCCGACTTGGTCACCAGACTCTAGCTCTATCTCTAATCAAGACATACCCACTAACATCATCGTATCACCATTACCTTAGCAGAACTATTACGTCGTAGGGCATCAGGGGAGGTGGTCTTGGACCTTTTGGTCTCTGACTCTGTCGAGAGGCCTTAGCTCTATCTCTGTGGACATATTGAGGGATGCTGGGGTAAGGCCTTGGATACACTGGATGACATTTAAGATTGGTTAGTTGCGAGCCCAATTTGCAAGCCCTCGCCAATTGGGGCTTACGTATTGGTATGGGTAGGGCATAAGGGGAAGTATTGGCGGTGTTTGATCCAGACACTTTAGCTCTATCTCTATTCCATGATGGGTGCATGTGGGACGACAATGTTATTTGATCCATTGGGTGGATTCACACAATCGTGTATAGAGGTGTGGTATCCACCAATCCTTTCTATACGATATTGCAAACTTAAAAACCAGACCAAAGATATGAATTGAATGCATGCATATGTTTGTTGCATTGTTTTGTTCACTCATGACCCTCGTGTATACAATTATTTTTAGTTTCTGATGTTACAGGTGTTACTGTTAAAGACTACATGGATACGCCAATGTATGGACATGTAGTAGCTATGGATGTTCAAGCTGTGGAGGACGAGCAAGACTCATCAAGCGAGTGTTTCCACCGTGGTTACACTTAGTGTTTAACTTTCATATTTTGATACTTGTAATATGTATTAATTATGTTTTGACTAATTGGAGATAACTAGATCATTTAATTATTTATCATGTAGACCTCAGTTCATTATTAATAAAACTTTTGCTATTTACTCAAATATCTCTAATTATTATTGTGGAATGTGTTTTGGTTTAACATAGATAGCATAGCCAATATGAGATCCTGGTTTGAACCGTTGGTTTTCATGAATGTATCACACCATTGGTTAGTCCATAATTGGGGTGTGACAACTTGGTATCAGAACTCTCAGGCCTTGCCCATCAAACTTGAATACTTCCACAAGAGTCATAAACTATGTTAGGTTAAATTTAAAATCTTTAATACAAATACATCATAAGCACTTGTGTTGGTTGAGACATAACTTAAATAAGACAATAATGTAAATATAAAAGGTGGAACCATATGTATATATAGACAAAGAAAAAGAAAATCTAGACATATCCTAATAAACAAATAACATATGGTACAGTCTACAAGTCGGATAGTTGCTTGAGTATACAAAGAATATAGTACAGTAACAAGAAGGAAGCATCTGTAAAGCAGAAAATTAGAATACCAAGTTGGTACTCACAAGATGTGGAACTTGATGTATGAAAAAGGAAGAAGAAAAATGGCTAGTAACGCCTGAATCCCTGCAGAGGTCAAGGAAAAGATCTCAGGCTGAATCCAATAGAGATAAGAGAACAATGGCCATACATAAAAAATAAGAGTAACTATAAAAGAAGATAAAACTATACTCTTGGGTGATGTGGAGACTCAGAGTGAGATCCGTCACATGCTGATCCATTATTACTGAGCATTAAGAAAAGGTTGCAATCTGACCCCACCACTATCTGGGTCGAGAATCGATAATGAGAACCCATCTGAGCAGATATCAAATAATGATAATCAGACTGGAGCAAATCAAAGGGGGTGAACAACCACGCCACTTTAGCCAATCTACCTGGACCACTAAATGCCTTGACCAAGGTTGTAACGAACTTGGTCCTGTAAATTGCAAAAGCAAGAACAGATGATACTGGTTATGCAAGTTATCATGGGAATCACTACCTTAGTTGCCAATGCTACACCAACACCTCCAGGTCAGACCAAGTGCAGTACCAGTTAGTAGTAACACTGTACCTCCAGCATCCGTTGACCATAACACAATGTCTATCATACAGTAGGTCTCAGTAATGCATACCCTAGTGCAGAAGCTTGGTGCACAACAAGCAGTGTATCAAGGTGGGATACCCTTATCAGTGAGTAAACAAAACAATGCAACAATACATATGCATGCAGTCAATTCATATCTTTAGTCGGGTTTATAGTTTATAATGTGCAATAGAAAGGTTGGGTGGTCAAAGGTTAAAGTTTATTGACCCCGCCTCTATACACAGGGTGTGGAAGTCCACCCAAAGGTTAACATTTATTGTCGTCCCCATCCACCCTAATCATGAACATTATACAACAAAGGTTAACGTTTGTTGTTGTATAGTGCCATACCAACACGTAAGCCCCCGCTGGCGAGGGCTTGCAAACTGGGCTCGCAACTAACCAATCCTAATGCCAAACAGTGTATCCAAGGCCTCACCCCAGCATCCCTTATGTTCATAGAGATAGAGCTAAGGCCCCCCGATAGAGTCAGAGACAACAAGGACTGAGACCACCTCCCCTGATACTCTACGACATAATAGTTCTGCTAAAGTAATGGCGATACGACGATGCTAATGCACAAGACATGAGTTAGAGATAGAGCTAAAGTGCTGAGACCCGCCAAAGATTAATGTTTATTGATGTTCTCATCACACCTCCCCTGATACTCGCTCGCATCAAGTACACCAACCACACACATACAATCACATGCCTATTCTTATCATCATCATCATCATCATGTTATAAACAATAAAGTAAATATGCATGAACAAATAATAGAAATATTAGATGACATGTTGTATGCACATTACAAACATATTCGCATAGAACCAAGCATGGCATTGGACTTAAGAAAAGGAAAATAGTTTGTTATTAACCAATTAGTTTAGAGTTCTGTTTCCTCACCTTAGCTTGCTAATAGATACTCTTCCAAGCTTTAGAATCACCTTTATAATGTTATTATATTACTAGAAGACCTAACAAAGTCGATAGAATTTAATTAGAATTAATTCTGAATTTAAAACCATCCTGTTAACTGAGGGTCGGAGGTAGGGTCGGAGTCATGATCGACCCTGGGTGCGACCCTCCCCCTAATCTAAAATTCCCGAACACTGAGGGTCGATGCTAGGGTCGGATCTACCATCGACCCTAGGTGCGACCCTACATGGTTTGAGTCGAAAATATCAGATTTCGTTCTCACTTTCATGGTTGGGTCATATGGCTTACTTCTACAATCTATTCTATACATGTTCTATGATTTATAACTACACTTTATTCACCTACATGGTTTTAATGATCTCCTCCATGGTTTTCCATGAAAACCTAACCATGGATGGATGATTTGGGTTTCTTCTAAGTCATATCCTCGTCATAAATCATTCTAAAGTCTTAAATAAATCATGGGGAATGTATTCATACCTTAGTTTTGCTGAGATTCAGAGTTCCTCTGAATTTCCTCTTCTTCCTTAGCCTTTTCTTCAAGTTTTCCTTCTCTTATTCTCTTCCTTCTATTCTCTTTCTCTCAATCCAATTAGGGTTGTAAAAGGATTGAAAGAGGCTTAGGGATGTCCTATTTATAGGGCAAAACCTCCCAAAATAAGTCCCATTGAGTTTAGGAAAGGTTCCAATCGAAATTAGGAAGGTTTCCTAATTTTCGGTTCGTGCTGTTTTTCCCGAATACCGAGGGTGGATGGGAGGGTCGATGGGACGGTCGGACAACTCATAGACCCTGCGATCCATGGTTGTGGG
The DNA here is from genome assembly GCA_028583415.1 of Protea cynaroides. NCBI lineage: Eukaryota > Viridiplantae > Streptophyta > Magnoliopsida > Proteales > Proteaceae > Protea > Protea cynaroides. The sequence goes on from CM053265.1 coordinate 35,412,266, forward strand.
TCGATGGTGAGGGTCGATGGGAGGGTCAGACCTGCTTGTTAAAACATGCGACCCTACCCTCATTTTGACTGTTTTTGGGTAAATTTTCATATTGGGTCTTGGGTTTCTTCACACACTTGGTCCACTTGGCTCAACCATGATATGTAGACGGTTCACGACACAAAATGTAAGGTTAAGACGGGTTCATGGCGTGTGGGTCTTACAACTCCACCACCCTTAAAAGAAATTTCGTCCTCGAAATTTGAAAGTACGGATCTTACAACTCCCCCATCCTTAAAATAAATTTTGTCCTCAAAATTTGAATTTACTTCGAAGTCAGTAGGTGGGAATTCTATTTTCACATTGCATCTTCTTCCTCCTATGCACTCTTCTCCACGTCTTGTCTTTGCCAGGTTACCTTCATATAATAATTATCCAGGCTTTGGAAACATTATACCTTTCCAATAGTAAACTAGGCTGGTACCACTTCAATAGTTAAACATTCTATCTAGTCCAGTGATTCCATGGTCAATACCTTTGATATGGGTCTCCAATGTACTTCTTCAATAGAGACACACGAAATACATCATGCACACTAGACATGGATAGCAGTAACGCTAATTGATATGCAAGTTTTCTACGTCTCTCCAGAGTTTATAAGATTCAATGCATATATAGAATACAACTTCCTCTTCTAGTCTAATCGTTTCAAACTGCGCATAAGTGATATCTTCAAAACAACACTTTGTCACTTATGGCGAACTCGAGGTCTTGGTGTCTATTCTGACAATCCTGAGCTATCCTGCCCCTTTTCTTTGATCTTGTCTGTCACTCGATAGTTTTCTTCATTAGACTTAGGTTTCCAAAATTCTTCATTCACCAACTTTATTCCAAAATAAATGAATTTGACATTCTACCATACCATGTTTCATAGGTAACATTTACATGGTAGCTTAGTAGCAACTTCAATTCACGGTGACTTCTCAATTCAAGTTCCTTTATATGAATTTTACAAGCTCGGAGCATATCTCTTAGGATCTGTATAGTCCACTCCGACTATCCGTCGGTTTAAGGTAAACTGCGGTACTAAACTTCAACTTTGTCCCCATTGTTTCCTATAGATCCTTCCAAAACTTCAAGATAAAGCATGAGCTTCTGGCCGACACTAAGCTCTCATGCATACCATTCAATCTGACAATACTATCCATATATAGCTTAGTTAGCTGCTCCAAAGCATACCGAGGTCGTATAGCAATGGAATGAGCTATCTTCATAAGGCGATCAACAATCACCCATACTGCGTCAATCGATCTAGGAGTCAGTGGCAAATCAGTGACATAGTTCATTGTAATGCAGTTTTACTTCCAGAATAGCTTTGATAGTTGTTGTTGTAGTCATGTTGGTCTTTGTCTTTCAGCCTTTACTTGCTGATAATTCAATTACTGGAACATGCATCTATTCACAACCACTTCCATTCCCTTTCTGTCAAAATAATCTCTTCATGTCATGATACATATTGGTACTTTAGTATGTACTAAATATTGAGTACAATAGAGTCTTATCATTATCCTCTTCATAGTATCCAAGTCTTTATCTTCATGTATTCAAAATCTGCCTTTGTATCTGAGTACCATCTCCGCATCCAAAGTAAGTCAGGGTTAGATTTTTCTTTCTCTAAATCTCCTGACATTATTCATATATACAGATTTAACAAAATTGCTACTTTTATTTCATCCACCAATTCAGAGATGATTTTTAATGCCATAAACGCAACCGAACTATTGTTTCATAATTCATCCATAAGTTCTCGCTCGATTGGATCATCACTAGCTTCTATTATATGTTACTCTTTTCCAAATCTGAATCTGTTGCTGCAGAACATAAGGCAACATTTATACTCGGTCCTTCTTCAGAGCTCATAATCCCTTTTTGCTTAAGGCTTAGCTACTACATTAGCCTTGCTCAGTGACCTTGAATATAACGGTCTTAATCCTTCAATGTTCAAACCATTTTCCTATCCTCATGTTCAACTCTTTCTGATGAAGAGATAAATAGAACTCTTAACCTAAAATTATTCTCCGTTTAGATAATGTCTCCAAGTCTTGATTGCATAATTCATCACCGATAACTCCAAGTCATGAGTAGGGTAACACTTCTCATGCTCCTTTAGTTTTCTTGAAACGTATGCAATTGCTTATTTACCTTGCATCAACCCGCATCCTTGATCCAATCCGAAAGCTCCGATGGTTAGGGTAAAAGGTTCCCTTGGTACCAAAATGATCAAGATGGGAGTTGATATCAACCTTACCTTAGAATCTAGAAACATTCTTCACACTTGTAGGTTCAAATAAATTCCTCTCCCTTCCTGGTTAGCTTGGTAAGAGGTTTTGCGATCTTAGGGTGGTCCTCCAAGCATCGTCTGTAATAATCAGCTAAAACCAAGAAACTTCTTATCTTCACAATATTCCATACAATTGCTTCTATAATAGGATCCACTTTAATCCCTTTATTTGATGCTATGTGATCTAAGAAGTTCATTTTCTTTTATCATGTCCCATGTTTCTTGGACTTGACATGAAGCTTTTCACTTCTCTGCTGTTGTGAAGCTGTTCTAAGATCTGTTGTATGAGTTGCTTCACTCTTGGAATAAACCAAATATCATCTATGAAAACTATTACCGACGTGTCCAATATGTCATGAAACACCCAGTTCATCAGCTCCATAAAAGATGTAAGGGCATTGGTTAATCCAAATGTCATAATCGAGAACTCATAATGTCCAATCCCGATTCTAAAAGCTATCTTCGAGATATTTCTGTCCAAAATTCTTCAGCTGATGATATCTTGACTGAAGCAAATACCTTTGCTCCTATCAACTGTTTAAACAAGTCATCGATCTAAGGTAGTAGATATCGATTCTTGACTGTGAGCTTGTTTAGTTCCCGGTAGTCTATACGCAAAAAACACTACCATCTTTCTTCTTCATGAATTGCATTGGCACTTCCCATGATGCAATACTTAGCCAATTAGAACCCTTGCCTAAAAACTGTTGTAGTTGCGTTTCAATCCCTTTAACTCCATATAAGCTACTCTACAAGTTCCTTTAACACGAGTATCGTCCTTGGTAACAAGTCGATGACGAACTCGGTCGCACGATCAGGTGATAACCCAGTAAGTCTCTTGGAAACACATCAAGGAATTTATGCATCACATCAATAACTGTCATCTGTGGTGCTTCTTTGGTAACGTATACCACAGATACCATATATCCAACTCATTTCTCTTCAAAGCATCTCTTCACCTTTAGCATAGAGCGGATCAGCTTTTACCTCCTAGGCAACATACTCCCAATGATACTAAATCATATGCCGTTTTTATTCTTGAATGATAACCTCTTCTATTCACATAATCACTTGTTGAGTGTTGAGACAACCAGTCTATTTCTAAGATGACGTCAAAGTCTACCATCCCAAGTCTACTCAGGTTACATCCAAATTCTGTTCATCCATAAGATTTGGACATTGTTCGTAACACTCATCCCATACAACATCTAGTCCAAAGGGCTTGAACTAGCAAAATCTGGTATAAGGTCTTAAGAGCTTGTCTAGTTCCTTCATCTCTTATGATTTTCAAAGACTATTGCTAACAATCTCATATCCTGAAAAGTTCATTAGCTTATATTTCCTTTATCACTTCTGTTCTATCCTGATCTCTCTTTCATATACCTCGAAAAGTATCTTGTGATTGTTACCTCATATCCCAAGTCTATCTATAAGCATTAGGGTATATGGTTATAAATTCATTAATTCATTCAAACTCTTTTGGTCTTTTCTTAATCATATCACTCAATATTGGGCATAACTCAATTATCATTGTATTAAACCGAGTACTATTAATGCCATGATTTTTTTAACTTTATCCTTGTATCCACTCTTAGATTTGCCTTTAGGAATCTTCTACCTTGTCAAAATTCATACCGATATAGCCATCCTTAACTCTAATTGAGTGCTACCTATTTCTTTACTGGCTACTCTTGATAGTTCTCACTTTTGCTCATGCACTCTTTTTTAGACATGACTCATATCCATCCATTTAAAAATCTCAAAATAGATTCTCCATTACTTCATCGGAGGTCTCTTGGCTATAACATTTAATCTAAATCCAATCATCTTTCTTCCAATCATTCCATTATCACTACACATCTTTATCAACAATGATCAGGGAGTGTATAAATTAGGATGTTTGTTCAAAACAATTCATTTCCTTCTTTCAATTAAGCATAATGGCAACACTTGCTTTATCTAGTGAACCTAGGTTTAAAGGATCAGGAGCAAATCTGTGGTAATCCAACCGGCATCCAAAGGTCGTTAGGTTGCACGGTGGTCCAAATACATAGAATAGTGGTTTTTCAGTTCTTAACCTCATGGTTACAAGTTCTATAGAATATATAATGCCATTGGTCGAGGCACTACATGAGTAAATCTGGAGAAAGATTTCGCACATCAGTAAATCAGGTATAATCTGGAGAAAAATTTCGTACATCAATAAATCAGGTGTAAATAAAAAAGATGTACGCTCAACATGATTAAACATTTAACTATTCATTCAGTTCACATCACTTTTCATGTAGTCGATCATGAGAGTGGTTCAGATTGGTATAATCAGGACTAAGTCTAGAGGAACAATATCTATGACTTCAATTGACAGGTTAAATCAAGAAGGTATCCTGTCAAGGTACGAGAATTAAAATCTGGATGTGCATCCTCTATAATCATAAGAGTAAATCAATAATGCACCGCATTCTATATAAACTATCTTGCCATACGGCTACAATATATTCGATCCTTGCTGAAAATGTTTAAGGCTTCATCTTCAAAAAATATTCCTCAACCCCTGTTGGATCATTCTGTCATAATGCAGCTATTCCATACTTCGGTGACTGACAAGGGTAACCACCTTGATACACTGCTTGTTGTGCACCAAACTGCTGCACGGGGGTGTGCATTACTGGGACTTGCTATATGGTAGGTACTGTATTATAGTTAACAGGTGTTGGGGTACAGTGTTGCTACCAATTGGTACCGTACTTGGTTTGACTCGGAGGTATTGATGTGGCATCGACAACTTGGGTAGTAATTCACATAGCAACTTGCATAGTCGGTCTCATCTATTATTGCTCTTGTATATTTATTGGGCCAAGTTTATTACAACCATAACCAAGGTACTTAATAGTCCAGGTTGTTGGCTGGAGTGGTCTGGTTGTTCTCCTCCTTTTATTTGCTCTAATCTGATTACCAACTCAGATGAGTTTTCATTACCCATTCTCGACCCTGATAGTGGTGGGATCAAGTTGCAACATCCTCTTCTTAATGCTGAGCGGGTAGTGGATCAGCTTGTAATGGATCTCACTCTGAATCTCTATGTCATCTAGGAGTATAGTTAATCTTATTCTTAATGTATGGTCATTATTCTTCTATCTCTATTGGATTCAGCCCGAGTCTTTCCCTTTATCTCTACAGGGATTTTGGCATTACTAGCTGTTTTTCTTCTTCCGTTGTCATACATCGAGTTTGACATCTTGTGAGTACCAACTCGGTATTCAATTTTCTGCTTCACAGAAGCTCCCTTCTTGCTACTGTACTATATCCTTGTATACTTGGATAACTACCCAACTTATAGATAATACCCTAAATTATTTGTTTATTAAGATAATTTTTTCTATGTGAGTGTATATATATGGTTCCACATTTTATACGTACATTATTGTCTTGTTTAATTTCTGTCTCAACCAACACAGGTGCTTATGATTTGTTTGTATTAAAGCTTTTAATTTATCCTAACTCAGTTCATGGACTCCAGTGGAAGTATTATGGTTTAATGGATAAGGCCTACGAGAGCTCTGATACCAAGTTGTCACACCCCAATTTTGGACTAACCAGAATGGTGTGATGAACCGCCAATAAACCAACGATTCAACCAGGATCTCACAATAGGCTATCCCACATATAATAAACCAAAACACATTGCACATTAATCAGAGGTAATAAAATAAATAGCGGAAGTCTTACAGATAATGAACTGAGGTCTAATCATGATAAATAATTTATATCCCATTTATTTCCAAGTAACCAAAACATAACTTAATACATATTACAATATTCAAATACGAAAACTAAACACTAAACATATCCATCGCTGAAACGCTCGCTTAACGAACCATGTTCGTTCTCCACAGCTTGCTCATTCATAGTCTCCACCCGTTCATATGTTGGCGTGTCGACATAATCTTCAATCATAGTACCTACAACATCAGAAACTAAAAAAAATTTCACACGCGAGGGTCCGCTCTCCAACTTGAGCTCAGTGAGTAAACAAAACAATGCAACAATACATATGCATGCAGTCAATTCATATCTTTAGTCTGGTTTATAGTTTGCAATGTGCAATATAAAGGTTGGGTGGTCAAAGGTTGACGTTTATTGACCCCGCCTCTATACACAGGGTGTGGAAGTCCACCCAAAGGTTAACGTTTATTGTCGTCCCCATCCACCTTAATCATGAACATTATACAACAAAGGTTAACGTTTATTGCTGTATAGTGCCATACCAACACATAAGCCCCTACTGGCAAGGGCTTGCAAACTGGGCTCGCAACTAACCAATCCTAATGCCAAACAGTGTATCCAAGGCCTCACCCTAGCATCCCTCAGAATGTCCATAGGGATAGAGCTAAGGCCCCCTGGTAGAGTCAGAGACTACAAGGACCGAGACCACCTCCCCTGATACTCTACGATATAATAGTTCTGCTAAAGTAATGGCGGTACGACGATGCTAATGCACAAGACTTAAGTTAGAGATAGAGCTAAAGTGCTGAGACCCGCCAAAAGTTAACGTTTATTGACGTTCTCATCACACCTCCCCTGATACTCGCTCCCATCAAGTACACCAACCACACACATACAATCACATGCCTATTCCTATCATCATCATCATCATCATGTTATAAACAATAAAGTAAATATGCATGAATAAATAATAAAAATATTGGATGACATGTTGTATGCACATTACAAACATATTCGCATAGAACCAAGCATGGCATTGGACTCAAGAAAAGGAAAACAATTTGTTATTAACCAATTAGTTTAGAGTTCTGTTTCCTCACCTTAGCTTGCTAATAGATACTCTTCCAAGCTTTAGAATCACCTTTATAATGTCATTATATTACTAGAAGACCTAACAAAGTCTATAGAATTTAATTAGAATTAATTCTGAATTTAAAACCATCCTGTTAACTGAGGGTCGGAGGTAGGGTCGGAGTAAAGATCGACCCTGGGTGCGACCCTCCCCCTAATTTGAACTTCCCGAACACTGAGGGTCGATGCTAGGGTTGGATTTGCCATCGACCCTAGGTGTGACCCTCCATGGTTTGAGTCAAAAATATCAGATTTCGTTCTCCCTTTCATGGTTGGGTCCTATGGCTTACTTCCATAATCCATTCTATACATGTTCTATGGTTTATAACTCTATTTTATTCACCTACATGGTTTTAATGATCTCCTCCATGGTTTTCCATGAAAACCTAACCATGGATGGATGATTTGGGTTTCTTCTAAGTCATATCCTCTTCATAAACCATTCTAAAGTCTTAAATAAATCATGGGGAATGTATTCATACCATAGTTTTGCTGAGATTCAGAGTTTCTCTGAATTTCCTCTTCTTCCTTAGCCTTTTCTTCAAGTTTTCCTTCTCTTATTCTCTTCCTTCTCTTCTCTTTCTCTCAATCCAATTAGGGTTGTAAAAGGATTGAAAGAGGCTTAGGGACATCCTTTTTATAGGGCAAAACCTTCCAAAATAAGTCCCATTGAGTTTAGGAAAGGTTCTAATCGAAATTAGGAAGGTTTCCTAATTTTCGGTTCGTGCTGTTTTTCCTGAATACCAAGGGTCGATGGGAGGGTCGATGGGAGGGTCGGACAACTCATAGACCCTGCGACCCACGGTTGAGGGTCGATGGTGAGGGTCGATGGGAGGGTCGGACCTGCCGATTAAAACATGCGACCCTACCCTCATTTTGACTATTTTTGGATAAATTTTCGTATTGGGTCTTGGGTTTCTTCACACACTTGGTCCACTTGGCTCAACCATGATATGTAGACGGTTCACGACACGAAATGTAAGGTTAGACCGGGGTCGTGGCGTGCGGGTCTTACCCGACGTATCCAACATATCGTGGAAAACCCAGTTCATATGTCACACCCCAATTCCACACTGTTCAGAATGGTGTGATGAACCGCCAAATAACCAACGGTTCAACCAGGATCTCTAATAGGCTATCCCCGCATTATCCAAACTTAACACGCATCCACAATCATAATCAGAGTAATACACAATAGCAGAAAATTTATAAATAATACGAACTGAGAACTAGAATGATACCATAATTAATATCAAATTATTCTGTGTTTAACTAATACATAAATATTTAAATACCAAATACATGTCTTATAAATCCAATGAAGAAACCTACAAAAATATCTAATCGAATACACACGAGTTGCACTCGCAAGAGGAGTCGTGTGTATCGTCTTCAGCTCTAACTTCCATAGCTGCTACAGTTCCATACGCTGACAGGTTCATATAATCTTCAACTGTATATCCTGCATCATCAACTAAAATATTCGGCGTCGAGGGGTGAGCACACAACACGGCTCAGTGAGTAGCCAAAACAATGCAACAATACATATGCATGCAAAAATCAATTCATATCTTTGGTCTTGGTTTATAGTTTGTAATGTGCAATAGAAAGGTTGGGTGGTCAAAGGTTAACGTTTATTGACACCGCCTCTATACACAGGGTGTGGAAGCCCGCCCAAAGGTTAACGTTTATTATCGTCCCCATCCACCCTACCATAACATTATACAACAAAGGTTAACGTTTATTGCTATATAATGCTATACCAACACGTAAGCCCCTGTTAGTGAGGGCTTGCAAACTGGGCTCGCTGCTAACCAATCCTAATGCCAAACAATGTATCCAAGGCCTCACCCCAGCATCCCTCAGAACATCCATAGAGATAGAGCTAAGGCCCCCCGGTAGAGTCAGACACTACAAGGACCGAGACCACCTCCCCTGATACCCTACGACATAATAGTTCCACTAAGGTAATGGCAATACGACGATGTCAATGCACAAGAGTTGAGTTAGAGATAGAGCTAAAGTGCTGAGACCCGCCAAAGGTTAACGTTTATTGACGTTCTCATCACACCTCCCCTGATACTCGCTCGCATCAAGCACATCAACCACACACATACAATCACATGCCTATTCTTATCATCATCATCATCATCATGTTATAAACAATAAAGTAAATATGCATGAACAAGTAATAGAAATATTGGACGGCATGCTGTATGCACATCACAAACATATTCGCATAGAATCAAACATGGCATAGGACTCAAGAAAAGAAAACAGTTTATTATTAACCAATTTAGTTCGGGGTTAAGGTTCCTCACCTTAGCTTGCTAATAGATACTTTCCCAAGCTTTAGAATCACCTTTATAATGTTATTATACTGCTAGAAAACCTAACAAAGTCGATAGAATTTAATTAGAATTAATTCAGAATTTAAAAACCATTCTATCAACTAAGGGTCGATGCTAGGGTCGATGGGTCTATCGACCCTCCCTCCATTCTGAACTTCCCGAATGCTGAGGGTCGATGGTCAGAAACACCTAGGGTCGGATGGTCTATCGACCCTCGGTGCGACCCTCGGTGCACTCTAGTCCAATTTCCACTTTTTAATCCATTCTTCGTGTTTGGGGTCCTATGACTTGCTTCCTACATTCATTCAACAGTCAATCCATGGTCTAGAACCATGTATAATCCATCTAGATAGCTTTCGTGGATCCTCCTATGGTTTTCCATGAAAACCTAACCATGGATGGATGGTTTGGGTTTCTTCGAAATCCTACACTCAACCATATCTAACCTAAGGTCTGTAGAAACTCATGGAATTAGTATCCATACCTGAGAAGATTACTTTTTCTCTGCAATTTCTTCTCCTTTTTGCTAAGCCTTCTTCCTAGACTCCTTTCTTCCTCTTTTCCTTCTTCTCTCTTTCTCTCAATTCAATTAGGGTTGTGAAAGGAGTGAATGTGGCTTAGGAACGTCCTTTAAATAGACTAGGAATGTCCTATAATAATCCCATTGAGATTTGGAAAGAATCCCAACCGAAAATTAGGAAATTTCCTAATTTCAGTTTCATTAGAAACCGAGGGTCGATGATCCCGTCGACCCTAGGGTCTTAAGCTGTCCGAACCTCCCTTCAAAACTAAGGGTCTGACTTTCTGTTTTGGGAGGTCCAACCCTACTTGGCTGGGTGTGCGACCCTCCCCTAGAATTAAGTGTTTTTGGGTCGATTTTATACCTGGGATCTCGATCTCCTTCATGCCCTTGGTCCATTTGACTCGACCATGATGGGTAAACCTGGTTCAAGGTGGTAAGACCGGGTTAAATTGGCACGGGTCTTACAACTCCCCCCAACTTATAAAAATTTCATCCTCAAAATTGTACGTACCTTCTGAATCAAACAAGTCAGGGTATTACTTTCTCATAGCATTTTCTTCTTCCCATGTAATCTCTTCCATGTCTCTACTTTTTCATGTGACCTTAACATAGTAGATATCTCTGTTGCGTAGACGTTGAACCTTTCGACTAGTGATTTCTGTTGGTGTTACTTCAAATATCAAATCATCAGTCAATTCTGGTAAATCTACTGTCAAAACATGTGTTGGGTCTTTGACATACTTCTTCAATAAGGATATGTGAAATACGTCATGCACACTTGACATAGATGGTGGTAGTGCTAACTGATAAGCTACTTTCCCACGCTTAGCCAGAATCTCATATGGTCCGACATATCTTGGACTTAGTTTTCCTTTCTGTCCGAACCTCTTCAATCCTCGCATAGGCGATACTTTCAAAAATACGTTTTCGCCTACGGCGAACTCTAGATCTCTTCGTCGAGTATCTGCGTATTGCTTCTGACGGTTCTGAGCTACTCTTACTCTTTCCTTGATGATGTCGACCACTCGACAAGTCTCTTCAACAAATTTCGGTCCAACAATACTACGTTCTCCAACTTCATTCCAAAACAAGGGAGTTCGACACTTCCTACCATACAGTGCTTCATAAGGTGACATCTGTATAGTAGCCTGATAGCTGTTATTGTAAGCGAACTCGATCAATGGTAACTTTTCGTCCCATGATCCCTTGAAATCAATCACACATGCTCGTAGCATATCTTCTACAATCTGGATCGTACGCTCCGACTGTCCGTCATGAACTTCAATGTTGTACCCATAGCCTTTTGCAGTCCTTCCCAAAATTTAGAAGTAAATCGTGGATCTCTATCGGACACAATGCTTTCTGGAACACCGTGTAACCGAACAATGTTATCCACATACAGCTTTGCTAACCTTTCGAGTGTATATTGGGGTCGTATCGGTATGAAGCGAGCTGTTTTAGTCAGACGGTCTACAATCACCCAACCTGCGTCAACTACTCGAGGAGTCAGTGGTAGTCCTGTGACGAAGTCCATAGTGATGCAGTCCCATTTCCATGCTGGTTCCGGTAATGGTTGTAACAGTCCTACGGGTCTTTGTCGTTCCGCCTTTACCTTCTGACAATTTAGGCATTGAGACACGAACTTGGCTACATCTGCCTTCATTCCCCTCCACCAATACAGTTTCTTTAGATCATGATACATTTTTGTACTTCCAGGATGTACCGAGTAGATGGTGGTATGGGCTTCTTTCATGAGTCGGTGTCTAATGTCTACACTTTCTGTTTCGGGTACACATATTCTTCCTTTGTATTTCAGTACCTTCTCGTCATCCAAGGTGAACTCAGGGTTAGTCTTACCTTTCTCAATATCTTCTTGTACTGTTCTCAGATAAGGATCTGCTTTGATAGCTGTCTTCACTTCATCCACTATATCCGGTATTATCTTCAATGCCATGAACATATTTGAAAACCGATGGATGAACCCTTGGCTAGCTGATTCATCCGTGGTATCTATCACATATTGTTCATTGCCGTGATTAAACACCATTCCGTTGGTATACATTGCTGCAGTCGTGCTAACTTCTCCTTGAGATTTTATCATTGTTTTTCTGCTCAATGCGTCCGCTACCACGTTCGCTTTTCCCGGATGATACTGGATATCACAATCATAGTCTTTCAATAGTTCCAGCCATCTTCTTTGTCTCATATTCAACTCCTTCTGATTAAATAGATAAGTAAGACTTTTATGGTCAGACTTAATCTAAAATTTCTCTCCGTATAGGTAGTGTCTCCATATCTTGACAGCATGTACTACTGCCGCTAACTCCAAATCATGGGTTGGGTAATTTTTCTCATGTACCTTCAACTGTCTCGATGCATACGCAACTACTTGTTCTCCTTGCATAAGCACACATCCTAGTCCCAATCCCGATGCATCAGTGTATAAAGTAAATGTCTGTCCCAGAACGGGAATGGTTAAAATTGGAGCGGATATCAATCTGGTCTTTAGTGTTTGAAAGCTCTTTTCACACTTATCCGTCCATACAAACTTTTCTCCTTTCTTGGTCAAACTGGTGAGAGGTACGGCAATTCGAGAATAGTCTTCTACGAATCTCCGATAATATCCAGCTAGACCCAGAAAACTTCTTATTTCTGAGACGCTCTTTGGTGCTTCCCACTTCACAATAGCTTCGATCTTACTGGGGTCCACTTTGATTCCTTCCGCGGATACTACATGGCCTACAAATGCGACTTCGCTTAGCCAAAACTCACACTTAGAAAATTTGGCGTATAACTTCTCTTTCCTTAAACGCTGTAGGGCTGCGTTTAGGTTCTTAACATGGGTTTCCTTGTCCTTGGAGTATACCAATATGTCATCAATAAATACTATCACCGACGTGTCCAACATATCGTGGAAAACTCGGTTCATAAGTTCCATGAACGTTGCCGGTGCATTAGTTAGTCCGAAAGACATCACTAAGAATTCATAATGTCCGTATCTTGTCCGGAAAGCTGTCTTCGAAATGTCACCTTCTTTAATCTTCAATTGATGATAGCCTGATCGAAGATCTTTCTTTGAAAATACCTTCGCTCCTTGTAACTGATCGAACAAGTCATCGATCCTGGGTAGTGGATATCGATTCTTGATTGTCAGCTTATTCAACTCTCTATAGTCGATGAATAATCGAACACTACCATCCTTCTTCTTTACGAACAACACCGGTGCTCCCCATGGAGATATACTGGGTCTAATATAACCCTTATCCAGCAGTTCTTGTAGTTGTACTTTTAATTCCTTCAGTTCAGTAGGAGCCATTCTATAAGGTGCTTTTGATACTGGTGCGGCTCCAGGTATGAGGTCTATTACAAACTCCGTGGCTCGGTCGGGTGGTAATCCGGGTAATTCCTCCAGAAATACATCAGGAAAATCTCGCACGACATCAATATCTTCCATTTGAGGCAGGTCCTTGGTTAGGTCGACCACTGATACTAGATATCCGACCGCTCCTTTCTCAAGGCACTTCTTAGCCTTTAATGCTGAGAGTATGAGCTTGCGTCTCCTGGGAAGTTTGGTTCCCGAGAAACTGAATTATGCTCCTTCTTTGTCTTTAAACGTTAGCTTCTTCTCAGCGCATAACAAATTTGCAGAGTGCCGAGCTAACCAGTCCATTCCCAAGATGACGTCAAAGTCTGCCATCTCAAGTTGTATTAAGGTTGCATCCAAGGTCTGCTCTCCAATGAGAACTGGACATGGTCCATAACCTTTCTCTAACTCCATTTCTAATCCCATCGGTGACCGTACAAGTAATTTGTAGTCTAATGTTTTGATGGGCAGATTGGTCTTCTTTCCAAACGACACAGATATAAATGAATGGGTAGCTCCTGAATCAAAGAGTACTCTGGCAGGTATGCCATTGATAGGTACGATACCTGTGATTCATTTTTACTTAGTCTACATGCTCAATCAATTCTAATTATAGCCTTACAAGTTTCGGTCATACCTGTGACCACATCGGGCGACGCGGTAGCATCCTCTGATGTAACAGCATATACCCGTCCTTGATGTAGTTGCTTCTTGGGTTTTGGGCATTCTCTTGCCATATGCCCTGGTTGGTTACCGTTATAGCACTTTGGGGCTTCAGAATTTGGCTTTGGCTGTGGTTGAGCTGCTGCAGTAGACTTTGGTGTAGTTGCAAAATTTTGAGGACGGAAAGGTTTATACGTCCTGTTATTGCTTCCGTTATAAGAATTCCCAGCTGGCCTTTTTATGCCTTTGTTTTGAGTGAAATAACTCTCTTTCTGGCTCGATTCAATCACTCGAGCGATCTGAACAGCTTCGTTGTATATGTTCTTCTCTAATCCCAGAACATGTTCCCTGATACTTCCTCTCAGTCCCGCGATGAATCTACGGGTTTTTGTATCTTCTTCTTGCATACTTAGTGGTGCGAAGAAAAACAGCTCTTCATAACGCTGTTGGTACGCATCCACCGACATCTGTCCCTGATAAAGACTCAGGAACTCCTTCTCCATTAAATCTATGAAGCTTCGTGGAAAATATTTCTCAAAGAAAGCTTCTTTATATATAGCCCAAGTCAGTAGGGCGTGCTTGGTCAATAAGTATGTCTTTGTAGATTTCCACCAATGGTGTGCGTCGCCTTTGAGCATGAAGGTGGCGCATAGTACTTTCTCTTCCTCAGTAATAGTCATCATAAGGAAGTTCCTTTCCATCTCGTCTATCCAGTGTGCTGGCCACAGTGGATCAGACGGCTTTCCGTTGAATTCTCTTGGTTTCATTTTCAAAAATCTCTCCACTAGCCTGGAGTGATCCAGTTGATTTTGATATGCCCCAAACATAGGGGGTGGATACTGATAGTTCCCTTGGGCTGCTTCTGGGGCTTGCATAGGAACTGGTGCAGCCGGTTGTTGAGGTGTCTGTGGGGCTGGGTGGTTACCCACCGGTGCTGCACTAGCTTGCCCAGTGTGCATGGCTGCAGCCTGAGTGGCTTGAAACATAACTCCCATTGCAATCTGCATTTGAGCTTGTGCATGTTGCATTTGTTGTAGCTGTTGAGCCAGATTCTTCACCACTGTTATTAGCTCAGGTGGTGGTGGTGGCAAATTTGTAGGGTTTGCCGGCTCGGGATTACCCTGTGCGTAATTGTTTTCTTGACTAGTCTCATCCTCCGGTGGTGGTGGTGGGACTGTGTTTCGGGTCTGTCGGGTAACTTTACGGCCAGACATATTTACTTTTGAGATGGGTGGTGCCTGAAAATCATCAAAATCAGTGAGAAATCATTTATACTTCATGTAGGCACGCTAACCGATATAAAATTTGAAATCCTCAATTTATTCTGAAATAAATACTGTCTTTTCTATGTAGGGTCGATGGTGAGGGTCGCTGGTGTGTCCGACCCTTGGTATCCGACCCTGGGAATGACCTGTTCTTCCCGAGAGCTGAGGGTCGATGCGAGGGTCGATGGGTGTCCGACCCTCAGTCCGACCCTTGAATTTCTGTCAGATTCCCGAGAGTCGAGGGTCGATTGGAGGGTCGATTCGAGGGTCGATGGTGTCAGTCGAATTGTCCGACCCTCGAACTAAAAATCAGATTTTTAAGATCCGATTCTGGGTCATTTCTCACTATTCCCCCTCCGTTTCGACTCGTCTCTACTCTCCGAGTTACTACAGTGCTACTTCACTATTGTGGATCGTTCTTAGTCTGAGTTTCGACATCCACATCACCTCTACAGGTAAAATTTCCCAACTTTCCCTGTTTTTAGGTTTTTATTTCGAGGTTTTTGTTTATTTAACTCGTATTTTCCGAATTAAACTTTGTCCAACCGTAAAAATTCTATTTTTATTGGGGGCTTTTGTTATTGGGGTCTTGAGGAACGAAAGCCCTCAAAATTTTTTGAGTTTCATCAGTTGGTCATCGAGAAACTTAATTTTTTCTCTTTTTGCCCTAATTTGTCGACATTTTTGGTTTTTCTTGCATTTCTCCAAATTGGACCTTATCCGTTAAAATTTTCTACTGCATGTAGATTGTAGGATATGTTTTAACCTACGTAAGTCCTTACGTCCACTTGGATGGTGAGAAATGGGACTTTATTGTTCTCTTATGTCGTTATTAAACCCAATTTCGGATTTTATCCTACTAACTCCTGGTTTATTTCCTCTTTCTTATTTCTGCAGGTACTATGGCCCGTACCAAAGTGCCAAGATTACGTGATCCTCTCCGTTTCCGTTAAAATGAAGCCCCCGGTGGTGGGGGATTACAATGATGTCGAGCGTGGTCAGGAGTTGCGCATCACTAGCTACGTCAAGGGGGTGCACATTTCTTTTGACTATCGGCAGCTGGCCGATCTGTTGGGCATTCCCTTCGATGGTCCTATGGTGTACTGTGCGCCGGGAGAGCCACAGTTTGTTGAGATGGAGATGAGAGCAGAGATCGACAATCAGTTGCTCCGTCCCGATAGATGGCAGATGAGAGCTTGCTACTTGCGTCCATCTCCACGAGTCTTCTCGCAAGATTATCTAGCATAATCTGATTCCACGAGTGGGCACTATGAGAGGGTGTCTCGATGACCCGTTTGGGGGTGGATCTGGTTGATGAGATGATCCAGGAGAAGACCTTCTCGTCGCCTCTAGATTGGGAGGCTATCTGCAAGATGGGGCTGCGAGATACAGAGGTTAGTGATGAGGAGAGGAACGCGATGGTGCGCCCTCACACTCGGGTCGAGGTGACTGATGTTGCGGCTGCTGCTAGGGCTCGGGGAGATCCGGTCGACGATGATGATCGTATGTATATGGATGTCGACGTGATACCCCTGCCATCACCCACACAGGCGGATGGAGTTGGTACTTCTGCTGCGGCGGCTTCTGCACCTGAGGCTGGTCCTTTTCACTCGGCTGATCCTTCACTTCCACCTTCAGCCATGATGGACATGTTGCAGGAGATCAGGGATGCTCAGCGCAGATCTGATCTGAGGATGGATGAGCTGTTGGCTGCTCAACACGTATCGACGCACGGATGGGAGAGCTCCTAGAGGTGCAGCGCGGCGACCGATCGGAGGATAGCCGGTCTCACGGCTAGTCTCCGGGACGACCCGGCACCCAGGTGGCCCGGTTGACTAGGGTCTATGCTGAGGACTACGACAGAGATCGTGAGGCACCGCCTCCTCCTTCGCCTCCAGTTTCCTGATTGTACTTTACCTTTCTTGTACTACAGAGTAACTGTCCGGGTTGTGGACTGTACTCTGCTTTAGCGATGTATATACATTGTAGTTCTCTTACTCATTGTATGTAACTGGTTTTCCCTTTAATAGATGCATTATTCTCTTTTTAATTCGGTATCAATCATCACTTGTGCTTACAATGTGTTTGTATTAAAGCTTTTAATTAATCCTATGTCAGTTCACAATTGTGTTGAATGTATGCTAGTTCGGCGGGCAAGGCCTGAGATGCTCTGATACCAAGTTGTCACACCCCAATTCCACACTGTTCAGAATGGTGTGATGAACCGCAAAATAACCAACGGTTCAACCAGGATCTCTAATAGGCTATCCCCGCGTTATCCAAACTTAACACGCATCCACAATCACAATCAGAGTAATACACAATAGCGGAAAATTTATAAATAATATGAACTGAGAACTAGAATGATACCATAAATAATATCAAATTATTCTGTATTTAACTAAGACATAAATATTTAAATACCAAATACATGTCTTATAAATCCAATGAAGAAACCTACAAAAATATCTAATCGAACACACACGAGTTGCACTCGCAAGAGGAGTCGTGTCTATCGTCTTCAGCTCCAACTTCCATAGCTGCTACAGTTCCATACGCTGACAGGTTCATATAATCTTCAACTGTATATCTTGCATCATCAACTAAATTATTCGACGCCGAGGGGTGAGCACACAACACGGCTCAGTGAGTAGCCAAAACAATGCAACAATACATATGCATGCAAAAATCAATTTATATCTTTGGTCTTGGTTTATAGTTTGCAATGTGTAATAGAAAGGTTGGGTGGTCAAATGTTAACGTTTATTGACACCGCCTCTATACATAGGGTGTGGAAGCCCGCCCGAAGGTTAACGTTTATCGTCGTCCCCATCCACCCTACCATAACATTATACAACAAAGGTTAACATTTATTACTATATAATGCTATACCAACACGTACGCCCGTGTTAGCGAGGGCTTGCAAACTGGGCTCGCTGCTAACCAATCCTAATGCCAAACAGTGTATCCAAGGCCTCACCCCAGCATCCCTCAGAATGCCCATAGAGATAGAGCTAAGGCCCCCCGGTAGAGTCAGAGACTACAAGGACCGAGACCACCTCCCCTGATACCCTACGACATAATAGTTCCACTAAGGTAATGGCGATACGACGATGTCAATGCACAAGACTTGAGTTAGAGATAGAGCTAAAGTGTTGAGACCCGCCAAAGGTTAACGTTTATTGACGTTCTCATCACACCTCCCTTGATACTCGCTCGCATCAAGCACATCAACCACACACATACAATCACATGCCTATTCCTATCATCATCATCATCATCATGTTATAAATAATAAAGTAAATATGCATGAACAAGTAATAGAAATATTGGATGGCATGCTGTATGCACATTACAAACATATTCGCATAGAATCAAACATGGCATAGGACTCAAGAAAAGAAAACAGTTTATTATTAACCAATTTAGTTTGGGGTTAAGGTTCCTCACCTTAGCTTGCTAATAGATACTTTCCCAAGCTTTAGAATCACCTTTATAATGTTATTATACTGCTAGCAAACCTAACAAAGTCGATAGAAATTAATTAGAATTAATTCAGAATTTAAAAACCATTCTGTCAACTGAGGGTCGATGCTAGGGTCGATGGGTCTATCGACCCTCCCTCCATTCTGAACTTCCCGAATGCTGAGGGTCGATGGTCAGAAACACCTAGGGTCGGATGGTCTATCGACCCTCGGTGCGACCCTCGGTGCACTCTGGTCCAATTTCCACTTTTTAATCCATTCTTCGTGTTTGGGGTCCTATGACTTGCTTCCTACATTCATTCAACAGTCAATCAATGGTCTAGAACCATGTATAATCCATCTAGATAGCTTTCGTGCATCCTCCTATGGTTTTCCATGAAAACCTAACCATGGATGGATGGTTTGGGTTTCTCCGAAATCCTACACTCAACCATATCTAACCTAAGGTCTGTAGAAACTCATGGAATTAGTATCCATACCTGAGAAGATTACTTTTTCTCTGTAATTTCTTCTCCTTTTTGCTAAGCCTTCTTCCTAGACTCCTTTCTTCCTCTTTTCCTTCTTCTCTCTTTCTCTCAATTCAATTAGGGTTGTGAAAGGAGTGAATGTGGCTTAGGAACGTCCTTTAAATAGACTAGGATTGTCCTATAATAATCCCATTGAGATTTGGAAAGAATCCTAACCGAAAATTAAGAAATTTCCTAATTTCAGTTTCGTCAGAAACCGAGGGTCGATGGGAGGGTCGATGATCCCGTCGACCCTAGGGTCTTAAGCTGTCCAACCCTCCCTTCAAAACTGAGGGTCTGACTTTCTGTTTTGGGAGGTCCGACCCTACTTGGCTGGGTGTGCGACCCTCCCCTAGAATTAAGTGTTTTTGGGTCGATTTTATACCTGGGATCTCGATCTCCTTCATGCCCTTGGTCCATTTGACTCGACCATGATGGGTAAACCTGGTTCAAGGTGGTAAGACCGGGTTAAATTGGCACGGGTCTTACATCATAAGTTCCATGAAAGTTGCTAGTGCGTTTGTTAATCCAAAAGACATGACCAAGAATTCATTATGTCCATATCTGGTCCTGAAAGCTGTCTTAGGAATATCACCCTCTTTAATATTCAACTGATGGTAGGCTGACCGAAGATCGATCTTTGAAAATACTTTTTCCCCTTGCAACTGATCGGACAAGTCATCGATCCTAGGTAGTGGACATCGATTCTTGATTGTCAGCTTGTTCAACTCCCGATAGTCGATACATAATCGAACGCTACCGTCCTTCTTCTTTTCGAACAATACTGGCGCTCCCCATGGTGATATACTGGGTCGAATATAACCCTTGTCCAGCAGTTCCTGTAATTGCACTTTCAATTCTTTCAGTTCAGTAGGAGCCATTCTTTAAGGTGCTTTTGATACTGGTGCGGCTCCAGGTATAAGGTCTATCACAAACTCTGTGGCTCTGTCAGGTGGTAATCCTGGTAGTTCCTCTGGAAATACGTCGGGATAGTTCGCAAGACATCAATATCTTCCATTCGTGGTGCTTCCTTGGTTAGGTCGACCACTGATACTAGATACCCGACTACCCCCTCCTCAAGGCACTTCTTAGCCTTTAGTGCTGAGAGTATGAGCTTGCGTTTACGGGGAAGTTTGGTTCCCGCAAAACTGAATTCTTCTACTTTTTTGTCTTTAAATGTTAGCTTCTTTTCGGCACATAATAGGTTCGCAGAATGTCGAGCTAACCAGTCCATTCCCAAGATGACATCAAAGTCTACCATCCCAAGTTGGATCAAGGTTGCATCTAAGGTTTTCTCACCAATGAGAACTGGACATGGCCCATAACCTTTCTCTAATTCCACTTCTAACCCCATTGGTGACCGTACAAGTAGTTTGTAGTCCAATGTTTTGATGGGTAAGTTCAACTTCTTTCCAAACGACACAGATATAAAGGAATGAGTAGCTCCTGAATCAAAGAGTACTCTGGCGGGTAGGCCATTTATAGGTACGATACCTGTGATTTATTTATCTTAGTCTACATGCTCATACAATGTAATACAACTTAAAGCTTTCGGTCATAGCTGTGACCACATCGGGTGACGCGGCAACATCCTCGAATGTCACAGCATATACTCGTCCTTGATGTAATTGCTTCTTGTTGTGCCCTTCGTTATAAGCAATTTCGGCTGGCCTTATTATGCCTCTGTTATGTGTAAAGTAACTTTCCTTCCGGCTCGATTCTATAACTCGAGCAATTTGGATAGCTTCATTATATATCTTCTTTTCCAAACCCAGAACGTGCTCTCTGATGCTTCCTCTAAGTCTCGTGACAAACCTACGGGTCTTAGTGTCTTCTTCTTGCATACTAAGTGGTGCAAAGAAAAACAGCTCCTCATAATGCTGTTGATATGCATCCACAGACATCTGGCCCTGATATAAACTCAAGAACTCCTTCTCCATAGAATCTCTGAAGCTTCAGGGAAAATACTTCTCAAAGAAAGCTTCTTTATAAATAGCCCAAGTCAATAGGGCGTGCTTGGTCAATAGATAGGCCCTAGTAGATTTCCACCAATGATGTGCATCGCCTTTTAGCATGAAGGTGGCACATAATACCTTTTCTTCTTCTGTAATAGTCATCATAACAAAGTTTCTCTCCATCTCGTCGATCCAGTGTGCTGGCCATAATGGATCAAACGGTTTATCGTTAAATTCCTTGGGCTTCATCTTCAAAAATATCTCAACCAGTCGAGAGTGATCCATCTGATTTTGGGGGTATGCCCCAAACATAGGTTGTGGATACTGATAATGAACCTGAGATGCTTTCGGACCTGGTACTGGAATCTGTGCAGCTGGTGTTTGAGGTGTTTGAGGTGCTGGGTGGTTACCCACCGGTGCTGCATTGGGTTGTCCAGTCTGCATGGGTGTAGCATGTGCGGCCTGGAACATAATCCTCATTGCAACTTGCATTTGAGCCTATGCGTGTTGCATTTGTTGCAGCTGCTGTGCTAGGTTCATAACTACGGTTGCTAGCTCCGGTGGTGGGGGTGGCAAGTTTGTAGGATATGCCTGACCTGGGTTTCCTGGTGCATATATGTTTTCTTGACTAGTCACCTCCACAGGTGGTGGTGGTGGAACTGCATTTCGGCTCTGCCTGGTTACTCTACGTCCAGACATAATTTCTTTTGACAATGGTGGTGCCTGAAAATCATCAAAATACGTGAGATAATCATTTATACTTCATGTAGGCATGCTAACCAATGTAAAATTTCAAAATTTTCAGCTCATTGTATGAAAATTACTGTCTTTTCTATGCAGGGTCGATGGTGGGGGTCGATGATATGTCCGACCCTCAGTATTCGACCCTGGGAATAACCTGTTCTTCCCGAGAGCTGGGGGTCGATATGGGGGTCGTTGGGTGTCCGACCCCTAGGTGTGACCCCTGGTTTACTGTCAAGTTCCCGAGAGCTGGGGGTCGATATGGGGGTCAGTATGGGGGTATGGGGGTCGATGATCCTGGTCGAATTGTCCGACCCCCAGACCAAAAATCAGACTTTTAAGATCCGATTCTGGGTTCATTTCCCATCATTTCTTCCCCATTTCGACTCGTCTCCTACCTTTGAGTTGCTACAGTGCCAGTCCGCTGTATTGATCATTTCGGTTCCGTGTTTTGACGTCCACATCACTCCTACAGGTATGTTTTCTTATTTTTACCTGTTTTTAGGTTTCCATTTCTAGGTTTTTGCCCATTTAACTTGTATTTTTCAAATTAAACTTTTTCCAACCGTAAAAATTTGATTTTTATTGGGGGATTTTGTTATTGGTGTCTCGAGGAACGAAATCCCTCAAAAAATTTTGAGTTTCATTGGTTGGTTATCGAAAAACTTGGATTTTACTCTTTTTGCCCTAATTTGTCGAAATTTTTGATTTTTCACAATTTCTTCAAATTGGATCCCATTAGTTAGAATTTCCTACTGTGTGAGTGTTGTAGGATATGTTAGAACCTACGTAAGTCCTCTTGCCCACGTGTATGGGTGACAAGTGAGGCTTTTGGCCAACTTACGTCGTTATAATGTCAAAATTTCAGCTTTTCTACCCTACTAACATACTATCTATTTTTCTTTCTTATTTGCAGATATCATGGCTCGTACCAAAGTACCTAGAGTTCGTGATCCTCTTCGTTTCCATTCCAATGAAGCCGAGGCACAGTATGCCCACTTCGCTCGCAAGAAGGTGGAGGGTGGTCGTAAGGTGAACTTGGCTGAGTTAGCCCTGTTTAATGTGGAGAGGGCATTTGGTGATATGGGATGGCTCCCAGTCATCACTTACGACGCATGCACCTGTCCGGATTTGGTACGCCAGTTCTATTGTAACCTCCAGGTGGTGGGGGATTACAATGATGTCGAGAGGGGTTAAGAGTTGCGCATCACGAGTTACGTCAAAGGGGTGAACATCTCATTTGACTATCGACAGCTGGCCGACCTACTGTGCATTTCCTATGATGGCCCCATGGTTTACTGTGCTCCTGGAGCACCAGTTCTCCTCCACAGAGATGAGGGCTGAGATCGATAATCAGCTTCTACGACCTGATCGCTGGCAGATGAGGGCATGCTATATGCGTCCAACTCCACGGGTATATTGCAAGATTATTCAACATAACCTGATCCCGCAGAGTGGCCATTACGAGAGGGTTTCCCAACTGACCTAGTATCTTTTGTACAGCATTTGCACTAGAAAACCCATCTGCCTTCCGTACATCATCATGCGTACCATGATCACTGCTACGTTGCCCAGTCACACTGGCAACCTTCCGTACAGACGTATGATCACTGTTCTTCTTACTCGCCTGGGGGTTGATTTATTGGATGAGAAGATTCAGGAGAAGTCCTTCTCATCGCCTCTAGATTGGGAGGCTATTTGCAAGATGGGCATGCGGGATGCCCAGGTCAGTAATGAGGAGAGGAATGCGATGGTGCTCCCTCATACTCGCGTAGAAATAGCTGACGCTGAGGCAGCTGCCGCCGTTGCTGGAGTTCATGCGGAGCCTGCTGATGATGGTGACCGCATGTACATGGATGTAGACTCGATACCACCACCTTCACCTACGCATGCGGCTAGAGCTGGTTCTTCATATGCGGCGGGTCCTTCTCATGAGGCTGGTCCTTTTCATGCGGCTGGTCCTTCACACCCACCTTCTGATATGATGGAGATGTTGCATGAGATCAGAGAGGCTCAGTGCAGATCTGATCTGAGGATGGAGGAGTTACTAGACCCTCAGCGTGTGAGAGTGGATGAGCTCATAGGCGCCCAGCGTACATCAGACATGAGGATGGGAGAGTTACTAGACGCTCAACGGGTGAGAGTATATGAGCTACTAGACTCTCAGCGGACATCAGCCATGAGGATGGGAGAGCTCATGAAGGCTCAGCACCGGACTCATCAGCGGGTAGCTGATCTTACAGCTAGTCTGCAGACGACCCAGACTCAGATAGCCTGGTTGACTACAGTCTACACTGAGGACTATGACAGAGATCGTGAGGCGCCGCCTCCTCCTTCGCCTCCAGCTTCATGATTGTATCTTTTCTCCTTCTTTGTACTACAGAGTACCTGTCCGGGTTGTGGACTGTACTTTGTTTTAGCTATGTATATACGTTTGTTTCTTTCACATTGTATTTAAATTTATTCTTCCCTTAATAGATGCATTATTCTCTTTTAAGTTTGGTCTCAAACATCACTTGTGCTTATAATATGTTAGTATTACTATTTTTACTTTTATCCAATATCAGTTCACAATTTGTCATGAATGTATGCTAGTTCAGCGCACAAGGCCTGAGATGCTCTGATAACAAGTTGTCACACCCCAATTTTTCTCTATTCAGAATGGTGTGATGAATCGCTAACAAACCAACGGTTCAACCAGGATCTCGAGTAGGCTATATCCATTTTATCTAAATCCCATACATCCATATTTATAATCAGAGTGAATACACAATAGCGAAAGTGTTATAATAAAATGAACTATGAATCTACTGTGATATTAATATTTAAATAGCAAATTATTATATATCAACTGAGACATAAATAAATATCAAATACATGTCCTTAATAAATCCAAATAAAGAAAACTAGAAAAATATCTAATCGAATACACATGAGTTGCACTCGCAAGAGGAGTCATGTGTATCCACTTCCTCTTCTACTTCCATCGCCGCCATGTTCTCGTACACTAGAGCATTTACATAATCTTCAACAGTCGTACCTGCATCATCAACTAAAAATATTCGACGTCGAAAGGGTGAACACACATCACGGCTCAGTGAGCAAACAAAACAATGCAACAATACATATGCATGCGATTCAGTTCATATCTTTGGTCTGGTTTTACGTTTGCACTGTGCTATAGAAAGGATAGGTGGCCGCCGCACCTCTATGCATGAGAGTGTGGATACGCCGATGAACCTCTCACCGTCGCCCACAGCACCCACAATAAACATTGTACAATGAAGGTCACATTTATCGATGCATAACTCCATACCAATAAATAAACCCCTGATAACTAGGGCTTCAAACGGGGCTCGCTACTAACCAATCCTAATGTCAAACAGTGTATCCAAGGCCTCACCCCAGCATCCCTCATAGCACCCATAGAGATAGAGCTAAGGCCCCTCAGTATAGTATAGGACTCAAGGACCGAGACCCTCCTTGATGCCCTATGTCGGAATAGTTCTGCTAAGGTAATGGCGATATGACAACATCAGTGGACATGACTTGAGTAGACCATGGCACAATGTACACCCCATGAAGAACGGTCATGGCTGTACCGGTTGATACCATCCCTATCCGCACCATATACACTGGCCAAACACAAACATTAACATGCCTATTCCTATCATCATCACCATCATCATGTTATAAACAATAAAGTAAATATATGAACAATTAATAGAAATATTGGATGACATGTTAAAGTTTATTATGGAATCAATATGGCATTGGACTCAAGAAATAAAATAGTTTATTATTAACCAGTTAGTTTAGGTCTTGTTTCCTCACCTTAGCTTGTTAATAGACCCTCTTCCAAGCTTTAGAATCACCTTTATAATGTTATTATATTGCTAGAAGACCTAACAAAGTCGATAGAATTTAATTAGAATTAATTCTGAAATTAAAAAAAATGCAGTTAACTGGGTGTCGGAGATAGGGTCGGAGTCATAATCGACCCCTGGTGCGACCACCCCTATTCTGGACTTTCCGGACACTGGGGGTCGATGCTCAGGGTCTGGTAAGGTAGATTGGCCATCGACCCCCTGTGCGACCCTCTGTGGGTTTTGGTCAATTTTCTTCCTTTCAGTCTATTCTTCGTGTTTGGGGTCCTATGGCTTGCTCCTAAAGTCCATTTTACACACATTCTATGGTCTAAAACCATGAATCATTCACCTATATAGCTTTCATGAATTCCCCCATGGTTTTCCATGAAAACGTAACCATGGGTTGATGGTTTGGGACTCTCTGAGATCATACTCTCTTCATTACCTAACCTATGGTCTGTAGAAGCTCATGGAATTAGTATCCATACCTGAGAAGAATACTCCTTCTCTGCAACTCTTCTCCTTTTCTGTTTTCTTCTCTTCCTTGCTTCTGTTCTTCTTCTCTTCCTTCTCTTCTCTTTCTCTCAATTCAATTAGGGTTGTAAAATGAGTGAAAGAGGCTTAGGGACATCCTATTTATAGAGTAAAAACTCCTAAATTAAGTCCCATTGAGTTTAGGAAAGAGTCCAACCGAAATTAGGAAACATTCCTAATTTCTGTTTCTGGCTACAACTGGGGGTCGATGATCCCATCGACCCCTAAATCCTAAGTGTCCGATCCCCTCTATAAAACAGGGGGTCTGACTTTCTGCCTTGGGGGCGTCCGACCCTCCCTTGCTGGGTATGCGACCCTCCCCTTAATTTAAGTGTTTTTGGGTCGATTTGATACCTGGGATCACGATCTCCTTCACGCCCTTGGTCCATTTGGCTCGACCATGATGGATAAACCTGATTCAAGGTGGTAAGACCGGGTTAGTTTGATACAGGTCTTACAGATATTATTTCCTTAGAATTAGTCCTGATTATACCAATCTAAGCCACTCTCATGATCGACAACATGAATAGAGATATGAACTAAATGAATAGTTAAAGGTTTAATCATGTTGAGCATACATCTTTTCGATTTATACCGGATTTATTGATGTACCAAAACTTTCTCTAGATTTCCTCCTGTAGTGCCTTGATCAATGGCATTATATACTCGATAGAACCAATAACCATGAAGTTAAGAGCTGTAGAGCCTCTATTTCCATGTATTAGGACCACCGTGTAACCTAACGACCTTTTGATGCCGGTTGGATTACCATAGATTTACTCCCGATTCTTGAAACCTAAGTTCACTAGATAAAACAAGTGTTCATCATTATACTGAATTCAAAAGAAGGAAATGAATCGCTTTTAGATAAGCATTATGATTCTTACATTTCTCGACATCCATTGATAAAATGTTTAGTTAATAAAAAATTATTGGAAGGAAGATGATTGAATTCAGAATAATCTCTATAGCCAAGAAACCTCAGATGAAGTAGTAGAGAATCTATTGCAAGATTGCTAGATGGATAGATATGAGTCATGTCTATAAAAGAGTGCATGAGCAAGAAGTGAGAACTACCAAGAGCGGCTAGTAAATAGTAGATAGCACTCGAACAGAGTTAAAGATGGCTATATCAGAATGAATTTTGACAAGGTAAAAGATTTCTAAAAGCATATCTAAGAGTGGATACAAGGGTAAAGTCGAAAATCATGGCATTGATAATATTCAGATTAGTACAAGTAATACTGAGTTATGCTGAATGTCAAGTAAGATGATTAAGTAAAAACCAAGTGAATTTGGCAAAATTAATGATATTATAAGCATATACCCTAATACTTATAAGCAGACTTGGGATATGAAGTGAGTAACAATCACAAGATACTTTTTGAGGTATATAATAGAGAAAACATGATAAAGCAGCAGTGATAAATGAGATGTAAGCTAATGAGTGTAATATGATATTATTGGTGTAAGCTAATGAGCTTTTTAGGATATGAGATTATTGACGATAGACTTTGAAAAACCATAAGAGATGAAGGAGTTAGATGTGCTCTTAACACCTTTAAGCCAGATTTTGCTAGTTCAAGCCCTTTCAGACTAGATATTAGGTGAGTGTTATGAACAATGTTCGAATCGTATGGATGGACGAAAGTTGGATGCGACCTAATTCGACTTGAGATGGCAGACTTTGAAGTCATCTTGGGGGTAGACTGGTTATCTCAACACTCTATAAAGTTGTTATGTGCATAGCAGAAGTTATCATTCAAGAATAAAACTGCACATAATTTGGTTTTATTGGAAGCATATTGCTTAGGAAGCAGAAGCTTATCCTTTCTGCACTAAAGGCGAATAGATGCTTTGAAAATAAAGGAGTTGGATACGTGATATATGTAGTAGACTTTACCAAAGAAGCACCATTGATGGAAGATATTGATGTGATGCATAAATTTTCTTTCCAGGAGACTTACCCAGGTGGCCACCTGATCATGCAACCGAGTTCGTTATTGACTTATTACCAGGGATGACACCTATGTCAAAGGCACCCTATAGAGTAGATCTTACGGAGTTGAAGGAACTGAAGACTCAACTGCAGGAGTTATTAGACAAAGGTTCTAATCAGCCAAGTATTTCAATACGGGGAACGCCAGTGCTATTCGTGAAGAAAAAGGACGGTAGTGTTCGATTGTGTATAGATGATTAAGAATTGAACAAGCTAATGATCAAAAATCAATACCCACTGCCTTAGATCGATGACTTGTTTAATCAACTACAAGGAGCAAAGGTATTTTCTAAGATTGACCTTCGGTCAAGATATCATCAACTGAAGAATTTGGACAGCAATATTTCAAAGACAACTTTCGAAACCAGGTACGGACATTATGAGTTCCTGGTTATGTCTTTTGGTATCACCAATGCCCTTATATCTTTTATGGAGCTAATGAACTTTAATGACATGTTGGACATGCTGGTCATAGTTTTCGTAGACTATATATTGGTTTATTCCAAAGATGAAGAAAGTCTTGTAACGGACCTTAGAATAGCCTTACAATGGCTTAGAATGGAGAAGTATTATGCCATGTTCATGAAGTGTGAGTTTTGGTTATGTCAAGTAGTATTAGCAAAAAGAATAAAGGTGGACCCCAGCTAAATAGAAGCTATTATGGGGTGAGAAGCACCTAAGAACATTACAAAGATTGGAAGTTTCTTAGGTTTAGCTGGTTATTACAGACGATTCATGGAGGACTACTCTAGGATTGTAATACCTTTTACCAAGCTAACCAGGAAGAGAAAGAAGTTTATTTGGATTGAAAAGTGTGAAGAATATCCTAGACTCTAAGAGCAAGGGTGATATTAGCTCCCATCTTGATCATTTCGACTCCAGAGGAACCATTTACCCTATACACCGATGCTTTCAGATTGGGTCTAGGATGCGTACTAATACAAGAAGAACAAGCGATTGCATATGCTTCAAGACAATTGAAGGAGCATGAATAGAATTACCCGACTCATGACTTGGAGCTACCAGTGGTAATTTATGCAATTGAGACCTGGAGACATTATCTATATGGAGAAGAATTTCAGATTAAATCAGATTACAAGAGTTTTGTTTATCTCTTTACCTAAAAAGAGTTGAACATGAGGTAGAAAAGATGGTTGGAACACCTAAAGGATTGAGACTATGATATTCAGTGTCATCCAGGTAAGGCAAATGTGGTGGCTAAAGCTTTAACCAAAAAGGGGAATAATGAAGCCAAAAGGAGGACCTAGTACAAACTCTGTCTTGTGTTCCGTAGCAACATATTCAGATTTAGAAGAAGAGCAATATATAATAGAAACTCATGATGATCCAATTGAGCAATAACTTATGGATGAACTCATGGAGCAATGCTTCCACACTTGCGTTCACAGCATTAAAAATCATCTCTGATTTGATGGACGAAGTAAAAGCAGTAATTTTGTTAGACCCGTATCTAAGAACGATGCAAAAAGATTTGGAGAAAGGAAAAACCTAACCCTGACTTACTTTGCATTTAGATAAGGTACTCAGATACAAAGGATGATCATGTACACCTGAAGGTAAAAAACTTGGATCTTAGATACAAAATAATGCTAGAAGCTCATTCCACACCGTATTCGATACATCTCGGTGGTACAAAAACATACCAATATGTATCATGACCTGAAGAGATTATACTGGTAAAGAGGAATGATAATAGAAGTGGCTTAGTGCGTGTTTCGGTGTCTAACTTGTCAACAAGTAAAGCCTGAAAGACAAAGACCAGTAGGCTTACTACAACCACTATCAGAGCCAACTTGAAAGTGGAACTACATTACAATGGACTATGTCACCGGTTTACCACTGACTCCCAGATCGGTTGATGCAGTTTGGATGATTATTGATCACCTTATAAAGTTGGCTCATTTCATTGCTATGCAACCTCGGTATGCTTTGGAGCAGCTAGCTAAGCTATATGTGGATAATATTGCTAGATTAAATGTTCTGCTTGAGAGCATAGTATCAGATAGTGGCTCACACTTTACCTAGAAGTTTTGGAAGGGACTGTAGCAAGTGATGGGAACAAAGTTGAAGTTTAGTATCGCATTTCACCCCCAAACCGACGGACAGTCCGAGCGGACTATATATGTCACACACCAATTCCGGCTGAACCAGAAGTATGAGTGAACCGTCACTAAACCAACGGTTCACACCAGGATCTCAATAAGATCGTGTCCACTCATACAAACCATTGCACATAACCATAATCAGAATATAATAAAATACAACGGAAGTTTTAAATTAAATGAACTGAGTAAATCTATTGATAAATTTAAATAAAATATTCAATTATTCAAATTTCTTATACTTATGTAAATATCTTTACATCAATGTATTCTGTAAGAATATAACTAAAATGAATCAAATCATAGAGATACATGCAAAAAAGGCACTTGCATGAAGCGTCATGCTCGTCTTCTCCTGCTTGCATGTCCAAAGCCGCCACGCCTCCATACATTATAGTGTCCATGTAAACCACCACCGTATAACCTATATCAACATCTAAAAATATCTATATATACAAGGGTGAGCTCACAACATAGCTCAGTAAGACAATCAGACAATGCAACAAACATATGCATGAGTAACATTCACATCATGGTCTGGTTTTAAGTTTGCAATGTGCTATAGAAATGATTGGTGGCCACCGCACCTCTATACATGAGTGTGTGAAGACGCCCAATGGATCAAACGCCACTGTCGTCCCACATGCACCCTATCATGGAATAGAGATAGAGCTAAGGCATCTGGATCAAACACCGCCAACAGCTCCCCTGATACTCTACCCATACCAACATGTAAGCCCCTATTGGTGAGGGTTTGTAAACTGGGCTCGCAACTAACCAATCCTATATGTCATCACAGTAGGCCCTACCCCAGCACAGCTCCCTATGGCATAGAGATAGAGCTAGAGTCTAGTGGTCAGGCCGGAGACCACAGTGCCACTTCCTCCCCTTAATACCCTACCCACACTGAGCATGCTAAGACAGAATGATACGAAAGGTGCTAGTGTGAAGAATGATCCCAGACCTCCAGTCCTTCCCATTCTATACACCAACAAAAATAATCACATGCTTAACAGTCACATCCTAGCATGGCGAGTATGCATGAACAATAATAATAACTGAAAGTAAAAGATGACATGCGAGTATGCATAAACATCATACCATAGAATCATGGTTATTAGCAATGATTTACTGTTTATTAAATTATTGGGGTTTAGGTCTGATTCCCTTACCTGACACTTGTTGATAGCTTGCTCCGCGTCACAGTATCCAAACTTGCTATCACAAGGTCCTACACAATGTTAGGGTTTTATTAGAATAGTTTTCTTAGGGTTTACGTTGGTCGAAAAATCAATGGAATTACAAACACTCCTCATAGAACATATCGGTCGCAGTACCAGTTGAGGCACTGTGGGGAAACCTGTGACAGGGATGGTCGACCGGTCCCCATAGACCAGTCCTCGGGAGGTAGCGGTCGCAGTACTGGTCACAGAGAGTGCGAGCTGTATGATCGATCGGTATGTCTCCGGAAGACCATATGCTTGGTTCCCACGTTCCATCGGTCACCCCCTATTGATCCAAGGGTTTCTCTTACACATTTTAGGTCTGAAAACTGAGTTAGAGTTGTTTTCAACTCCATTCAAGTCCTAGTTTCGATGATTTTCTACTTAGAACTTGAATCTAGGGTTTACCGACTTGATTAGGGTTTGACGACAAAATAGGGTTTAGATCAATACCTGCTTTGCATGGTATTTATCCAATCATAACTAAACATCCTAGAATACTTAATGTAGAGGAAGGTTTAAGCACTTACCATTGACTCGTGGTAATGTGTTCTTCGTCCAATGGCAACAGTGGCTCTTCCCTCTCCTTCCTAGCTTCTTCTCCTTCTTCAGCCTTTTTCTCCTCTCTAGGGTTAGTGAGAATCAATGGAAGAGGTTTTAGGAGGTTTAAGGGTCCTTATATAGACTAGGGTTAGGTTTAGGAAGCCTCCTAACATTAGGAAAGTCCTTCGGTTTGAAATTTAGAAAGTAGGAACCGTAGAGATCCGTTTTTGAATCCATGTTGCGCAGGCCATACCGGTCGACCATCGACCGGTATCATAGACCGGTACCATCGACCGGTATGAAGTTTTCATACTTAAATTGGTCCGATTGGTCCAATTTCATACCTGGTTGTCATCCGCTCGTCCCATCTGGTCCAGTGATGATTGGAAGACCTGTTACGACATGAAACAAGGTTTAGATCGGGTTTATGGAGTGCGGGTCTTACAACTCCCCCACCCTTAAAAGAAATTTCATCCTCGAAATTTGCATGTAGGTTTCACAACTCCCCCACCCTTAAAATAAATTTTGGCCTCAAAATTTGAACGTACCTTGGTCGTCGAAATGGTTGGGGTATTCCTTTCTCATTGTGTTCTCTTCCTCCCAAGTAATTTCTTCTACATCTTGGCTTTTCCAATGCACTTTCACATAGTGGATATCCTTGCTTCGGAGATGTTATACTTTTTGGATTGTGAGCATCACAGGTACAACTTCAAATGTCAAGTCCTCTATCATGCCTGGTGGGTTTGCTGTCAAGATGTGCGATGGATCCCTGACATACTTCTTTAGTAAAGAAACATGGAATACATCATGAACGCTTGACATGGATGGTGGTAGAGCCAGTTGATATGCCACATTGCCACGTCTGGTCAAAATCTTGTATGGTCCCATATACCTGGGGCATAGCTTCCCCTTCTTACCAAACCATTTCTGACCTCGCACAGGTGATATCTTCAAGAATACTTTATCACCCACTACAAACTCCAGATCTCGACGTCGGTTATCTGCATAGTGCTTTTGTCGAACTTGAGCTGTTTTCAGTCTTTCCTTAATTTGATCAATCACTCGACAAGTTTCTTCGATGAACTCTGGTCCTACAATCCTTCTCTCTCCCACCTCATTCCATAATAGTGGTGTACAAAATTTTTTCCCATAGAGTGCCTCATATGGAGCCATCTGGATCGTAGCCTGGTAACTGTTGTTATAAGCAAACTCGATGAGTGATAGCTTTTTGTCCCAAGCTCCTTTGAAATCTAGGGCACACGCTCTGAGCATATCTTCTAAGATTTGAATAGTTCTTTCTGACTGCCTGTCTGTTTGAGGATGAAAAGCTATACTAAACTTCAACTTGGTTCCCATAGCTTTTTGTAATCCTTCCCATAACTTTGATGTAAAATGGGGATCTCTATCAGATACTATACTTTTTGGGATGCCATGAAGTCTGACTATATATACACATATAGCTTGCCCAGCTTCTCCATGGTATACTGAGGTCTGATAGCGATGAATCGAGCTGTCTTGATAAGTCGATCGACTATAACCTGTAAGCACCCCATTTTTGCCATCCCAGCTAAACAAAGTCCTGCTGGTGTGTGGACAACAAAAGGAAGAAAGGTGATCGAAAGTTTGGATTCTTGACTGTGAACTTGAGGAAGTTTTCACTGGATCTGTGAATTTGAGGAAGTTTTTAATGGGTCCACAGCAAGGTCATGGGTTATAATTTTGCATGGATGCGTAGGTCATAGAATTATCTTCGAAACGAGACCAGAATTGCTCAATTTCGATATCAAATGAGGAAGATATGACCATTTTAGTCAGATGATACATATGAGGGAGGTTTATGAAATTATTATAAATAATCCTAGGGGCCTTCATGCAAATTATCCTAAGTTGGATTGTTTGAATTTCAAATCATCATATCTTGATCATCCGACATCGGATTCAGATGATTCCAAGACCATTATTCTTCATTCATGATGTTCTACAAAGTGGACGTAAAAAATCCCAGGTAGAAGTCACCAGTGGGTCCCATGCAAGCTTGCATGCAAAATTATCGTCAGAACTTCAAAGCTGCATATCTTTTCCGTTCTACATCGGATTCAGGTGATTCCAGTTCCTATATTCCTCATTTTTAATGTTCTACAAAATAAACGCAAAAATTTGGAATAGAGGCCATCGGAAAATTCCATGCGGGATGACAGCGGAAATGACCCATGAAATGACAAGGAGAGAAAACCCAATTAATTCCAATTAATCCAGTCAACTCAGTTCAAGCCAGTTTTGGTCCAACCTAGCTCAACCCATATCAGTTTAACTCAGTCAACCTAAGTCAATCTCAACCCGTTTCGAACCAGTTCATTCATGTGCATAGTATTTATATATATTATATATATATATATATATATATATATATATATATATATATATATGTATGTATGTATGTTATTAAATATATGTGTATATATGTATATAATATATATTATTATATGTAAATGATAATCCAAAAGATTTTGAGAAGAAAAAGGAAAGAGGGGAGAGAGAAACGTGAAAGTGAAGGGGGATTTTGGTTTTGGAGATAATCCAAAAGATTTTTGAGAAAAAAAAAGGAAAGAGGGGAGAGAAAAAACGTGGAAGAGAAGGGGATTTAGGGTTTTGAGATAATCCAAAAAGATTTTGAGAAGAAAAAGGAAAGAGGGGAGAGAGAAAACGTGAAAGAGAAGGGGATTTAGGGTTTTGAGATAATCCAAAAGATTTTTGAGAAAAAAAGGAAAGAGGGGAGAGAAAAAACATGGAAGAGAAGGGGATTTAGGGTTTTGAGATAATCCAAAAAGATTTTGAGAAGAAAAAGGAAAGAGGGGAGAGAGAAAACGTGAAAGAGAAGGGGATTTAGGGTTTTGAGATAATCCAAAAGATCTTGAGAAGAAAAAAGGAAAGAGAGAGGAATAAAAGAAAAAAAAGAAAAGAAAAAAGGGGGAAAAAGATTCCCCTTCACGTTTTCTAGAAAGAAAACGTGAAAGAGAGAGGAGAAAGAAAGAAAGAAAAAAAGGAAGGAAAGAAAAAGGAAAAAAAAATATTTTTTAGAAAAAAGGATCTTCTTAGAAAATGAGTGAAAAATTATAAATAGGCAAGAGGAGGATCCTTTTTTCCAGACCGGAGAGAGGGGAACGTGGGTGAGAGAGAGAAACGTGAGTGAGAGAGAGAAAACGTGAGAGAGGATGAAAGAAAGAGAGAGAAAAGAGAAAAGAAAGAAAAGAGAAGAAGAAAAGAGAGAAAGAGAAGAGAAAAAGAAGCAGAAGAGAGGAGAAGGAGGATTCACATTCAAAGGGGATTGATACAACCCCCAATCACCCTTCATCAACGGTTTCGCTCGATTTGAGCCCAAGGTTAGTACTCTAAACAAATTTAGAGGTCGTTATAATGCCCGAATGCCAATTTTGCTTGAAAAAGGCTAATTTTCATGAAATCTCAATCATGAATGCTCTATTACATGCTTTTTAATGTTAGGATGCCTATGTCTAACATTTTTCATGAATGATAATTTGTCTAAGCTATTCAATGATGAATTTTTGATTGATATACAATGATGTATGATGTTTTTTTGTAAATTTCATAAAGTGATTTTCTGATCTGAAAATTCCAGATTTAGGGTTCAAACTTAGGATGTACATCATATGTATTTTTTCTAAGATTTTGAAGCCCAAACTTTTATGGGAGTCTCTCTGATATGATAGAAGACTACCCTAAAAATTTTGTTCCATTTGGAATTGGGGAAATATATCAAAAAATTTGTCTTTGACATTGCTATTTTTCTCGGATGTAATGCAATCCTCCATCGGAAAGTCTCTAGACAAAAGCCTTATGGCCATAATCAGAAAATCCACTTAACATGAACTTTTTAGACATGAAAGTCGTCTAAAAAATGGCACTAGTTTCATATTTTTTCCATTTTTCGTTGAATTGATATCAATTTTTAAGTGCATAGTGCTTTGATTTCAGATCTGTCATGATGTGCTGATTTGCATGATTGAAAAGAGTCATTTTTCACAAAGAAAATATACTGTTTTAACTTGTTTTTCTTAATGAAATTTTAGATCAGACAGTTATCTACATAGATATATGTCTGTATTTAATTTTCATTAAGAATAGAATTTTATTTGGAATTTATGGTGCAACTGGTCAAAAATCTGGAACAGACCTGTCCAGTGTATTTTCCTGTACTTGGGGAATATTTTCGACCTGCCTATGGTATCTTTTAGGATTAGCTTCCTTGAGACAAAATGTTGGCCTCTGAGTCTTATTTCCAGGGATATCTTTTAAGAATTTTTTGAGTAAGTACAGTGCCCTATGTGCCCATTTTGGTCCAGCCTGACAAAGCTGTCATCTTGCTACGTGTTCCATCATGTTTTGATTGATTCTCATATGCTTTGGTTGTTTCTCACATGTCATATTTGATGCTATGCTATGTTCGGATGCTCGTATGCATACACTACTATAATTGGAATGGTCACACAGACATAATTGGAATGGTCACACTGCCATAATTGGAATGATCACATTACCATAATTGGAATAATCACATTGCCATGATTGGAATGCTACACATGCTTATTGCCATATTTGTCTACTACACTTGCTCACATATTACTGCCATGTTTGGATGCACACTTACCATGTTTGTATTGATTCACATGCTCACTTGCCATTTTTGACTGATGTGTTGCTAAATTTGAATATATTTCTAACATGCTATATTTGGATGCTTACACGGCTATATTTAAGCTCACATTGCTTTATTAGATTGTTTACATTGTACAACAACTAGGGCAAGATACACCCTAAGATGGAAAGAATTGAACAATTAGGGTAGTGAAACCCTAAAAATGGAAAGAATAATTAGGGCAAAATAAACCCTAGAATAAAGAGAATAATTAGGGTATGAAACCCTAAAAAATGAAAATCACAATGAAAAGGGATAGGAAACCCTAGAAACCTAAAAATGGAAACAATAAAAATGGTAGGAATTTAGGTCTCATCCCTAGATCCTATTGACAAAGATAGAAAGAATTTGGTACACATCCCAAATAAAAATGGTAGGAATTTAGGTTTCATCCCTAGATCCTATTGACAAAAATAGAAAGAATTTGGTACACATCCCAAATAAAAATGGTAGGAATTTAGGTCTCATCCCTAGATCCTATTGACAAAGATAGAAAGAATTTGGTACACATCCCAAATAAAAATGGTAGGAATTTAGGTCTCAACCCTAGATCCTATTAACAAAAATGGAAACAATAAAATGGTAGGAATTTAGGTCTCATCCCTAGATCCTATTGACAAAAATGGAAGGATTTTGGTACACATTCCAAATCCGACTCTCACAAATTTTCGAACTACGTCGTACCTGATTTCTAGGGCAAACCCTAGAATACGTAGGCAATTTGGGAATCCCAAATACGGTACAAAGCCACCCATCAACCATACATCCAGCATAAACTTCAACTTGAACAACAAAGAATCTAATTGAAGCAAATGCATAAATCACTTCCATAATCATTAATCACACAACCCATTTTCGAACTACGTTTTTGGACTTGATTTCCAGGATTGGAATACGTAGGCAGTTTGAGATGTCTTACACATCTCAGATTCAGTCCAAGACCGAACCATCTTTGGTTCGGTTCACTGTATAATATTGTACATTACATTTGCTTGTTTATTTACTTCAAAACATGATTGGCTGAACCCTAGGTTAGAATAACTTAGCAACTTGGTTTAGGACGTCCCCCATTGAACCCTAGTCATCCAGTTGACCAAGCACAGTCAAAATTAGAATTTAAGGAAAGTTTAGGAGGCCGATATTGATCGGGCGGTTTGGGTGCCTAACACCTTCCCATAACCGTACCCTGAATACTTACCCGATCTCTTGCCGACCAAAGAACCGATACATTGGGTCACGAGTCAATAGAAGTCTTACCTTAGGGTGAGGCTACATTTTTAGAGGTCCTAGACCTTAATCTAGGTGGCCACTCCAATAGAATACAAATCGATCTTCATCGATTACAGGATACATATTTCCATCCCGAGAGGAGGATCACGTCGATTTTCCATTGTCCTCACAGTGGCGACTCTGCTGGGGATTAATTTTCAGACTCCTAGGATACTTTCCTTATATTGATTTGCCTGACATTTGATGCTAGATCTAGGGTACTATATTTATTGTTTGTACATATTGCTTTGGGGGGAATGGGTTCAGTCACACTTTCGTGCGAGTAGCCGAACCGGGTCCCATGCATGTGGGGCAGCCCGCTAGGAGAAACACACAGCCTTGGCCTGTACTTTGTGAGACCACGACCGGTGAGCAGCCTCTAACGAGCATTTCTTAGGTCCGCCTGGGAATGCGTTATGCTACTCCACGTCGCTTGGATACTTGCAACATAGTATATAAAGGGATTGGGGGCCCATTATTCATCGAGCATTCGGTGATAGGTTACCCCGTCCTCATCAAAGTGGCCTTTTCTGTCCTAACCCAGTTTGAGCCATATGTATGTTATTTTTTGTCCATCTTTGAACCAACATGGTAAAATCTACTCGATCATAATATTTACATCTGAGACGTCGAACTTCTGCCCATTTTTGTCCTTGAATTGTCAACATGTTTGGATCCACACTTGAGTATTCTTGTCTCTCACTTGTTGGGTGCGTGAGGGTTACGTATACCCGCATACACAATAGTGTGGGCGGTCTGTACACGCCCTCCGTCGTACAAAGCTCATTGTGTTGACCATTCAATATTGATACGTCAATCTCAAAAAATGATCAGAAAATCTTCATCATGGTATAGATACTGTGATCAAGTAGAAATTTACCGGTTTTTTCAATCATGAACCGCTTTTGTCATCCATCATGAAAACTATAAATAAGCATATCCATTTCAATTTCTTGAAATTTGATGAACCACATGGTCGAACCTTGGTGCTACAATGATCCATTCGGAATCTTGAGGCCCCAAGACCAATCATGGGGTTATTCAAATACAAATAAATTGTTACAGATGATGTCTAATGGTCGGTTTTCATGAAGGAGCTAACTTTGTTTGGTCGAGTCAGCTTGTATGGGTATGTGCATCCTTCTCGTGTCCAGTCACTTCTGAGTCTTAACCTTCGTTCATTGTTTATATAAAAATAAAATAAAAAAAATAAAAAAAACAAAAAAACAAAAAAACAAAAAAAAAATAAAAAAAAGAAAAAAAAAGAAAAAAAAAGAAAAAGAAGGAAAGTTTGAACTAGAGAGGATATAATTGTCTAGACTTAAGAGAACACCTGAGTGTGTAGACAAAGCATCCACTCTTATTACATCCTCTCATAAGAAGGTCTCATCATCACCGGTTCATGTCTCAGTTCATGTTCATAAGGAGGACTTTTGTACCTGAAAGTGTTGGAATGGTTGAAAGACAGTATATTGAGAGCCCAAATATTGCAGAGCGGAATTGAAATTCCAAGATCGGAGTTAAGGAATCCAAGAGATTAGAAAGTTGAATCATAGATTCTGAGAGATTACATGTTTCTTTCCCATGTTAGCATACCTGCCAAATTTAAATGGAAAAACTAAGATTGGAAAGCATTTCGTCCACCCGATTGAGCCACTTTGACTGAAGGAGTTGGTTTCTGACTCCCAAATTACTTTCATCAACCAAGGTGACCATAACTCAAAGGAGTAACCCTCGAACCTTTAAGAATGGTCCACCCACCTCCCAAAATTCCAAGATGAAAAGGAGAACCATGTGGTCAATTGTAACCCAAAATTAAGGTACCTGGAAATGAACTTCATGTACACCCTAAACTGGGGTACAACCAAAATGTCAGTGTACCCTAAATTGGAACACAACAAAAATATCAGTGCACCCTAAACTGGGGCATAATTAAAATGTTAATGGATTCAAAGTGGGGCAAACCAAAAAGGCGAAGGACCAACTGGGGTATAGGTCAGAGTTTCGTGACATCAAAACTGGGGCATAAGATTGGGATACATCAAACCAAATTAAGGCATTGGCCAGGTGAATGTCAAACCCGAATTGGGGCATAAATCAAAATGGTAATAGACCCAAGAGGGGTTTATCTCAAAATGGAAAGGATCAAACACATGTCGATAGATAGGCGTAATGAGCCTTACTAGTGAAAGTCTGACGGAGATTCGGTCCTACAACCAATCATAAGTTGGCGTCAATGATGTCGTATCCAATTGGGGTAACTCGGTGAATTACTTGCCTAAACTGGCTACCATTGGTATCTGATAGGTCATCTATGTTTGGGCTTAAGTTCGATGTGTCTGTAGACGGTCCAGTCCAAAATGCTCTGAAAAAAATAAACAATAATCATCTCATTTGAGACATCAACAATAGTGCTTTACTACTTCCAATCCATTCCTTCCCAGTTTGATATTTCTTCCTCTTCCATGTCCGTTGCTAATTCTAACTCTGATGACGATTGAGATGAAGGGCCATAACCTAAACTTCTACTCCATCGGCCTTTAGAGAAATGAAAGCTCAACACACACGTGAAAGTTAAAGATAATTACGTTGAAGTCATGCAAGCATTCTCAAAGATACAAGTTGGAACATCAAAATGTCATCCCATTTGGTCGATTTATGGGAAGAATTTTTTTTGAGATATTCCTTGAAAGTAGAGAATATTTACAGACTCATACAAATGGTTCATTTAGTTTTACAAGAATGGGTCTACACACAAGGCATTATCAAGTTTACATCAATCCAAGTGATCAAGTCTTCTACAAGTGCATGAAGTCTACAGACATAAAACATGCAACAGATCAACCTCAACGTCAAAGATGAGCTCAAAAAAAAAAAAAAAAAAAAAAAAAAAAAAAAAAAAAGAAAGAAAAAAAAAAAAGAAAAAAAAAAAGAAAAAAAGAAAGAGCTATACAAAATAATGAGGTTGGTTAGCATACTACATTGGAACAATGATGGTGGACAAGTTCAACTATGGTGCATAGACATGGAGCAACTACTTTGAAACACTAATGATGAGTGAGTTCAATTACAAGGCATGTACATGGGGCAACTCCTTTGGAGCCCTGCTGATGGACAAGTTCAGTATAAAGCAATAAGACAATTGGTTCTCGTACAATGACATATAGACACCATTTCTTAGAACCTGATTGGAGACCTGATCGTTTGTTGTGATTCACGTTGTGTGTTGAGCTGGATTTTTGATATTGGTCACTACATCCCGCCCATACAGGGGGTGGTCTCATCACTTTGTTGTCATCAGAGGATTTTTTTCTTTTCGGCTAAAGACTCTCTCTCCCGTCCATTAATCTGACGGTCTTCCACAGAGTCGACATTACATGCCCTTACTTCAAATGTCACAACATTTTATGGTATCATTTCTTGTGAACATATCGTCTTGTTATGCATAAATATTGTTCAATAAATATGACTGGAATATCTATCTGTCGTTTATCATTTCGACGGCGTCCAAGAATTCCATAGTCCTTTGTTGCTAGCCAATAAAATGGCATTGCCTAGTGGAAATCAAGCCATTCTAGATAAACAACCAAACACTCTCCTAATGGCAGACCCATTGGACCATTTCTTATCTGTCCATCTGGACCTTCGTCGTCATACTTGTATACAGACTTAAAGGATTTGGGCCCAAATGTGGTTATAACTGATTCAGCATCTGAGCATAGCTTGTTGAAACTTGTTTTCTATCTGAATGATACCGAGAGGAGAAAGCATTCTTTGATGTTTTTTTTCTAAAGATTAGTGTAAGGTTGCATCTCCTTAAGGTTATATCTATTGATGGTTCAAAAGTTGCCTGTCTATCAATGTGTGCAGACTTGAACTTAGACACTGGGGCAAAATCACCCATTTATCCAAACATCATGAGTTTAGTTGAGCCCCTTGTTTGAAACTCTAGCTGAGTTCATTTGCATGTAAGAGAAAGATGACTCATACAAATTTGAGTCGTTATCATCATTTGCCCCTCATTAAAAAGACCTGATTGCCCTTTGATCAAAGTGAAACCCATATAAATTTGGCAGGAATGCAAAACATATCAAAATTGCCTTTTAAAGAAAGGAAACATGTTTCTCTCGATCTAGATTAAGTCAAGTCAAGGAAAGTCGATCAAATCATGATCTCTAGTTCCTCTTGGATTCCGAGCAATGTTAGTGGACAAAGTGCAGATGCTGAGCCCCATTGTGGCTACCTCAATATTTATGGAAAGTTCAACCCATTTTGGGAATGAAGAAAGATAAAGAAAGGAATTGAAAAGAACAAGAAAAAGAAAAAGAGAAATGAAAAAAAAAAAGAGAAAAGGAAAGAAAGGTGAAAGTACAGAGAAGAAAGAAGACTGAATGAAAGCAGAATAAGAATGGAAAAGAGAACAAGATACAAGCAAAGAAAAGAAAGAAAGACCATGGGAAAAGAGAGAAAGCTCCAGCCCGAACTACGCGGAACCTGATTCTGGAGGGATAGAAATCCCAAAGGATACGTAGGCAATTTGGGACACCCCAAATTCGGTCCAAAGGCTACACATCCAAAGGCTACACATCCAAAGGCTATACATCCAAAGGCTATACATCCAGAGGCTATAAATCCAGAGCACAAAACACAGTTACAGTTACATCATGAGCGGTCTTGAGCTAAAGTCACAGACCTGATGAGGTCGCTACTCAAGAAGCTTGACAGTTATAGTTACATCATGAGCGGTCTTGAGCCAAAGCCATAGACCTGATGAGGTCGCTACTCAAGAAGCCTGACGGTTACAGTTACATCATGAGCGGTCTTGAGCCAAAGTCACAGACCTGATAGGGTCGCTACTCAATAAGCTTGACAGTTACAGTTACATCATGAGCGGTCTTGAGCCAAAGTCACAGACCTGATAGGGTCGCTACTCAAGAAGCTTGACGATTCTGGTTACATCATGAGCAGTCTTGAGCCAAAGTCACGGACTGATGAGGTCGCTACTCAAGGAGCTTGACATCTACGCGTTGTTTGTTGTACAGTGTGAAAAAAAAAAAAAAAAAAAAAAAAAAGAGGGGGGGGGAGGAGTGTAGTTACAGCATCAGTTCAAGAGAGCAATGGTAGAATTCGGATCAAGTGCAAAATAATGCAAAAATGGGCAACTTTTATCTTCGGCCTCAATTGCCCACAATCTCGATCGAAGAGGGGCATCTGTAAGCACCCCATTTTTGCCATCCCAGCTAAACAAAGTCCTGCTGGTGTGTGGACAACAAAAGGAAGAAAGGTGATCGAAAGTTTGGATTCTTGACTGTGAACTTGAGGAAGTTTTCAATGGATCTGTGAATTTGAGGAAGTTTTCAATGGGTCCACAGCAAGGTCATGGGTTATAATTTTGCATGGATGCGTAAGTCATAGAATTATCTTCGAAACGAGACCAGAATTGCTCAATTTCGATATCAAATGAGGAAGATATGACAATTTTAGTCAGATGATACATATGAGGGAGGTTTATGAAATTATTA
The DNA here is from genome assembly GCA_028583415.1 of Protea cynaroides. Taxonomy (NCBI): domain Eukaryota; kingdom Viridiplantae; phylum Streptophyta; class Magnoliopsida; order Proteales; family Proteaceae; genus Protea; species Protea cynaroides. The sequence goes on from CM053265.1 coordinate 35,456,089, forward strand.
TAAATAATCCTAGGGGCCTTCATGCAAATTATCCTAAGTTGGATTGTTTGAATTTCAAATCATCATATCTTGATCATCCGACATCGGATTCAGATGATTCCAAGACCATTATTCTTCATTCATGATGTTCTACAAAGTGGACGTAAAAAATCCCAGGTAGAAGTCACCAGTGGGTCCCATGCAAGCTAGCATGCAAAATTATCGTCAGAACTTCAAAGCTGCATATCTTTTCCGTTCTACATCGGATTCAGGTGATTCCAGTTCCTATATTCCTCATTTTTAATGTTCTAAAATTTGAACACAAAAATTTGGAATAGAGGCCATCGAAAAATTCCATGCGGGATGACAGCGGAAATGACCCATGAAATGACAAGGAGAGAAAACCCAGTTAATTCCAATTAATCCAGTCAACTCAGTTCAAGCCAGTTTTGGTCCAACCTAGCTCAACCCATATCAGTTTAACTCAGTCAACCTAAGTCAATCTCAACCCGTTTCGAACCAGTTCATTCATGTGCATAGTATTTATATATATTATATATATATGTATGTTATTAAATATATGTGTATATATGTATATAATATATATTATTATATGTAAATGATAATCCAAAAGATTTTGAGAAGAAAAAGGAAAGAGGGGAGAGAGAAACGTGAAAGTGAAGGGGGATTTTGGTTTTGGAGATAATCCAAAAGATTTTTGAGAAAAAAAAAGAAAAGAGGGGAGAGAAAAAACGTGGAAGAGAAGGGGATTTAGGGTTTTGAGATAATCCAAAAAGATTTTGAGAAGAAAAAGGAAAGAGGGGAGAGAGAAAACGTGAAAGAGAAGGGGATTTAGGGTTATGAGATAATCCAAAAGATTTTTGAGAAAAAAAGGAAAGAGGGGAGAGAAAAAACATGGAAGAGAAGGGGATTTAGGGTTTTGAGATAATCCAAAAAGATTTTGAGAAGAAAAAGGAAAGAGGGGAGAGAGAAAACGTGAAAGAGAAGGGGATTTAGGGTTTTGAGATAATCCAAAAGATCTTGAGAAGAAAAAAGGAAAGAGAGAGGAATAAAAGAAAAAAAGAAAAGAAAAAAGGGGGAAAAAGATTCCCCTTCACGTTTTCTAGAAAGAAAACGTGAAAGAGAGAGAGGAGAAAGAATGAAAGAAAAAAAGGAAGGAATGAAAAAGGAAAAAAAATATTTTTTAGAAAAAAGGATCTTCTAGAAAATGAGTGAAAAATTATAAATAGGCAAGAGGAGGATCTTTTTTTCCTGACCAGAGAGAGGGGAACGTGGGTGAGAGAGAGAAACGTGAGTGAGAGAGAGAAAACGTGAGAGAGGAAGAAAGAAAGAGAGAGAAAAGAGAAAAGAAAGAAAAGAGAAGAAGAAATGAGAGAAAGAGAAGAGAAAAAGAAGCAGAAGAGAGGAGAAGGAGGATTCACATTCAAAGGGGATTGATACAACCCCCAATCACCCTTCATCAACGGTTTCGCTCGATTTGAGCCCAAGGTTAGTACTCTAAACAAATTTAGAGGTCGTTATAATCCCCGAATGCCAATTTTGCTTGAAAAAGGCTAATTTTCATGAAATCTCAATCATGAATGCTCTATTACATGCTTGTTAATGTTAGGATGCCTATGTCTAACATTTTTCATGAATTATAATTTGTCTAAGCTATTCAATGATGAATTTTTGATTGATATACAATGATGTATGATGTTTTTTGTAAATTTCATAAAGTGATTTTTTGATCTAAAAATTCCAGATTTAGGGTTCAAACTTAGGACGTACATCATATGTATTTTTTCTAAGATTTTGAAGCCTAAAATTTTATGGGAGTCTCTCTGATATGATAGAAGACTACCCTAAAAATTTAGTTCCATTTGGAATTGGGGAAATATATCAAAAAAATTTGTCTTTGACATTGCTATTTTTCTCGGATGTAATGCAATCCTCTATCGGAAAGTCTCTAGACAAAAGCCTTATGGCCATAATCAGAAAATCCACTTAACATGAACTTTTTAGATATGAAAGTCGTCTAAAAAATGGCACTAGTTTCATATTTTTTCCATTTTTCTTTGAATTGATATCAATTTTTAAGTGCATAGTGCTTTGATTTCAGATCTGTCATGATGTGCTGATTTGCATTATTGAAAAGAGTCATTTTTCACAAATAAAATATACTGTTTTAACTTGTTTTTCTTAATGAAATTTTAGATCAGACAGTTATCTACATAGATATATGTCTATATTTAATTTTCATTAAGAATAGAATTTTATTTGGAATTTATGGTGCAACTGGTCAAAAATCTGGAACAGACCTGTCCAGTGTATTTTCCTGTACTTGGGGAATATTTTCGACCTGCCTATGGTATCTTTTAGGATTAGCTTCCTTGAGACAAAATGTTGGCCTCTGAGTCTTATTTCCAGGGATATCTTTTAAGAATTTTTTGAGTAAGTACAGTGCCCTATGTGCCCATTTTGGTCCAGCCTGACAAAGCTGTCATCTTGCTACGTGTTCCATCATGTTTTGATTGATTCTCATATGCTTTGGTTGTTTCTCACATGTCATATTTGATGCTATGCTATGTTTGGATGCTCGTATGCATACACTACTATAATTGGAATGGTCACACTGCCATAATTGGAATGGTCACACTGCCATAATTGGAATGATCACATTGCCATAATTGGAATAATCACATTGCGATGATTAGAATGCTACACATGCTTATTGCCATATTTGTCTACTACACTTGCTCACATATTACTACCATGTTTGGATGCACACTTACCATGTTTGTATTGATTCACATGCTCACTTGCCATTTTTGACTGATGTGTAGCTAAATTTGAATATATTTCTAACATGCTATATTTGGATGCTTACACTGCTATATTTAAGCTCACATTGCTTTGTTAGATTGTTTACATTGTACAACAACTAGGGCAAGATACACCCTAAGATGGAAAGAATTGAACAATTAGGGTAGTGAAACCCTAAAAATGGAAAGAATAATTAGGGCAAAATAAACCCTAGAATAAAGAGAATAATTAGGGTATGAAACCCTAAAAAATGAAAATCACAATGAAAAGGGATAGGAAACCCTAGAAACCTAAAAATGGAAACAATAAAAATGGTAGGAATTTAGGTCTCATCCCTAGATCCTATTGACAAAGATAGAAAGAATTTGGTACACATCCCAAATAAAAATGGTAGGAATTTAGGTCTCATCCCTAGATCCTATTGACAAAAATAGAAAGAATTTGGTACACATCCCAAATAAAAATGGTAGGTCTCATCCCTAGATCCTATTGACAAAGATAGAAAGAATTTGGTACATATCCCAAATAAAAATGGTAGGAATTTAGGTCTCATCCCTAGATCCTATTAACAAAAATGGAAACAATAAAATGGTAGGAATTTAGGTCTCATCCCTAGATCCTATTGACAAAAATGGAAGGATTTTGGTACACATTCCAAATCCGACTCTCACAAATTTTCGAACTACGTCGTACCTGATTTCTAGGGCAAACCCTAGAATACGTAGGCAATTTGGGAATCCCAAATACGGTACAAAGCCACCCATCAACCATACATCCAGCATAAACTTCAACTTGAACAACAAAGAATCTAATTGAAGCAAATGCATAAATCACTTCCATAATCATTAATCACACAACCCATTTTCGAACTACATTTTTGGACTTGATTTCCAGGATTGGAATACGTAGGCAGTTTGAGATGTCTTACACATCTCAGATTCAGTCCAAGACCGAACCATCTTTGGTTCGGTTCACTGTATAATATTGTACATTACATTTGCTTGTTTATTTACTTCAAAACATGATTGGCTGAACCCTAGGTTAGAATAACTTAGCAACTTGGTTTAGGACGTCCCCCATTGAACCCTAGTCATCCAGTTGACCAAGCACAGTCAAAATTAGAATTTAAGGAAAGTTTAGGAGGCCGATATTGATCGGGCGGTTTGGGTGCCTAACACCTTCCCATAACCGTACCCTGAATACTTACCCGATCTCTTGCCGACCAAAGAACCGATACATTGGGTCACGAGTCAATAGAAGTCTTACCTTAGGGTGAGGCTACATTTTTAGAGGTCCTAGACCTTAATCTAGGTGGCGACTCCAACAGAATACAAATCAATCTTCATCGATTACAGGATACATATTTCCATCCCGAGAGGAGGATCACGTAATTTTCCATTGTCCTCACATAACCCATATTGCATCCACTGACCTTGGTGTCAAGGGTAGGCCAGTGACGAAATCCATCGTAATACAATCCCACTTCCACGCTGGCTCCAGTAGTTGTTGTAGCAAATCTGTGGGTCTCTGCCTTTCAGCTTTAACTTGTTGGCAATTCAAACATTGGAATACAAATCAAGCTACATCCGCTTTCATATCCCTGCACCAATATAATATTCTTAAATCATGGTACATCTTGGTGCTTCCTGGATGTACCGAATATGGGGTGTAATGAGCTTCTGTCATAATTTGATCTCTGATATTTAAGTTCTCACTCTCATGTATACATAATCGTCCACGATACCTGAGTACCATGTCTGAATCCAAGGTAAAGTCAGAGTTACTTTTACCCTTCTCTATATCTTCTTGCATAGTCTTGAGGTGTGGATCCTGTAGGATTATTACTTTGACCTCATCTATGAGATCCGATGAGATCTCCAAAGCTACGAACATCAATGTGAACTTATGAATTAAGTCCTATTCCACTGGATCTCCTGCAGTTTTTAATATATACTCTTCATCATTTTCTATTGAGCTTGAGGCTGCAGCACACAATGCAACATTTGTACTAGGTCCAGCCTCGGGCTTCGATGCCCACTTTTGGCTTAAGGCATCAGCCACAATATTTGTCTTACCCAGATGGTACTGGATGTCACAATCATAATCTTTCAATAATTCTAGCCATCTCCTCTGTCTCATATTCAGGTCCTTCTGAGAGAAAAGGTAAGTTAAGCTCTTGTGATCTGACTTAATCTGAAACTTTTCACCATAAAAGGTAGTGTCTTCAAGTTTTGATTGCGAGAATAACCACTGCTAACTCTTGATCATGCGTAGGATAGTTCTTCTCATGCTTTTTTCAACTGTCTTGATGCGTAGGCAATCACCTGTTCTCCTTGCATTAATACACATCCAAGACCTAACCCTGAGGCATCCGTATATAAGGTAAACGGCAAACCTGGTGTTGGGATGGTCAAGATAGGTGCAGAGACTAGTCTTGACTTCAAAGTCTGAAAGCACTTCTCACACTCATCCGTCCATATGAACTTTTCCCCTCTCTTGGTTAGTCTGGTAAGTGGAATGGCGATCCTTGAGTAGTCTTCCATGAATCTTCAATAGTAACCAGCTAATCCAAGGAAACTATGAATCTCTGCAACTGATTTCGATGCATCCCATCCTACTATAGCTGCGATCTTGCTTGGATCTACCTTGATACCTTCTGCAGATACTACGTGACCCAAGAAGGCCACTTTCTTCAGCCAAAATTCACATTTCTTGTACTTGGCATAAAGCTTCTCTCTTCTCAGTCGTTGTAGGGCTGCTCTCAAATGTGTTGCATGAGTCTCCCTGTCTTGTGAGTAGAACAATATGTCGTCAATGAATACGATGACCGAAGTTTCCAACATATCATGAAACACTCGGTTAATCAGTTCCATGAACGATGTTGGAGCATTAGTCAACCCAAATGACATTACAAGGAACTCTTAATGTCAATACCTTGTCCTGAAAGTAGTCTTTGGAATATCTACGACCTTGATCTTCAATTAGTGATACCCTGATCTAAGATTAATCTTCGAGAAAACCTTTGCACCCTGTAACTGATCGAACAGATCATCGATCCTAGGCAAAGGATATCGGTTCTTGATGGTTAACTGGTTCAGCTCTCGATAGTCGATACATAGCCGTACACTACCGTCCTTCTTCTTAACGAACAATACAGGTGCTCCCCATGGCGATATGCTTGGTCATATAAAACCCTTATTTAGTAGTTCTTGTAATTGGGTCTTCAACTCCTTTAATTCGGTAGGGGGCCATCCTGTATGGTGTTTTAAACACCGGTGCAGAACCTGGCATAAGGTCTATCACGAACTCTGTAGCCCTGTTTGGAGGTAGCCCTGGTAGATCTTCTGGAATTACATCTGAAAACTCTCGTACCACATCTAGATCTTCCATCTTTGGCACCTCAGCTGTTATGTCGACCACAGACACTAAGTACCCCACTCCTCCCTTCTCTAAACATCTCTTAGCTTTTAGGGTGGAGAGGATCAACTTCCGCTTCCTAGCTAACTTGGTCCCAGTGAAGCTAAACTCTTCCCCTTTCTTATCTTTAAGCATAAGTTTTCTTTCACCACATAATAAGCTAGCTGAATGATGGCCTAGCCAATCCATTCCCAAGATGACATCAAAGTCTGCCATCTAGAGTTGAACCAGATTTGCTTATAGGTTTTGGACCTTAATACTAACTGTACACGGCCCATAGTATTCATTCAATGCCATATCAACTGTCACACCCCAATTCTGGACTAACCAGAATGATGTGATGAACCGTCAATAAACCAACGGTTCAACCAGGATCTCACAATAGGCTATCCCACATATGATAAACCAAAACACATTCCACATTAATCAGAGGTAATAAAGTAAATAGCGGAAGTCTTACAGATAATGAACTGAGGTCTAATCATGATAAATAATTAATATTCCATTTATTTCCAAGTAACCAAAACATTATTTAATACATATTACAATATCCAAATATGAAAACTAAACACTGAACATATCCATCGCTGAAACGCTCGCTTAACGAACTATCTTCGTCCTCCACAGCTTGCTCACCATGGCCACCACATGTTCATATATTGGCGTGTTGACATAATTTTCAATCATAATACCTGCAACATCAGAAACTAAAAGTATTGCGCGCGCGAGGGTCAGCTCTCCAACTTGAACTCAGTAAGAAAACAAAACAATGCAACAATACATATGCATGCAATCAATTCATATCTTTGGTCTGGTTTAAAGTTTGCAATGTGCTATAGAAAGGATAGGTGGCCACCGCACCTCTATACACGAGTATGTGGAAACGCCCAATGAAAATGGCACTGTCGCCCCACATGCACCCATCATGGACAATATACACCCCATGAAAATGGCATGGCTGTACCGGTTGCCCATACCAACACATAAGCCCCTGTTGGCGAGGGCTTGCAAACTGGGCTCGCAACTAACCAATCCTAATGTCAAACAATGTATCCAAGGCCTCACCCCAGCATCCCTCAATACATCTATAGAGATAGAGCTAGGGTCTGGTGACCAGGCTGAACCACAATGCCACGTCCCCCCCTGATGCCCTATGACATATTAGTTCCGCTAAGGTAATGGCGATACGACGATGTTAGTGGACAAGACTTGAGTAGAGATAGACCTAGAGTCTGGTGACCAGGCTGAACCACAATGCCACGTCCTCCCCCTGATGCCCCACTAGCATCAAGCACACTAACACTTTCTGAGTGGACATGACTTGAATAGACCATGGCACAATATACTCCGATGAGAACGACATCGAAGTACCGGTTGATACCATCACTACCCGCACCATGTACACTAGCCAAACACAAACATTCACATGCCTATTCCTACCATCATCAACATCATCATGTTATAATCAATAAATTTAAATATGCATGAACAGTAATAATAGAAATATTGGATGACATGTTGAATGCACATTACAAGCATACACGCATATCACAATCGTGGTATTGGACTCCAAAAATAAAAATAGTTTGTTATTAACCAATTAGTTTAGAGTTCTGTTTCCTCACCTTAACTTGCTAATAGAAACTTTTCCAAGCTTTAGAATCACCTTTATAATGTTATTATATTACTAGAAGACCTAACAAAGTCGATAAAATTGAATTAAAATTTATTCAGAATTTAAAAACCATTCTGTTAACTGAGGGTCGGAGGTAGGGTCGGAGTCATGATCGACCCTGGGTGCGACCCTCCCCCTAATCTGAACTTCCCGAACATTGAGGGTCGATGCTTGGGTCGGATCTGCCATCGACCCTAGATGCGACCCTCCATGGTTTGAGTCGAAAATATCAGATTTCGTTCTCTCTTTCATGGTTAGGTCCTATGGCTTACTTCCACAATCCATTCTATACATGTTCTATGGTTTAGAACTATACTTTATTCACCTACATGGTTTTAATGATCTCCTCCATGGTTTCCATTGAAACCAAACCATGGATGGATGATTTGGGTTTCTTCTAAGTCATACCCTCTTCATAAACCATTCTAAAGTCTTAAATAATTCATGGGAAACGTATTCATACCTTAGGTTTGCTGAGATTCAGAGTTGCTCTGAATTTCCTCTTCTTCCTTAGCCTTTTCTTCAAGTTTTCCTTCTCTTCTTCTCTTCATTCTCTTCTCTTTCTCTCAATCCAATTACGGTTGTAAAAGGAGTGAAAGAGGCTTAGGGACGTCCTATTTATAGGGCAAAACCTCCCAAAATAAGTCACATTGAGTTTAGGAAAGGTTCCAATTGAAATTAGGAAGGTTTCTCAATTTTTGGTTCTTGCTATTTTTCCCGAGTGTCGAGGGTCGATGGTGAGGGTCGATGGGAGGGTCGGACCTGCCTGTTAAAACATGCGACCCTACCCTCATTTTGATTGTTTTTGGGTAAATTTTCATATTGGGTCTTTGGTTTCTTCACACACTTGGTCCACTTGGCTCGACCATGATATGTAGACGGGTCCCGACACGAAATGTAAGGTTAGACCGGGTTCGTGGCGTGCGGGTCTTACAACTCCACCACCCTTAAAAGAAATTTCATCCTCAAAATTTGAAAGTACGGATCTTACAACTACCCCATCCTTAAATGAATTTTGTCCTCAAAATTTGAACGAATCTTACAACTCCCCCATCCTTAAAATAAATTTTGTCCTCAAAATTTTGAATTTACTTCGGAGTCAATAGGTGGGAATTCTATTTCCGCATTGCATCTTCTTCCTCCTATGCACTCTTCTCCACGTATTGTCTTTGCTAGGTTATCTTCATATAATAATTATCCCATTTTTGGAAATATTGTACCTTTCTACTAGTGAACTAGGATGGTACCTCTTCAATAGTTAAACATTCTATCTACTCCAGTGCTTCCGTGGTCAATACCTTTGATATGGATCTCCAATGTACTTCTTCAATAGAGACAAATGAAATACATCATGCACACTAGACATGGACAGCGGTAACGCTAATTGATATGCAACTTTTCTACGTCTCCCCAAAGTTTATAAGATCCAACACATATATAAATTATGACTTTCCCTTCTTGTCTAATCGTTTCAAACTACGCATAAATGATATCTTCAAAAACACTTTGTCACTTATGTCGAACTCATGGTCTTGGTCTCTCTCCTGACAATCCTGAGCTGTCTTAGCCCTTTTTCTACCACTCGATAGTTTTTATTCATAGATTTAGGTCTTAAAATTCTTCATTCACCAACTTTATTCCAAAATAAAGGAATTTGAACTTTCTACCGTACCATGCTTGATAGGTAACATTTACATGGTAGCTTAATAGCAACTTCAAATCACGGTAACTTCTCAACTCAAGTTGCTTGAAATCAATTTTATAAGCTCGGAGCATAGCTCTTAGGATCTGTATAGTCCACTCCAACTATCTGTCGGTTTGAGGTAAAATGCGGTACTAAACTTCAACTTTGTCCCCATTGTTTTTTGTAGATCCTCCCAAAACTTCAAAATAAAGCATGAGTTTCTAACCATTACTAGGCTCTTATACATACCATTCAATTTGACAATATTATCCATATATAGCTTAGTTAGCCACTCCAAAGCATACCGAGGTCATATAGCAATAGAATGAGCTATTTTCATAAGGCGATCAACAATCACCCATACTGCGTCAATCGATCTAGGAGTCAGTGGAAAATCAGTGACATAATTCATTGTAATGCAGTTCCACTTTCAAACTGGTTCCAATAGTGGTTGTAGTAAGCCACGTTGGTCTTTGTCTTTCATCCTTTACTTGCTGATAATTCAAACACTGGAACACACACTAAAACATATTTTTTTATCTCTTTAGGACATGATACATATTGGTACTCCAGGATGTCCTGAATATGGAGTACAGTGGGCTCTTATCATTATCCTCTTCATGATATTCGAGTCTTTATCTTCAGGTATTCAGAATCTACCTTTGTATCTGAGTACCGTCTCCACATCCAAAGTAAGTCAGGTTTGGGTTTTTCTTTCTCTAAATCTTCTTGCATTGTTCTTATATACAGATCTAGCAAAATTGCTAATTTTACTTAATCCACCAATTTAGAGATGGTCTTTAATGCCACAAACGTAGCCGAATTATTGCTCCATAAGTTCATCCATAAATTCTCGCTCAATTGGATCATCACTAGCTTCTATTATAAGTTACTCTCCCTCTAAATCTGAGTTTGTTGATGCGAAACATAATGCAACATTTATACTGGGTCCTTCTTCGGACTTCATAATTCTCTTTTTGCTTAAGGCCTTAGCTACTACATTAGCCTTGCTTGACACTGAATATCACAGTCTTAATCCCTCATGTATTCCTACCCATCTCCTTATCCTCATGTTCAACTCTTTCTGGTAGAGAGATAAATAAAACACTTGTAATCCGATCTAATATAAAATTCTTCTCTGTATAGGTAATGTCTCCAAGTCTTGATTGCATGAATCACAATTGTTTACTCCAATCATGGGTTGGGTAACTCTTCTCATGCTCCTTAAATTTTCTAAAAGTATATGCAATCACTTGTTTACCATGTATCAACCCGCATCCTAGATCCAATCCGAAAGCTTCGATGTATAGGGTAAAAGGTTCCCTTGGTGTTCGAATAATCAAGATGACAGTTGATATCAGCCTTACCTTAGAATTTGGAAACATTATTCACACTTGTAGGTCCAAATAAATTCCTCTCCCATCCTGGTTAGCTTGGTAAGAGGTTTTACGATCTTAGGGTGGTCCTCCAAGCATCGTCTGTAATAATCAGTTAAACTCAAGAAACTTCTGATCTTCGCAATATTCTTCAGGTGTTTCTCACCATACAATTGCTTCTATCTTAATAGGGTCCACTTTAATCCTTTTTTTTTTTTTTATGCTACGTGATCTAAGAAGATCACTTTGTTTAATCAGGTCTCATATTCCTTGGAATTGGCAATAAGCTTTTCACTTCTCAGTTGTTGTGAAGCTATTCTAAAGTCCGTTGTATGAGTTGCTTCATTCTTGGAATAAACCAAAATATCATTTATGAAAACTATGACCGATGTGTCCAACAGGTCATGAAACACCCAGTTCATCAGTTCCATAAAAGACGTAAGGGCATTGGTTAATCCAAACGTTATAATCGAGAACTCATAATGTCCAATCCCGATTCTAAAGGCTATCTTCGAGATATTTCTATCCAAAATCCTTCCGCTGATGATATCTTGATCGAAGATCAATCTTAGAAAATACCTTTGCTCCTTGCAACTATTTAAACAAGTCATCGATCTGAGGTAGTAGATATCGATTCTTGATCTTGAACTTGTTTAGTTCTCGATAGTCTATGCATAATCTGACACTACCGTCCTTCTACTTTACGAGTTGTGTTGGCACTTCCCATGATGCACTACTTAGCCAATTAGAACCCTTGTCCTAGGAACTCTTGTAGTTGAGTCTCAATTCCTTCAATTCTATAAGAGCTATTCATAGGTGCCTTTGACACAAGTATCGTCCTTGGGTAACAAGTCGATGACGAACTCGATCGCATGATCAGATGGTAACATAGGTAACTCTCCTAAAAACACATCGAGAACTTATGCATCATATCAATACCTTCTATCTGTGGTGCTTCTTTGGTAACGTGTACCGCAGATACCGTATATCCAACTTCTTTCTCTTCAAAGCATCTCTTCGCCTTTAGCATAGCGAGGATCAGCTTCTGCTTACTAGGCAATATGCTTCCAATAATACTAAATTATATTCCATCTTTATTCTTAAATGATAACCTCTTCTATGCACATAATCACTTTGTAGAGTATTGAGACAACCAGTCTATTCCCAAGATGACGTCAAAGTCTGTGATCTCAATTCGATTTAGGTTGCATCCAAACTCTGTCCATCCATATGATTCAATCATTGTTCATGACACTCATCTAAAACAACATTTAGTCCCAAAATGGCTTAAACTATAGAAATTTGGTGTAAAGGTCTTAAGGGCTTGACTAGTCCCTTCATCTCTTATGATTTTCAAAGACTATTGCTAACAATCTCATATCTTGAAAAGTTCATTAGCTTATATTTCCTTTATCACTTTTGTTCTATCCTGGTCCCTCTTTCATATACCTCAAAAAATATCTTGTGATTGATTACTTCATATCCCAAGTCTATCTATAAGCATTAGGGTATATGCCCATAAATTCATTAATTCAGCCAAACTATTTGGTCTTTACTTAATCATATCCCTCAACATTGGGCATAACTCAATTATCATTGTATTAAATCGAGTACTACTTATGCCATGACTTATCCTTGTATCCACTCTTAAATTTGCCTTTAGGAATCTTCTACCTTGTCAAAATTCATACCGATATAACCATCTTTAACTCTACTCGAGTGCTATCTATTTCTTTACTGGCTATTCTTAATAGTTCCCACATTTTCTAATGCACTCTTTTATAGACATGATTCATATCCATCCATTTAGCAATCTCAAAACAAATTCTCCATCACTTCATCTGAGTTTCATTTGCTATAGCATTTAATCTGAATCCAATCATCTTTCTTCCAATAATTTCATTATCACTACACATCTTTATCAACAATGGTCAGGGAGTTTATGAATCAGAATGTGCATCCAAAATAATTCTTTTCCTTCTTTCAATTATCATAATGACAACCACTTGCTTTATCTAGCGAATCTAGGTTTCAAGGATTAGGAGTAAATCTGTGGTAATCCAACCGGCATCAAAAGATCATTAAATTGCACGGTGGTCCAAATATATGAAAATAGATGTTCTACAGTTCTTGACCTCATGGTTACAGGTTCTATTGAATATATAATGCCATTGGTCAAGGCACTACAAGAGTAAATCTGGAGAAGCTTTCATACATCAGTAAATCAGGTATAAATCTGGAGAAAGATTTTGTACATCAATAAATCAGGTATAAATCAGAAGATGTACGCTCAACACGATTAAACATGTAACTATTCATTTAGTTCATATCTCTGATCATGTTGTCGATCATGAGAATGGTTCAGATTGGTATAATCAGGACTAATACTAAAGAAACAATATCTATAACTCCAGTTGACAGGTTAAATCAAGAAGTTATCTTGTCAAGGTACGAGAATTAAAATCTGGTATGTGCACAATATATTCGATCCTTGCTGAAAATGTACCGCATTCTATATAAACTATAATCATAAGAGTAAATCAATAATGCACCGCATTCTATATAAACTATCTTGCCATATGGCCATAATATATTCGATCCTTGCTGAAAATGTTTAAGGCTTCATCTTCAGAAAATATTCCTCAACCCCTGTTGGATCATTATATCATAATGGAGCTATTCCATACTTCGATGGCTGACAAGGGTAACCACCTTGATACACTGATTGTTGTGCACCAAACTTCTGCACTGGGGTATGCATTATTGGGACTTACTGTATGGTAAGCACTGTGTTATAGCTAACATGTGTTGGGGTACAGTGATGCTACTAATTGGTACCATACTTTGTTCGACTCGGGGGTGTTGATGTGGCATCGACAACTTGGGTAGAAATTCACATAGCAACTTGCATAGTCAGTCTCATCTATTGTTGCTCTTGTATTTTATTGGGCCAAGTTTAATACAACCATAGCCAAGGTATTTGGTAGTCCAGGTGGTTGGCTGGAGTGGTCTGGTTGTTCTCCTCCTTTTATTTGCTCTAATCTGATTACCAACTCAGATGAGTTTTCATTACCCGTTCTCGACCCTAATAGTTGTGGGGTCAAGTTGCAATATCCTCTTCTTGTGTAGTGGGCAATAGATCAGCTTGTAATGGATCTCACTCTGAGTCTCCACGTCACCCAGGAGTATAGCTTAAGCTTCTTTATAGTTGCTCTTATTCTTAATGTTTGGCCATTATTCTCTTATCTCTGTTTGGATTTAGCCCGAGACCTTTCCCTTTGCCTTTGCAGGGAATTAGGCATTACTAGCCATTTTCTCCTTCCTTTGTCTTACATCGAGTTTCACATATTGTGAGTACCAACTCGGTATTCCAATTTTCTACTGTATAGATGCTTCCTTCTTGCCACTGTACTATATCCTTGTATACTTGGATAACTACCCCACTTATAGACAATAACCTATATTATTTGTTTATCCAGATAAATTTTGGTCTTCCCTTTCTGTTTGAGTGTATATATATGGTTCCACCTTTTATATGTACATTATCGTCTTGTCTAATTTCTGTCTCAACCAACACAGGTGCTTATGGTTTGTTTGTATTAAAGTTTTTAATTTATCCTAACTCAGTTCATGGACTCTAGTGGTAGTATTCAGGTTTAATGGGTAAGGCCTACGAGAGCTCTGATACCAAGTTGTTACACCCCAATTCTGGACTAACCAGAATGATGTGATGAACCGTCAATAAACCAACGGTTCAACCATGTTCTCACAATAGGCTATCCCACATATGATAAACCAAAACACATTCCACATTAATCAGAGGTAACAAAGTAAATAGCGAAAGTCTTACAGATAATGAACTGAGGTCTAATCATGATAAATAATTAATATTCCATTTATTTCCAAGTAACCAAAACATAATTTAATACATATTATAATATCCAAATATGAAAACTAAACACTAAACATATCCACCGCTGAAACGCTCGCTTAATGAACTATCTTTGTCCTCCATAGCTTGCTGGCCGCCACATGTTCATATGTTGGCGTGTTGACATAATTTTCAATCATAATACCTGCAACATCAGAAACTAAAAGTATTGCGCGCGCGAGGGTCAGCTCTCCAACTTGAGCTCAGTGAGAAAACAAAACAATGCAACAATACATATGCATGCAATCAATTCATATCTTTTGTCTGGTTTAAAGTTTGCAATGTGCTATAGAAAAGATAGGGGGCCGCCGCACCTCTATACACGAGTGTGTGGAAACGCCTAATGAAAACGGCACTGTCGCCCCACATGCACCCATCATGGACAATATACACCCCATGAAAACGGCATGGCTGTACCGGTTGCCCATACCAACACGTAAGCCCCTGTTGGCGAGGGCTTGCAAACTGGGCACGCAACTAACTAATCCTAATGTCAAACAATGTATCCAAGGCCTCACCCCAGCATCCCTCAATACATCTATAGAGATAGAGCTAGGGTCTGGTGACCAGGCTGAACCATAATGCCACGTCCCCCCCCCTGATGCCCTATGACATATTAGTTCCGCTATGGTAATGGCAATACGACGATGTTAGTGGACAAGACTTGAGTAGAGATAGAGCTAGAGTCTGGTGACCAGGCTGAACCACAATGCCACGTCCTCCCCCTGATGCCCCACTCGCATCAAGCACACTAACACTTTCTGAGTGGACATGACTTGATTAGACCATGGCACAATATACTCCGATGAGAACGGCATCGAAGTACCGGTTGATACCATCCCTACCAGCACCATGTACACTAGCCAAACACAAACATTCACATGCCTATTCCTACCATCATCAACATCATCATGTTATAATCAATAAATTTAAATATGCATGAACAATAATAATAGAAATATTGGATGACATGTTGAATGCATATTACAAGCATACACGCATATCACAATCATGGTATTGGACTCAAGAAATAAAAATAGTTTGTTATTAACCAATTAGTTTAGAGTTCTGTTTCCTCACCTTAGCTTGCTAATAAATACTTTTCCAAGCTTTAGAATCACCTTTATAATGTTATTATATTGCTAGAAGACCTAACAAAGTCGATAAAATTTAATTAGAATTTATTCAGAATTTAAAAACCATTCTATTAACTGAGGGTCGGAGGTAGGGTCAGAGTCATGATCGACCCTGGGTGCGACCCTCCCCCTAATCTGAACTTCCTGAACACTGAGGGTCGATGCTAGGGTCGGATCTGCCATCGACCCTAGGTGCGACCCTCCATGGTTTGAGTCGAAAATATCAGATTTCGTTCTCTCTTTCATGGTTAGGTCCTATGGCTTACTTCCACAATCCATTCTATACATGTTCTATGGTTTAGGACTATACTTTATTCACCTACATGGTTTTAATGATCTCCTCCATGGTTTCCATTGAAACCAAACCATGGATGGATGCTTTGGGTTTCTTCTAAGTCATACCCTCTTTATAAACCATTCTAAAGTCTTAAATAATTCATGGGAAACGTATTCATACCTTAGGTTTGCTGAGATTCAGAGTTCCTCTGAATTTCCTCTTCTTCCTTAGCCTTTTCTTCAAGTTTTCCTTCTCTTCTTCTCTTCCTTCTCTTCTCTTTCTCTCAATCCAATTAGGGTTGTAAAAGGAGTTAAAGAGGCTTAGGGACGTCCTATTTATAGGGCAAAACCTCCCAAAATAAGTCCCATTGAGTTTAGGAAAGGTTCCAATTGAAATTAGGAAGGTTTCTCAATTTTTGGTTTGTGCTGTTTTTCCCAAATGTCGAGGGTCGATGGGAGGGTCGAACAACTCATAGACCCTGCGACCCATGGTTAAGGGTCGATGGTGAGGGTCGATGGGAGGGTTGGACCTGCCTGTTAAAACATTGACCCTACCCTCATTTTGACTGTTTTTGGGTAAATTTTCATATTGGGTCTTGGGTTTCTTCACACACTTGGTCCTCTTGGCTCGACCATGATATGTAGACGGGTCCCGACACAAAATGTAAGGTTAGGCCGGGTTCGTGGCGTGCGGTTCTTACATCAACTCTCAACGGAGAGCGAACTATCAAGCTTGGGTTCAAACACTTTATAGGTAATTCCATTCGCTTCCCAAAAGAAATACAAACGAAGGAGTGCGTGGCCCCAGAGTCAAAGAGTACTTTGGCAGGTACACCAGCTATATTTACAGTTCCTGAAATTTAATTATCCCTTAGTTCTACATGCTTAAACACAACAACAGTAAAACAAATAGTGAGGGATGTAATCATACCAGTAACCACATCAAGTGATGCGGCTGCTCCTCAGTGGTGACTGCAAATATCTTTCCTTGTTGTGGCAGTTGCTTCTTGGGTAGAGTACAGGTCTTTGCATAATGACCCAATTGATGACAGTTAAAACAATTGACATTTGGGTTCTGTCCAGTGAACTATGATGGTGGTGGTGCAGTAGTGTTCCTTGCAGGCACCACGATAGACTGAGCCCTGTATGGGTAGAATGGTCTAGTATTGCCTCCACCTGAAGTCTCAGTAGCAGGCCTCTTTAGTCCCCTATTCTGAGCAAAGAAACTGTCTCTTTGGCTAGATTCAATTACCCTAGCAATCTACACAGCCTCATTATATATCTTCTTCTCCCAACCCGGGTCGTGCTCTCGGATACTTCCTCGTAATCCCATGGTGAACCTATGGGTCTTTGTTTCTTCATCTCTTATGATTTTTCAAAGATTATCGTCAAAATCTCATATTGCACTCAGTAACTTACATCTCTTTTATCACTGATGTTCTACCCTGATCTCTCTTTCATATATCTCGAAAAGCATCTTCTGACTATTTACTCATTACATATCCCAAGTTTATTTATAAGCATTAGGGTATATGCTTATAAATTCATTAATTCAGCCAAACTCTTTTGGTCTTTACTTAATCATCTCAGTTGACATTGGGCATAACTCCATATTATTTGTACTAATCTAAATACTATCAATGCCATAATTTTGGACTTCATCCTTGTATCCACCTTTAGATCTGCCTTTAGAAACCTTCTGTCTTGTCAAAATTCATACCAATATAGTCATCTTTTAACTCTACTTGAGTGCTATCTATTTTTTTACTGGCTACTCTTGATAGTTCCCATTTCCTGCTTATGCATTCTTTTATAGATCATGACACAAATCCATCCATTCAGCAATCTCAAAACAAATCCTCCATTACTTCATCTTAGGTTTCTTGGCTATAGAATCTATTTTGAATTTAATCATCTCCCTTCCAATAATTCCATTATTAACTAAGTATCTCTATCAACGGATGTCAAAGAATATAAGAATCAGAATGTTTATCCAAAAGTGATTCATTTCCTTCTTTCAAATTCATTATGATGAAGAACACTTGTTTTATCTAGTGAACTTAGGTTTAAAGGATCAGGAGTAAATCTATGGTAATCCAATCGGTATTCAAAGGTTGTTAAATTGCACGTTGTTCCAAATATATGAAAATAGAGGTTTTACAGTTCTTAACCTCATGGTTACAGGTTCTATCGAGTATATAGTGCCATTGGTCAAGGCACTACAGGGGTAAATTTAGAGAAGTTTTGGTACATCAGTAAATCAGGTATAAAATCAAAAGATGTACATTCGGAATGATTAAACTTTTAAATGTTCATTTGGTTCATATCTCTATTTATGGTGTCAATCATAAGAGTAGCTTAGATTGGTATAATCAGGACTAATTCTAAGGAAATAACATCTATAACTCCAATTGACAGGTTGAATCAAGAAGGTATTCTGTCATGATACGAGAATTAGAATCAGGTACATGCATCCTCTATAATCATAAGAGTAAGTCAATAATGCATCGCATCTTATATAAACCTATCTAGCTCTTTGGATGTTCTATATTATACTCTTGATACAGTTTACTTTTCAATTTGGTGGAAGTTTATGATTTTTTTCACCTGTCATTAAGGTTTCTATCTAGAGCATATCTATTTATTAATTCCACCTTTTGTATAGTATATTATGCTCTTTTGAATTTAGTCTCAGACATCAAACAAGTGCATAAGGTGGGTTCTTATTAAAGCTTTTAATTTTTCCTATCTCAGTTCATTGACTTAGTTAAGTACAAACGTGGTCTATTAGACAGAACCTAAGAGCTCTGATACCAAGTTGTCACACCCCAATTTTGGCTGAACCAACAGTTTACACCAGGATCTCAATAAGACCGTGTCCACTCATACAAACCATTGCACATAACTATAATCAGAATATAATAAAATACAGCGGAAGTCTTAAATTAAATGAACTGAGTAATCTATTGATAAATTTAAATAAAATATTCAATTATTCAAATTTTCAAAACTTAAGTAAATATCTTTACATCAATGTATTTCGACAAAAAATAACTAAAATGAATTGGGCACTCGCATGAAGCGTTATGCTCGTCCTCTCCTGCTTGCATGTCCAAAGCAGCCACGCCTCCATACACTGGAGTGTCCACGTAATCCTCCACCGTATAACCTGCATCAACATCTAAAAACATGTATATATACAAGGGTGAGCTCACAACATAGCTCAGTAAGACAATCAGACAATGCAACAAACATATGCATGAGTAACATTCACATCATGGTTTGGTTTTAAGTTTGCAATGTGCTATAGAAACGATTGGCGGCCACCGCACCTCTATACACGAGTGTGTGAAGCCTTCCAATGGATCAAACACCACTGCCATCCCACATGTACCCTATCATGGAATAGAGATAGAGCTAAGGCATCCGGATCAAACACCGCCAACACCCCCCTTGATACTCTACCCATACCAACACGTAAGCCCCTATTGGTGAGGGCTCACAAACTGGGCTCGCAACTAACCAATGCTATATGTCATCACAGTAGACCCTATCCCATCACAGCTCCCTATGGTATAGAGATATAGCTAGAGTCTAGTGGCCAGGCTGGAGACCACAGTGCCACTTCCTCCCCCTGATACCCTACCCGCACCAAGCATGCTAAGACAGAACGATACGAAAGGTTATAGTGTGAGGAATGATCCCAGACCTCTAGTCCTTCCCATTCCACACACCAATGAAAACAATCACATGCCTAACAGTCACATTCTAGCATAGCGAGTGGGCATAAATAATAATAATAACCGAAAGTAAAGGATGACATGCGAGAATGTACAAACATCATACGATAGAATCATAATTATTAGCAACGATTTACTGTTTATTAAATTATTAGGGTTTAGGTCCGATTCCGTTACCTGACGCTTGTTTGATAGCTTGCTCCGCATCACAGTATCCAAACTTGCTATCACAAGGTTTTACACAATGTTAGGGTTGTATTAAAATAGTTTTCTTAGGGTTTACGTTGGTCGAAAAACTAACAGAATTACAAACACTACTCACAGAGCATACCGGTTGCAGTACCCGTCGTGGCACTGTGGGGAAACCTGCGACCAGTATAGTCGACCAGTCCCCACAGACCAGTCCCTGGGAGGTACCGGTCGCAGTACCGGTCTCAGAGAGTGCGACCGGTATGGTCGACTAGTATGTCTCCGGAAGACCAAACGCTTGGTTCTCACCTTCTGTCGGTCACCCCCTATTGATCCTAGGGTTTTTCCTACACATTCTAGGTCTGAATACTGAGTTAGAGTTGTTTCCAACTACATTCAAGTCCTAGTTTCGATGATTTTCAACTTAGAACTTAAATCTAGGGTTTATCGACTAGATTAGGGTTTGACGACAAAATAGTGTTTAGATCAATACCTGCTTTGCATGCTATTGATCTAATATAACTAACCATCCTTGAATACTTAATGTAGAGGAAGGTTTAAGCACTTACTATTGACTCACGATAATGTGTTCTTCGTCCAACGGCAATGGCGGCTCTTCCCTCTCCTTCCTAGCTTCTTCTCCTTCTTTAGCCTCTTTCTCCTCTCTAGGGTTTGTGAGAATCAATGGAAGAGGTTTTAGGAGGTTTAAGGGTCCTTATATATAGTAGGGTTAGGTTTAGGAAGCCTCCTAACATTAGGAAAGACCTTCGGCTTGAAATTTAGAATGTGAGACCCATAGAGATCCGTTTCTGGATCCATGCTGCGCAGGCCATACCGGTCGACCATCGACCGGTGCCATAGACCGGTACCATTGACCGGTATGAAGTTTTTCATACTTGAATTGGTCCAATTTCATACCTAGTTGTCATCCGCTCATCCCGTCTGGTCCAGTGATGATTGGAAGACCTGTTACGACATGAAACAAGGTTTAGATCGGGTTCATGGAATGCGGGTCTTACAATACAGATCCTAAGAGGTATTCTTTGAGCCTGTGAAATTGATTTCAATTTAGCTTGAAATGAGAAGTTGCCATTGATCGACGTTATTCATGCTACCATATAGTTGTCACCTATGAAGAATTGTACGGTAGAAATGTTGAACTCCTCCATTTTTGAATGAAGTTGGAGAATGAGGAATTGTAAAACCTAAGTTTGTCACAGAAACATATCAAGTGGTAGACAAGAACAAAGAAAAAGGGCCAAGATAGCTCAAGGTTGTCAGAAGAGATGCCTAGACCTCGAGTTCTTCATAAGCGACAAAGTATTCTTGAAGATATCACTTATGCATGGTTTGAAGTGGTTTAGCAATAAGGGAAAATTAAGCCCTATATATGTTTTGGACCTTATAAAAAGTTTGGAGAGACATAGAAGAATAGTATATCAACTAGCATTATCACCATCCATGTCAAGAGTGCACGACGTATTTTGTGTGTTTCGATGGAAGAAGTACATTAGAGATCCATCACGGGCATTGACCGCGGATCTACCAAATTTGATAGAAGAATTAACTTTTGAAGTGGTACTAGCCTAGATCACCAGTTGGAAGGTATAACACCTCCAGAGGTGGAATATTTATTATGTGAAGGTAACCTAGCAAAGCCAAGATGTGGAGGAGATTGCATGGGAAGAGGAAGATGCCATGTGGAAAACTGTATTCCCACATATTCGACTCAGAAGATACATCTAAATTTCGGGGAAAAATTTTCTTTTGAGGATGGGGGAGTTGTAAGATCACTGCGTACAAATTTGAAGGATAAAATTTCTATTAAGGGTGGTGGAGTTATAAGACTGACACGCCGCGAACCCAGTCTAACCTTTAATTCTCAAGTCGTGATCGGTCTTCTTATTATAATCGCCTCATGTGAACTAATTGTATAAAGAAACCACAAGATGAGGTAAGCCACAAGTTAAATTTAGTTATTGTGGCTGACTGTTTAAGTTTGTGTAGAAGCAACAGTCAAAATTAAAAACCAGTAAATTTTAGACGTGTGGTGGCAGTTTTGAGGGCTACGGTCGCACCTATGGTGGACCATATTGAGACTATATAACATATGGTTGCATGTTTTGGTTGTATGGTCGACGATTTATGCGACCGTATGATTGACCATAAGAACCCAGAACCGACTCCGTGTTTAGGAAACTTTTATAATTTAAAGAGGACTCTTTCCTAATTGAAAGAGGACCCAATATGGGGGTTTTCCTTTATATAAGGGACATTCCTTAGCCTCTCTCACTCTTTGAGAACCCAAATTGAAATTCTAAACCTAAGAGAGAAAGAGAGAGAGGAAGAGAAGGAGAAGGAGATTTGGAGAAGAAGGCTGAGAGAAGGAGTTTTATAGACTCTCTGCAACAAGTAAGGTATGAACCTTGTCTCTGTAGCCTTAGAACATTAAAAGTAAGAGTTTTAATGTAAAATTGAGATACCAAACCCAAAGTAATGATTCAACTATCAGATTTTCTAAGTAGATCTCAAACAGGATCCTGGTGAATGGTTTAAAGTATTAATGTAGTAAACTAAGAATATTGGTCTTACAATGATCATTAGGGAAGACCCCAATGATGATCCAAGAGGAGGAATCCGTATTGAAAGTAAGAAATTATATTAAACTTGTATGGTCGCAGCTATGGTCCACCATGGGATGAGAAAAGAGTCGACCACAACCATTCGGGAAGAATTCAGGAAACATACGGTTGTGAGGACAAAGATGGAAATCTTTTGGAGTCGCCACCTAGATTTAGGTCTAGGACCTTAGAAATGTGAAATCTTACCCCAAGGTAAGACTTCGATTGACTCATGACCCTTAGATTGGATTTCTGGTCCATCAGAGATTGGGTAAGTGTTAGGTTACGATTATGGGAAGGGATTAGGCACCCAAACTGCCCGATCGAAATCGGTCTCCTATACCTTTCCTATGCTAGACTCTATTTGCAAAGCCAAACCAAACCAAGGGGTTTGATATCATTGAACCGAATCTGTATCCATCAGATTGCCTACGTATTACGGATTTATTCCGAAAATCAGGTTCATCATCGTAGTTCAGGTGTGATTAAAGTTTATGGATGTGATTTATGCTTGTGCATGATTAAGTTCTTTGGTTCTTTGTTCAAGTTGAAATTTATGCTTGAAAGGTTGAGAAATCCTATGGATTAGGATTTGGATAGTCCATGTGGACTGATAGATAGTCCTAGTGAATCTAAGGGTAACCCTATTTGGGTTGAAATATAGATAACCCATTCTGGGTTGGAATGTGGATAACCCTATGTGGGTTAAAATATGGATAAATATCCTAGTGGATCTATGGATAGTTCAAGTGGACTAAGGTTTGGATAACCCTTTTTGGGTTGGAATATGGATAGATATCCTAGTGAATCTATGGATAGTCCGAGTGGACTAAGGTTTGGATAACCCCTTTTGGGTTGGAATATGGATAGATATCCTAGTGGATATATGGATAGTCCGAGTGGACTAAAATGTGGATCTGAATTTGGGTTTCTCCCAAATGGCCTACGTATCCTAGGGTTTGACCTAGGAATCAGAATCCGCGTAGTTCGGGACTCTGGGTTGAAATGGGAATGGATATCCTAGTGGATCTATGGATAGTCCGAGTAGAATAAATGTGTGGATCCGAATTTGGGTTTTTCCCAAATAGCCTACGTATCCTAGGGATTACCCTAGGAATCAGAATCCACGTAGTTCGGGCTGGATAATCTGTTCTAGGTTAATGATTGGAACCTATTCTAGGTTTAGGGTTTAGAACCTATTTTAGGTTTAGGGTTTGCCGAGGGGCAAATCGTCCTAAATTACCCTTTTCATTCTGAATTCTAATTTTGGATGGTTTGGCAAAGAATTCTCTTTCTTTATTAAGGTTTTATTATTCCCATTATGCCCTTTCCAAGAATGTGGGTGCCTAAATGCACGTCCCCACGCCTAGATTGTCTTCTAGAAGTGTACATATATGGCAGATTGACTAGGGTGTTGCATAAAATAAGTTATTGCCAAAAAATAGAATATTCTATCTAAATATGGCACATAAAACATTTATGGCAAGAAATTCACATACAGTAAGATTGTTTAAAATCTTTCAAATATGGCATGTATTGCAAATAAGGCAAGAGCCTACATGGCATGATCTAGTAGGCTATCTTCTAAGCATGGCAAGACCTTAATTTCTATTTTCTTTCCACATTTAGGGTTTTCTACCCTAATTGCTATTTTCTTTCCATTTTAGGGTTTTCTACCCTAATTGCTGCATTCTTTCCATTTTTTAAGGTTTCCAACCCTAATTATTATTTTCTTTCCATTTTAGGGTTTTCGACCCTAATTGCTATTTTCTTTCCATTTTTTAGGATTTTCTACCCTAATTATTATCTTCTTTCCATTTTAGGGTTTTCTACCCTAATTATTTTCTTTCCATTTTTTAGGGTTTTCTACCCTAATTGTTATTTTCTTTCCATTTTAGGGTTTTCTACCCTAATTGTTATTTTCTTTCCATTTTAGGGTTTTCTACCCCAATTATTACTTTCTTTCCATTTTAGGGTTTTCTACCCTAATTGTTATTTTCTTTCCATTTTTTAGGGTTTTCTACCATAATTGTTATTTTCTTTCTATTTTAGGGTTTCGTACCCTAATTGTTATTCTTTCCATTTTTTAGGATTTTCTACCCTAATTGTTATTTTATTTCCATTTTTTAGGGTTTTCTACCCTAATTGTTATTTTTTTCCATTTTTGGGTTTTCTACCCTAATTGTTATTTTCTTTCTATTTTAGGGTTTTTTACCCTAATTGTGACAATAAGCATTTAATATAGCATGTGAGCAAGTGTAGCAGACAAATATGGCAATAAACATGTGTAGCATTCCAATAATGGCAATGTGATTATTCTAATTATGACAGTGTGATCATTCCAATTATGGCAGTGTGACCATTCCAATTATGGCAGTGTGACCATTCCAATTATAGTAGTGTATGCATACGAGCATCCAAACATAGCATGTGAACAAATATAGCATCAAATATGGCATGTGAGAAACAACCAAAGCATATGAGAATCAATCAAAACTTGATGGAACACGCAGCAAGATGACAGCTTTGTCAGGCTGGACCAAAATGGGCACATAGGGCACTGTATTTACTCAAAAAATTCTTAAAAGATATCCTCGGAAAGAGGACTCAGATTCCAACATTTTGTCTCAAGGAAGCTAATCCTGAAAGAGACCATAGGCAGGTCGAAAACATTCCCCAAGTACAATCAAATACACTGGTCAGATCTGTTCCAGATTCTAGCCAGTGGTACTATAAAATCAATATAAAATCATATAGCTCATGAAAATAAAATCCGAATACATGGTCAGAAAGAGAACTCAGAGGCCAACATTTTGTCTCAAGGAACCTAATCCTAAAAGAGATCATAGGCAGGTCGAAAACATTCCCCAAGTGCAGGCAAATACACTGGTCAGGTCTGTTCCAGATTCTGGCCAGTGGTACTATAAAATCAATATAAAATCATATAGCTCATGAAAATAAAATCCGAATACATGGTCAGAAAGAAGACTCAGAGGCCAACATTTTGTCTCAAGGAACCTAATGCAAACAGAGGCATCTTCCTAATGCTAGACACCAATCTCAGACATGCATTTGCAGTATGCTTTGACTTTGAAAAAATAAACTGACAAAAGCGATGGGTGATTCTTACCTCAGGCTTCTTCTCCCTCCTTCTGCCCTTTGCATCTTCTCATCATCCTCTTTGCTCCCTCTCTGATCCTTCTCTCTTTTTCCTCTAGATCTTCTCTTCTTAACACCTCTCTCTCTCTCTCTCTCTCTCTCTCTCTCTCTCTCTCTCTCTCTCTCCTTCTCTCTTTCTCTATTTTCTTCTTCTTCTCTTTTCTTCCGATTTTTTTTCTTTTCTCTCTCTCACTCACGTTTTTCTCTCCCTCACCCACGTTCTCCTCTCTCTATGGTCTGGAAAAAGACCCCTCCTCTCTCTTCTCTTGCCTATTTATAATTTTTCTCTCCTTTTCTAGAAGATCCTTCTTTCCTTTCTTCTTTTTTCTAGAAAAATCTTTTTTCTTCCTTTTTCTTCTTTCCTTTCTTCTTTTCCTTCCTTTTTCTCTTCCACTTCTCCATTCCACACGTTCTCTATCTCTCCCTCTTCTAGAAAATCCTCTCCTCCTCTTTCCTTCTCTCTTTTCTTTCCTTTTTTTTCAAAACAAAGATCTTTTGGATTTCTTTTTTTTCTCTCCTCTTGGACGTCCCTTCCTCACTTTGGATTCCTTTCTTTTTTTTTTCTTTTGGATTATATGCCTTAACAAAATCTTTTGAATCCAAAAGATTTTTTTTTCTCTTTTCTTTCCTTTTCTCAAAATAAAATCTTTTGGATTCTCCCTTTTCTATTTCTTTTTTTTTTCTCTCTCCACCTTGGACTTCTCTTCCTTTCCCATGTTTGGATTCTTTTTTTTTTCTTTTGGATTATATGCCCTAACAAAAATCTTTTGAATCCAAAAGATTTTTTTTCTCTCTTTTCTTTCCTTTTCTCAAAACAAAATCTTTTGAATTCTCCCTAAATTTCTCTCTCTCTCTCACGTTTCCTCTCTCTTTGGATTCTTTGTTTTCTATATATAAAACATATATATATATATATATATATATAATTATATAATATCAATATATTGAAATATATAATATAATATACATATAAGATATATGTATATATTATATGATATATTACAATATATTATACATTATATAATAATATATAAAAGAAATACATGCATATAAGCCACCATGAATTGGTCTGGATTGATTGGGTTGGGCCAATACTACCTTGGGTTGAGCTGAGTTGACTGGATTGATTGAAATTAACTGGGTTTTCACTCTCTGTCATTTCATGGGCCATTTCCGTTGTCATCCCGCATGAAATTTTCTGATGGCCTCTATTCCAAATTTTATTGCGTTCATTTTGTAGAACATTAAAAATGAGGAATATAAGAACTTGAATCACCTCATTTGGAAGTAAAATGGTTAACTTATGAATTTTTGAAGTTTAAGCGGACCAATTATCGATAATTTGGCTTACCATTTTGCATGGGACCCTCCAGAGACTTTTACCCGAGATTTTCCATGTCCACTTCGCAAGACATCACAAATGAAGAATAATGGTCTTGGAATCATCTGAATCCGATGTAGAACGGAAAAGATATGAAGCTTTGAAGTTCTAACGATAATTTTGCATGCAAGCTTGCATGAGACCCACTGGTGACTTCTACCCGAGATTTTTTACGTCCACTTTGTAGAACATCATGAATGAAGAATAATGGTCTTGGAATCATCTGAATCCGATGTCGGATGATCAAGGTATGATGATTTGAAATTCAAACAATCCGACTTAGGATAATTTGCATGAAGGCCCCTGGGATTATTATTTATAATAATTTCAGAAACTTCCCTTATATGTATCATCCGACTAAAATGATCATATCTTCCTCATTTGATATCAGAATTGAGCAATTCTGGTCTCGTTTCGAAGATAATTTTATGACCTATGCATTCCTGCAGATAATAGCCCATGACCCTGCTATGGGATTCAGTGAAAAATCATAAATCTTTGTATTAAAGGCCAGAAACTTGGCATATTGGTTCACTTACACAGAGGGTGGCAAAAATGGGGTGCTTACAGATGCCCCACTTTAGCCGAGATTGTTATCAGTTGAAGGCTAAAGATAAAAGAAACACATTTTTTGGGTATGAGTGATATTGTTTATTGGGCTGCACTTAGGGTAATTCTTCCTAAACTGCCTACGTATTCTAAGGGTGTCCTAGAATCAAGCCCAGAACATAGTTCGACTGGCCAGAAGGTTTGCTATTCTTGGAAGATTGGTAACTATTTTTCTTGTATGAAGCTAGGCTGTGAATACAAGGCTCATTTGTAGGCTAGGAACCTCTTCTTGCTGAGGTGGAACTCATGATGCAAGGTATGTGCGGGCTTGGACCCGGCTTGATCCATTTGTAGGCTGATAAACCTCTTCTTGTATGAAGCTAGGCTGTGAATACAAGGCTCATTTGTAGGCTGGGAACCTCTTCTTGCTGAGGTGGAACTCAATCCAAGGTATGTGTGGGCTTGGACCCGGCTTGATCCATTTGTAGGCTGATAAACCTCTTCTTGTATGGAGCTAGGCTGTGAATACAAGGCTGATTGCATGAGCTTGGGCTCGGCTTGATTTGTCTGGATGGAAGACTTGATGTCTTCTCTGAGGCTCTTTTGATTGAGATTCTTAGATTGTTTTTTCTGAATAAGCTAGGGCTCTGCATTTGATTCACTTATCGGCTTGATGTTTGAATGAGCTAGGGCTCTACATTTGCTTTACTAATAGGCTGAGATTGACTTGATTTTTGAATGAGCTAGGGCTCTGGATTCACTTATAGGTTGAGATTGATTTGAACTTTGGATGAGCTAGGGCTCTGCATATGATTTACTTAGACTGAGATTGATTTGAACTTTGGATGAGCTAGGGCTCCGCATTTGATTCTGAAATGAGCAAGGACTCAGAAAGTCACTTATAGGGTGAGGAATTTGCTATTGATTCTGAAATGAGCAAGAACTCAGAAGGTCACTTATATGGTAATACTGAATGACTCATCTTGGCAGTTCCTACCAGCTTTGGACCTTCGGGATTGAAAATAGGAATATCCTTCTTGGAAGCTCTATGGCTATGAACCTTTAGGATGCTTGAAAGTGACCCATACAGGAAGGCTTTGTTAACTTTGAACCTTTAGGGTTGAAATCTGACCCATCTTGGAAGTCTCTTGACTTTGAACCTATAGAGTGCTGGACATATTTGAAATGATGGTGAATTCCTTGGCAGTTTTCCAACTTTTTTTTTTTGCTCCTGCTTTATTGGTGAACGCACAAAACATGACATCAATGGAAGTGGTGTCATGGACTTTGCTGGCATGATACCTAGATTTGAAATTTGCCATTTATGATCTGGTACTGAAAGTTTGACTCAATTTCAGCATGGTAGGGATGACTTGGTTACTCCCTTTGAAGGGTTCCATGTAATTTGAAGGTGATGATTTTCTTCAGCCAACATTGGTGTTGTTGGATTTTGGATTGAAAGAAACTCTAGTGAGGATTTTGAGCAAGAATGAGGGGAGCTTGACAGTCTCTAACCAAAGTGATTTTATTGATTGACCTTGGTGTTAAACTGTCAAGGGACATCTGGTCAACTAAGTTCTTTGATTGTGCACTATGGTAGACCAAATTGGTAGAACAGCCAGGCGGCGATGAAATGTGACATGGGTTTGGCCTTTGATCTAGGCTCATGAAAAGCTCAGGGCTTTGCAACATTGTTGTGCCAATTTTGAAAGATGAATGAACCATGGCCCAAAAGAATTTGGTGACTAAATCCTTACAGGTGAGAGACCACATTAGATTTTCTTTATCAACAGGATTGGGAGAACTGAGAAATTGGCAAAAACCAACTTGGATGGACCTACTTCTGTTGACTATGAAAGTAGTGACTTCAGACTAGACAATGGATCCTTGATGTAATGCTCATGATCAAGTTCGATTCCTCTACATAGGGTATATCTATGCCCCAGTGTCTGCATGTTGTGACAGACTGCTACTGTAGAAGGAAATGGGAAATCTAACAGAGTTAGAACAAGGTTGAATCTGGATTGCATTTAGAATTTGACCATGCTTCTGAGGTCAAGGGAAGATTGACAGATTGATTGCAGAAAATGATTTCTTAGATAAACCCTTGTTGAATCTTGAAAAATGAGGGAGCTGATGATTTGATGAATTTGGCTACATCTGTAACCATGCCATGAGAATTTTCTCTCTCCCTATCATGACCAAAGGATTTGAAGATAGAATTCTGTTGAAAGGCAATGCTATGGAGCCTAACAGATGATGGTTTGTTCAACTCCTCGAGTATGATTCACTGGGGAGCAAGAGGGGTTCCTTTCCTTATGGAGGGTACACTGGTATGACACTTGTCTACATGAACCACTGAATTTTTTCTTTGAGGGCCAATGAGGGCAATGCTTTAGGGCTGCATCAGGTCGCCTATCTCCACTGAAGTATTATGGGTTGCCCATTGAGGTTTCTCGGGTTGGCTTTCCCTGCTGAGGTTTCTTTTCTTCCCTTTATTATTTTTTTTTCATTTTCTTCTTTTTGTAAATCCCATCTTGGGTTGAATAAAAAGTCCTGATATGGTGAGGATATTGCCAAAATTATGATCCTATCCAATGGTTTGAAACCCTTAGGGGAAATCTGAATGGCATGACCTTCTTGACAAATGGGTAGCCTTGCCCCACTGTTTAAGTTGACACCTACTCGTATTGATAGGCGGGCAACTATTTGAATCATCACTAAAAGTGATCTTAGGGAAATGCAGTCCCACACCAAGATTAAAAATGGTGCCAAATTATGTTTTCCTTTCTTGGAGATGTTCAGATAGAATACGTGTCCCAATAAGCTATATCGAGATTCCGAATCAGTCACGATCATATCTAGGCCTGAACCCTTTAGGTTTGTTGACAAGTATTGATGTTGAAGGTCCAAGAGGACTGATGTGAAACTGTCCACATGGGTCTACCATTGGGAGAGTGTTTGGTTATTTATCTAGAATGGGTTTATCTTACCGAGAAGATCCCATTTTATTGGCTTGAGAAATGAAGGGCTTATGGGAACCTTGGGAAGCCGTCGAATGTAATGAACGACAGATGAGAGTTCCAGCCAGATTCATGAATTTGTATATAAGATGATGACATGATCATGAGATACAATGCCATAAAAATTGATAATCAAAAGAAGGGCTTGTGATAGAGACTCCTTGGAAGGCCGTCAGATTGATAGACGGGAGAGAGAGTCTAATGCCGATGAGAAATCTTTCTCTGATGATGAAGAGGTGATGAGATCGTCTCCTGTAAAGGCGGGATATAATTGGCCAAAATCAAAAGTCCGGTCCAACATGCTGTGAATCTCGAAGAACGATCGCACTTGGTTTTAGGCTTTAGTTGGAACTACCATCTTCTTGAAGTGAGAGGGACAATTGGCTTACTGTCGAGCTCCAATGCCATTCAACATCTTACTATTTTCTTTTCTTCTCTTTTTTTTTCTTTTTTCTTTTTTTTTTTTTTTTTTTTTTTTGGATGTAAAGGCCACATAATACAGTGCTTCGCTTGATCGCGAAATTGAATCCTGACTTTCAATATTGGATTTGAATCTTCTTCTTCCAAACATTTCCAATCAGATAGAACATCTTTGCCCCAACTAGCACTCGATCTTTCGAAACTTTATGAGCATTTGTGACTGCTCATATAGTATCTGATTTTATCTGAATGGTGAATCCGTATGCTATCCTTTGGAAGTTAATCATCACCTTCTATCTGATGTGACTGCCTTCCCATTATTGATGTAGATAAAACATAGGCTTGAATTTTCTTTTTTTTTTTTTTTTTTTTTTTGGGTATCCCAATGACCTCATTCTTTGATTTTGAGATTGATCATTCATCATGTATCTCTTGCTTGCAGATGATGTACTTTGTAAGAACTTTGGTATTTCCATCTTCTTGGTGGCATATCTGTCCTCCACTCATTTGTACTGATTGGCTGACCTGTTGATATGATCTATTATTATGTAATGCTTTCCTTGGAATATTTTCACAAATAGAACAAATGGCAGCTTCTCCAATACATGGTTCTTGAGACTACTCTTGTGTCTCCCCATTGATCATTTAAAGCTTTCCCAGACGGGTTAGACCTTTCTTTCTCAAGAGGCCGGGTGGCATAGAAGTTCAGGAGACGACTCATCGTTTCAATCATCTTCAGAGTCAGAATTGACTGCGTACATAGAATAGGAGGATGTATGAAACTAGGAGGAAATGTATGGAAGAGACAAAGCACAGAGATTAAAATCCCAAATGGGGTGATTTTCTTTTACTTGCACGGCAGATTGGACTAGACTTGTCAACAAGCATATTGATCTTGGACCCAGACATGGATGACCTATCAAATACCGATAATAGAAAGTTGAAACAACTAGTTCATCCAAGTGGCTCCAGTTGTGCATAACACCTTCGACGACCACCTTCAGTCGTTGTGGGAATAAGTCTTCCTTCAGATCTCTAATAGCAGCACTCATCATGCCCTTCTATCAATAGGTGCAAGATACCTACCTTTTTCATCTTTTTTTTTCAGTTTGGGTTCCATTCAAAACCGGACTATTGCTTTTTAAGATCAAGGTTACTCTGGTTCATGCCTCAGTTGGGGTTTGATGGATTCATCAATGGACCACTTCTAGTTAAGTTCAAAATCATTCTAGCTTATGCCCCAGCTTATGGAGCAAGGGGTATCACCATTGCACTACACCATTTTGAATCCAAGATTGGACTAATTTATACCTTGGCTTGGGGGGTTTAATGGATTTCTTTGTTAGACCACTCTTAATTTGGGTCTAAGGTCAATTTGGTCCATGCCCCAGTTTAGGGCATAATGGCTTTCCTCATTAGACCGCATTCAATTTGGGTCCAAAATCAATCTGGTTTATGACCATCTTAGGGCTCATGACTTTCCTCATTGAACCATACCCAATTCAGGCCCAAGGTCAATCCGGTTCATGCCCCAGTTTGGGGGTCATTGGCTTTCCTCATCAGATCGCACTCAATTTGGGTCTAAGTTCAATCTGGTTCTTCCCTCAGTTTATGGGTTAAGGGTTTCATCATTGGACCATTCTGGTTCTTATCCTTGCTTGGGGCACATTGGATCTCATCATTGGTCTACCCTATTGCTTGGGAAAATTCCATTCCTCTCTTTGAATAATAAGAAATATGAGGGCAACTCTTTGGATTCTAGCATTTTCCTGGCCAATGGGATAGCACTATCATAGTTGAAGGTTCGTGATTTCCTGATGACTCCAAAATCTAGAATTGATCTTTATTGACAAGCAATGGGAAATCATCCTCGTTCGCCATTCTTGATGAGTGATCCTAACTTGTAGCACTGGGCTATGATAGACATGGATCGGGCTCTAATTGATAGAGCCATAGATTGATTTTGAATCAGTCTCCGATTGATAGAGACAAGATTGACTTTGAATTGGTCTCTGATTGATAGAGACAGAGTTGACTTTGAATTGGTCTCTGATTGATAGAGATCAAGATTGATTTTGAATTGGTCTCTGATTGATAGAGATCAAGATTGATTTTGAATTGGTCTCTGATTGATAGAGATCAAGATTGATTTTGAATTGGTCTCTGATTGATAGAGATCAAGATTAATAGTCATGGACTGGGCTCTAGTTGCTAGAGGCAAGGATTGCTTGAGTTGGGCTCCGATTGATAGAGGCCAAGGATGACAATAATGGATTTGACTCTAATTGCTAGAGATGATGGAATGACTGAAATTCTCTTTGATTCCTTTATGAAGTGGAACATGGACCAAAGGTAATGATTGAACAGGCCTAGAGGCTATCTCATGCTCACATTGAGTTCATATGAATGGAACCTTTCTTAGTTCCGACATGAATCAGAACCTGAACTGGAGTTGACGGTTGGACAAGCCTAGGGGCTGGTTAAATTCAAATGAATGGAACTCTTCTTAGTTCCAACATGAATCAAAACTTAAACCACAGTTGATGGTTGGATAAGCCTAGTGGCTAAATGAATTCAGATGAATGAGACTCTTCTTAATTCCAACATGAATCTGAACCTGAACCAAAGTTGATGGTTGGACAAGCCTAGGGGCTAAATAAATTCAGATGAATGGAACTTTTTCTAGTTTCGACATGAACTAGAACCCTAACCAAAGTTGATGGTTGGATAAGCCTAGTGCCTAATTGAATTCAAATGAATGGAATTTTTCCTAGTTCCAACATGAATCAGAACCTAAACAGGAGGTGAAGGGTGAAAAAGCCTAGGGGCCGAATGCCTTCTTCATTTTAGCATGATCTGGGAGTGATGATTGAACCTACCTAAAGGTTAAAACCCTTCTTTAATTCTGAGATGAACCAGAAATGGTGGTTGAATCTAGGGCTGAATATTTCTTTCATCTGAGATGAACTGGATGTGATTGAATCTGCCTAGAGGCTGAATCTTTCCTTAATTCTGGATGAACCGAAATGATGATTGGACCTGCCTAGGGGCTGAATCTTTCCCTCAGTTTTGAGATGAGCCAAAAATGGTGGTTAGACCTGCCTAGGGGCTGAATATTTTTTTTTATTCTGAGATGAACTGGATGTGATTGAATCTGCCTAGGGGCTGAATCTTTCCTTAATTATGGATGAATCGAAATGATGATTGGACCTGCCTAAGGGCTGAATATTTTTTTGATTCTGAGATGAACTGGATGTAATTGAATCTGCCTAGGGGCTGAATCTTTCCTTAATTCTGGATGAACCGAAATGATGATTGGACCTGCCTAGGGGCTGAAATCTTTCCTTAATTCAAAGGTGAATAGGGAATATTGATTGGATTTGCCTAGGGGCTGAATCTTTCCTTAATGCAGAGATGAATCGTGAAATATGATTGGATTTGCCTAGGGGCTAAATCTTTCCTTAATTCTGAGGTACATTGAGAACGGTGATTGCATTTGCCTAGGGGCTGAATCTTTCCTTAATGAATGGATTTGCCTAGGGGCTGAATCTTTCCTTAATTCTGGGGTGAATAGAGAATGATGATTTGATTTGCCTAGGGATTAAATCTTTCCTTAATTCAAAGGT
Organism: Protea cynaroides; assembly: GCA_028583415.1. Classification (NCBI taxonomy): domain Eukaryota; kingdom Viridiplantae; phylum Streptophyta; class Magnoliopsida; order Proteales; family Proteaceae; genus Protea; species Protea cynaroides. The sequence goes on from CM053265.1 coordinate 35,491,097, forward strand.
GAATAGGGAATATTGATTGGATTTGCCTAGGGGCTGAATCTTTTCATAATTCAAAGGTGAATAGGGAACATTGATTGGACTTGCCTAGGGGCTGAATCTTTCCTTAATTCAGAGATGAATCGAGAACAGTGATTGAATTTGCCTGGGGGCTAAATCTTTCTTAATTCAAAGGTACATTGAGAACTATGATTGGATTTCCCTAGGGGCTGAATCTTTCCTTAATTCAAAGGTACATTGAGAACTATGATTGGATTTGCCTAGGGGCTGAATCATTCCTTCTTTCTTACAAAATATGATGTTCAATCAAGATCTAGATTCATGACTTCCATTGATTCATTTAGAAAGATAATATGGATGGATCTCAAGGTGGGAGATCAAGACAATTCCCTAATTGTAGGTGTCACACCCCAATTCCGCCACATTTGGAATAGTGTGATGAACCGTCAATAAACCAACGATTCAACCAGGATCTCAAAATAGGCTATCCCATATATGATAAACCAAAACACATTCCACATTAATCAGAGGTAATAAAATAAATAGCGGAAGTCTTACAGATAATGAACTGAGAATCTAACTATGATAACCATAAATAAAAATCAAATTATTGATAAATCAACTGAGACATAGTTAAATAAATATCAATTACATGTCTTTAATAAAATTAAACAAAATCTAATCGAATACGCATGAGTTGCACTCGCATGAGGAGTCATGCATATCCACTAAGTCTTCAGCTTCCATTGTCGCCACATGCCCGTACATAGGAGCGTTCATATAATCTTCAATGGTGGTACATGCATCATCAACTAAAAGTATTCGAATTCGAAAGGGTGAGCACACATCACGGCTCAGTAAGCAAACAAAACAATGCAACAATATATATGCATGCAATCAATTCATATCTTTGGTTTGGTTTAAAGTTTGTAATGTGCTATAGAAAGGATAGGTGGCCGCCGCACCACTATACATGAGTGTGTGGAAACACCCAATGAAAATGGCACTGTCGCCCCACATGCACCCACCATGGACAATATACACCCCATGAAAATGGCATGGCTGTACCGGTTGCCCATACCAACACGTAAGCCCCTGTTGGCGAGGGCTTTCAAACTGGGCTCGCAACTAACCAACCCTAATGTATCCAAGGCCTCACCCCAGCATCCCTCAATACATCCATAGAGATAGAGCTAGGGTCTGGTGACCAGGCTGAACCACAATGCCACGTCCCCCCCTGATACCCTACGACATATTAGTTCCACTAAGGTAATGGGGATACGACGATGTTAGTGGACAAGACTTGAGTAGAGATAGAGCTAGAGTCTGGTGACCAGGCTGAACCACAATGCCACGTTCTCTCCCTGATGCTCCCCCCGCATCAAGCACACTAACACTTGCTTAGTGGACATGACTTGAATAGACCATGGCACAATATACACCCCATGAAGAACGGTCATGGTTGTACCGGTTGATACCATCCCTACCCGCACCATATACACTAGCCAAACATAAACATTCACATGCCTATTCCTATCATCATCATCATCACCATGTTATAAACAATAAAGTAAGTATGCATGAACAAATATTAGAAATATTGGATGACATGTTAAATGCACATACAAGCATACACGGATAGAATCAATATGGCATTGGACTCAAGAAATAAAATAATTTATTATTAACCGATTAGTTTAGGTCTTGTTCCCTCACCTTAGCTTGCTAATAGATACTCTTCCAGGCTTTAGAATCACCTTTATAATGTTATTATATTACTAGAAGACCTAACAAAGCCGATAAAATTTAATTAGAATAAATTCTGAATTTAAAAACCATTCTATTAACTGAGGGTCGGAGGTAGGGTCGGAGTCATGATCGGCCCTGGGTGCGACCCTCCCCCTAATCTGAACTTTCCGAACACTGAGGGTCGATGCTAGGGTCGGATCTGCCATCGACCCTAGGTGCGACCCTCCATGGTTTGAGTCGAAAATATTATATTTTGTTCTCTCTTTCATGTTTGGGTCCTATGGCTTACTTCCACAATCCATTCTATACATGTTCTATGGTTTAGAACTATACTTTATTTACCTACATGGTTTTAATGATCTCCTCCATGGTTTTCCATGAAAACCTAACCATGGATGGATGATTTGGGTTTCTTCTAAGTCATATCCTCTTCATAAACCATTCTAATGTTTTAAATAAATCATGGGGAATGTATCCATACCTTAGTTTTGCTGAGATTCAGAGTTCCTCTGAATTTCCTCTTCTTCCTTAGCCTTTTCTTCAAGTTTTCCTTCTCTTCTTCTCTTCCTTCTCTTCTCTTTCTCTCAATCCAATTAGGGTTGTAAAAGAAGTGAATGAGGCTTAGGGCATCCTATTTATAGGGCAAAACCTCCCAAAATAAGTCCCATTGACTTTAGGAAAGGTTCCAATTGAAATTAGGAAGGTTTCTCAATTTTCGGTTCGTGCTGTTTTTCCCGAATGCCGAGGGTCGATGGTGAGGGTCGATGGGAAGGTCGGACAACTCATAGACCCTGCGACCCATGGTTGAGGGTCGATGGTGAGGGTCGATGGGAGGGTCGGACCTGCCTGTTAAAACCTGCGACCCTACCCTCATTTTGACTATTTTTGGGTAAATTTTCATATTGGGTCTTGGGTTTCTTCACACACTTGGTCCACTTGGCTTGACCATTATATGTAGACAGGTCCCGACACGAAATGTAAGGTTAGGCCGGGTTCGTGGCGTGCGGGTCTTACAACTCCATCACCTTGAAAAGAAATTTCTTCCTCGAAATTTGAAAGTACAGATCTTTCAACTCCCCCATCCTTAAATGAATTTTGTCCTCAAAATTTGAACGTATGAATCTTACAACTCCCCCATCCTTAAAATAAATTTTGTCCTCAAAATTTTGAATTTACTTCATAGTCAATAGGTGGAATTCTATTTTCGCATTGCATCTACTTCCTCCTATGCACTCTTCTCCACGTCTTGTCTTTGCCAGGTTACCTTCATATAATAATTATCCTGGCTTTGGAAATATTGTACATTTCCACTAGTGAACTAGGCTGGTACCACTTCAATAGTTAAACATTCTATCTAATCCAATGATTCCATGGTCAATACCTTTGATATGGATCTCCAATGTATTTCTTCAATAGAGACACACGAAATACATCATGCACACTAAACATGGATAGCAGTAACGCTAATTGATATGCAACTTTTCTACTTCTCTCCAAAGTTTATAAGATCCAACACATATATAAAATATGACTTTCCCTGCTTGTCTAATCGTTTCAAACTACGCATAAGTGATATCTTCAAGAACACTTTGTCACTTATGGAGAACTCAAGGTCTTGGTGTCTCTTTTGGCAACTTGAGCTATCCTGCCCCTTTTCTTTGATCTTGTCTGCCACTCGACAGGGTTCTACAATTAACTTAGGTCTTAAAACTCTTCATTCACTAACTTCATTCCAAAAGAAAAGGAATTTTTTCTATCATACTATGCTTTATAGGTAACATTTACATGGTAGCTTAATAACAACTTCAATTTATGGTAACTTCTCAACTCCAACTCCTTGAAATCAATTCTACAGGCTCGGAGCATAGCTCTTAGGATCTGTATAGTCCGCTCCGACTGTCCGTCGGTCTGAGGTAAAGTGCGGTACTAAACTTTAACTTTGTTCCCATTATCTTCTGTAGATCCTCCCAAAACTTGGAAATAAAGCATAAGCCTCTGACCGTCACTAAGCTCTCATGCATACCATTCAGTCTGGCAATATTATCCATATATAGCTCAGTTAGCCGCTCCAAAGCATACCGAGGTCGTATAGCAATGGAATGAGCTATCTTCATAAGGCGATCAACAATCACCCGAACTGCGTCAACCGATCAGTGGTATACCGGTGACATAGTTCATTGTAATGCAGTTCCACTTTCAGACTGGCTCCAATATTTTTTTATTGTAAGCCATGGTAGTCTTTGTCTTGTAGCTTTTACTTGCTGATAATTCAGACACTGGAACACGCACTATGCCACATTTGTTATCATTCCTCTTTACTAGTACAATCTCTTCAGGTCATGATACATATTGGTACTCCAGGATGTCCTGAATATGGAGTACAATGGGCTCTTATCATTATCCTCTTCATGATATCTGAGTCTTTATCTTCAGGTATTCAAAATCTACCTTTGTATCTGAGTACCGTCTCCGCATCAAAATTAAGTCAGGGTTAGGTTTTTCTTTCTCTAAATCTTCTTGTATTGTTCTTATATACAAACCTAACAAAATTACTACTTCTACTTCATCCATCAATTCAGAGATGATCTTTAATGCCACAAGCACAATCGATGAACTATTGCTCCATAAGTTCATCCATAAATTCTCGCTTAATTGGATCATCACGAGTTTCTATTATATGTTACTCTCCTTCCAAATCTGAATCTATTGCTGCGGAACATAAGGTAACATTTATACTGGGTCCTTCCTTGGAATTCATAATTCCCATCGGCGAGCATATAAATAGTTTGTAATCTACAGATTTAAGGGGTATATTTAGTTTGTTTCCAAATGACACAGATATAAAAGGATGAGTAGCTCCATAATCAAAGAGCACTTTGGCAGGAATGCCATTACTAGGTACGATACCTGTGATTTGTTTTAATTAGTCTACATGCTCATGCAATGTAACATAAAATGATAGGTTCAGGTCATACCTGTGACCACATCAGACGATGCGGCAGCATCCTTGGCTGAAACAGCATAAACTCTTCCTTGCTGTAGTTGTTTTCTGGGCTTAGTACACTCTCTTGAGACATGTCCTACTTGGTTGCAATTAAAACACCTGATCCCCTCACCATTTTGCTTTGGTTGCCGTGGGGTTGCTGAAATAGTTTTGGTTGCAGCATTGAAGCCCTGGGTACGGAAGGGTTGGAATACCTTGGTGTTGCCTCCGTTGTAAAAAGTTTCATTTGGCCTTTTTATTCCCCTATTTTGAGTAAAATAGCTCTCTTTCTGGCTCGACTCTATCACTCGAGCAATTTGTACAGCTTCATTGTAGATTTTCTTCTCCAGTCCCAAAACATGTTCGCGTATGTTTCCCCTAAGTCCCATGACGAACCTTCGGGTTTTCGTATCCTCCTCTTGCATACTGACTGGTGCGAAAGAAAAACAGCTCCTCATAACGCTGTTGATATGCGTCGACAGTCATCTGCCCCTGATATAAACTCAGGAACTCTCTCTCCATAGAATCTCTAAAACTTCTTGGGAAGTATTTCTCAAAGAATGCCTCTTTGTATATATCCCAAGTCAAGTGGGTGTGTTTGGTTAATAGATATGTCCTGGTAGACTTCCACCAATGGTGTGCATCGTTCTTGAGCATAAATGTGGCACACAACACTTTCTCCTCCTCATTTACGGTCATCATCATAAAATTTCTTTCCATTTCATCAATCCAGTGTGCTGGCCACAAAGGATCTACTGGCTTACCATCGAATTCTTTGGGCTTCATCTTAAGAAAATGCCCGACCAGTCTGGAGCGGTCCAGCTGATACGGAGCATAGGCCCCGTACATAGGTGGTTGGTACTGATAACCACCTTGAGCTATCTCAGGGTTTTGCACTGGAGCTTGCATGACTGGTGTTTGAGGTGCATGGGGTACTGCATTATTACCCCCTGGTATTGTGCTTGCCTGTCCTGCTGGCATCTGTGTCGTATGTGCAGCTGGAAAAACCACGCCTATGGCAGCTTGCATATTAGTTTGCACCTGTTGTATTTGTTGCAGTTGTTGTGCCAAGTTCATTACGACTATAACTAAATTTATAGGTGGGGCTGGCAAATTTGTAGGATTTTCCTGATCATTAGCTCCTGGCGGTGCCACATTTGGATTCTCTGGTACTTCAGGAATTTCATGACTGATTTCATCTACCGGTGGTGGTGGGATTTGGTTACGCCCGCGTCTGTTCCCTCTTCGCCAGCCATTTCCTATTCTGGTGGTGTAGTGTCTGAAAAGTCATAGAACACGTGAGACGATCAATATATACTTCATTCTCATATTTGGATACACTAACCAATGGTATTTTCGAATTTTTTAGATCATTTAGTGAAAAATACTGTCTTTTCTATGCAGGGTCGATGGTGGGGGTCGATGGGTATCCGACCCTCAGTATCCGACCTTGGGAAATCATCCATTTTTCCTGAATATATAATGCCATTGGTCAAGGCACTACAAGAGTAAATCTGGAGAAAGATTTCGCACATCAGTAAATCAGGTATAATCTGGAGAAAAATTTTGTACATCAATAAATCAGGTATAAATCAGAAGATGTACGCTCAACATAATTAAGCATTTAACTGTTCATTCAGTTCGTATCTCTGTTCATGTTGTCGATCATGAGAATGGTGCAGATTGGTATAATCAGGACTAATACTAAAGAAATAATACCTATAACTCAAATTGAGAGGTTAAATCAAGAAGGTATCCTATCAAGACACGAGAATTTAAAATCAAGTATGTGCATCCTCTATAATCATAAGAGTAAGTCAATAATGCACCGCATCCTATATAAACATATCTACTTACATGGCCATTATCCTCTTATCTCTGTTTGGATTTAGCCCGAGATCTTTTTCTATATCTCTACAGGGGTTTTGGCATTACTAGCCATTTTCCTTCTTCCTCTATCTTACATCGAGTTTCACATCTTGTGAGTACCAACTCGGTATTCCAATTTTCTGTTGTACAGATGCTTCCTTCTTGCCACTGTACTATATCCTTGTATACTTGGATAACTACCCCACTTATAGATAATACCCTATATTATTTGCTTATCCGGATAAATTTTGGTCTTCTCTTTCTGTTTGAGTGTATATATATGATTTCACCTTTAATATGTATATTATTGTCTTGTTTAAGTTCTATCTCAACCAACACAGGTGCTTATGGTTCGTTTGTATTAAAGATTTTAATTTATCCTAACTTAGTTCATGAACTCCAGTGGTAGTATTCAGGTTTAATGGGTAAGGCCTACGAGAGCTCTGATACCAAGTTGTCACACCCCAATTCCGCCCCATTTAGAATAGTGTGTTGAACCGTCAATAAACCAACGATTCAACCAGGATCTCAAAATAGGCTATCCCACATATGATAAACCAAAACACATTCCACATTAATCAGAGGTAATAAAATAAATAGCGGAAGTCTTACAGATAATGAACTGAGAATCTAACTGTGATAACCATAAATAAATATCAAATTATTGTTAAATCAACTGAGACATAGTTAAATAAATATCAATTACATGTCTTTAATAAAATTAAACAAAATCTAATCGAATACGCATGAGTTGCACTCGCATGAGGAGTCATGCATATCCACTAAGTCTTCAGCTTCCATTGTCGCCACATGCCCGTACATAGGAGCGTTCATATAATCATCAACGGTGGTACCTGCATCATCAACTAAAAGTATTCGAATTCGAAAGGGTGAGCACACATCACGGCTCAGTGAGCAAACAAAACAATGCAACATTATATATGCATGCAATCAATTCATATCTTTGGTCTGGTTTAAAGTTTGCAATGTGCTATAGAAAGGATAGGTGGCCGCCGCACCTCTATACACAAGTGTGTGGAAATGCCCAATGAAAATGGCACGGTCGCCCCACATGCACCCATCATGGACAATATACACCCCATGAAAACAGCATGGCTGTACCGGTTGCCCATACCAATACGTAAGCCCCTGTTGGCGAGGGCTTGCAAACTGGGCTCGCAACTAACCAACCCTAATGTCAAACAATGTATCCAAGGCCTCACCCCAGCATCCCTCAATACATCCATAGAGATAGAGCTAGGGTCTGGTGACCAGGCTGACCCACAATGCCATGTCCCCCCCTGATACCCTACGACATATTAGTTCCGCTAAGGTAATGACGATACGACGATGTTAGTGGACAAGACTTGAGTAGAGATAGAGCTAGAGTCTGGTGACCAGGCTGAACCACAATTCCATGTCCTCCCCCTGATGCTCCCCTCGCATCAAGCACACCAACACTTGCTTAGTGGACATGACTTGAATAGACCATGGCACAATATACACCCCATGAAGAATGGTCATGGCTGTACCGGTTGATACCATCCCTACCCGCACCATTTACACTAGCCAAACATAAACATTCACATGCCTATTCCTATCATCATCATCATCACCATGTTATAAACAATAAAATAAGTATGCATGAACAAATAATAAAAATATTGGATGACATGTTAAATGTACATACAAGCATACACGCATAGAATCAATATGGCATTGGACTCAAGAAATAAAAAAGTTTATTATTAACTAGTTAGTTTAGGTCTTGTTCCCTCACCTTAGCTTGCTAATAGATACTCTTCCAAGCTTTAGAATCACCTTTATAATGTTATTATATTGCTAGAAGACCTAACAAAGCCGATAAAATTTAATTAGAATAAATTTTGAATTTAAAAACCATTTTGTTAACTGAGGGTCGGAGGTAGGGTCGGAGTCATGATCGACCCTGGGTGCGACCCTCCCCCTAATCTGAACTTCCCGAACACTGAGGGTCGATGCTAGGGTCGGATCTGCCATCGACCCTAGGTGCGACCCTCCATAGTTTGAGTCAAAAATATCATATTTTGTTCTCTCTTTCATGGTTGGGTCCTATGGCTTACTTCCACAATCCATTTTATACATGTTCTATGGTTTAGAACTATACTTTATTTACCTACATGGTTTTAATGATCTCTTCCATGGTGTTCCATGAAAACCTAACCATGGATGGATGATTTGGGTTTCTTCTCAGTCATATCCTCTTCATAAACCATTCTAAAGTCTTAAATAAATCATGGGGAATGTAGCCATACCTTAGTTTTGCTGAGATTCAGAGTTCCTCTGAATTTCCTCTTCTTCCTTAGCCTTTTCTTCAAGTTTTCCTTCTCTTCTTCTCTTCCTTCTCTTCTCTTTCTCTCAATCCAATTAGGGTTGTAAAAGGAGTGAAAGAGGCTTAGGGACGTCCTATTTATAGGGAAAAACCTCCCAAAATAAGTCTCATTGAGTTTAGGAAAGGTTCCAATTGAAATTAGGAAGGTTTCTCAATTTTTGGTTCGTGTTGTTTTTCTCGAATGCCGAGGGTCGATGGTGAGGGTCGATGGGAGGGTCGGACCTGCCTGTTAAAACCTGCGACCCTACCCTCATTTTTACTGTTTTTGGGTAAATTTTCATATTGGGTCTTGGGTTTCTTCACACACTTGGTCCACTTGGCTCGACCATGATATGTAGACGGGTCCCGACACAAAATGTAAGGTTAGGCCGGGTTCGTGGCATGTGGGTCTTACAGTAGGGGCCTCTCACCCTAAAAGGGTGGATATAGTTGCAGTTTGATTCTCTTTTCCAAAGGCATTGAAATCTAATGGAGGAATATTGAGATTCTAGACATCAAGAGGAGTGGAAGAAGTCACATGCACAATCAAGGTTGACTCAACCAAACAAGAGTTAGATCCCTCATAAGGGCGATTGGGTGAACATTATCCAAGTCAATTTAATTGAATTTGATTAAGCCATGTCTTCAGTCTTGGGACCTCATGATTCCAAAATGGATAATCAATGGTACCAAGGTCTGGCCAATTGGATTACCAAATTCGATGAAATTGAAATGGATATATTAATCTGTCGTCCTTATTAGGGATGGTTAGCAAAAGCGGTTCATAGATGAACAGACTAGTAAATTTCTTCTTGACCATGGTAACTATGTCTTGACAGGGATTTTCTGTTCATTTTTTGAAATCGGCGTGTTAACAATGAGAGATTCGACACATCGAGCTTACTTAATGGAGGGTGTATAGTGACCATCTACTATGATGTAGAACAGGTGTATACATACCTCATACTCCCAATGGGTGAGAGTTCAAGATGCTCATCGTGTAGAATCTAACATGTTGACCAATCGAGGACAAAAATGGGCAGAACTTTGACGTCTCGAATATGGATGTCATGGTTAAACCGATTTCACTGGGTCGGTTCAGGGATGAACCAAAAATAAAAAACATTGGGCTACAATCTGGGTTAGGACAGAAAAGGCCACCTTGACGAGGATGGGGTAACCTATCACCGAATGCTCGATGAATAATGGGCCCCCAATCCCTTTATATACTATGTTGCAAGGATCCAAGCGACGTGGAGTAGCATAACGCATTCCCAGGCGGACCCAAGAAACGCTCGTTAGAGGCTGCTCGCTGGTCGTGGTCTCACAAAGTACAGGCCAAGGCTGTGTGTTTCGCCTAGCGGGCTACGCCATATGCACGGGACCCGGTTCGGCTACTCGCACGAATGTGTGACAGAACCCATTCCCCCCAAAGCAATAATATACAAGCATAAATATAGTATCCTAAAATCTAGCATCAAATTCACACAAGAAAAGTTTTCATTTAGGAGTTTGACATTTATATCCCCAGGAGAGTCGCCACTGTGAGGACAAAGATGGAAATCTTTTGGAGTCGCCACCTAGATTTAGGTCTAGGACCTTAGAAATGTGAAATCTCACCCCAAGGTAAGACTTCGATTGACTCATGACCCTTAGATTGGATTTCTGGTCCATCAGAGATTGGGTAAGTGTCAGGTTACGATTATGGGAAGGGATTAGGCACCCAAACCGCCCGATCGAAATCGGTCTCCTATACCTTTCCTATGCTAGACTTTATTTGCTAAGCCAAACCAAACCAAGGGGTTTGATATCATTGAACTGAATCTGTATCCATCAGATTTCCTACGTATTACGGATTTATTCCAAAAATCAGGTTTACCATCGTAGTTCAGGTGTGATTAAAGTTTATGGATGTGATTTATGCTTGTGCATGATTAAGTTCTTTGTTCAAGTTGAAATTTATGCTTGAAAGGTTGAGAAAGCCTATGGATTAGGATTTGGATAGTCCATGTGGACTGATAGATAGTCCTAATGGATCTAAGGGTAACCCTATTTGGGTTGAAATATGGATAAACCATTCTGGGTTGGAATGTGGATAACCCTATGTGGGTTAAAATATGGATAAATATCCTAGTGGATCTATGGATAGTTCAAGTGGACTAAGGTTTGGATAACCCTTTTTGGGTTGGAATATGGATAGATATCCTAGTGGATCTATGGCTAGTCCGAGTGGACTAAGGTTTGGATAACCCCTTTTGGGTTGTAATATGGATAGATATCCTAGTGGATATATGGATAGTCCGAGTGGACTAAAATGTGGATCCGAATTTGGGTTTCTCCCAAATGGCCTACGTATCCTAGGGTTTGACCTAGGAATCAGAATCCGCGTAGTTCGGGACTCTGGGTTGAAATGGGAATGGATATCATAGTGGATCTACGGATAATCCGAGTGGACTAAATGTGTGGATCCGAATTTGGGTTTCTCCCAAATAGCCTACGTATCTTAGGGTTTACCCTAGGAATCAGAATCCACGTAGTTCGTGCTGTTCTAGGTTAATGATTGGGAACCTATTCTAGGTTTAGGGTTTAGAACCTATTCTAGGTTTAGGGTTTGCCGAGGGGCAAATCGTCCTAATTTACCCTTTTCATTCTGAATTCGAATTTTGGATGGTTTGGCAAAGAATTCTCTTTCTTTATTAAGGTTTTATTATTCCCATTATGCCCTTCCCAAGAATGTGGGTGCCTAAATGCACGTCCCCACGCTTAGGTTGTCTTCTAGAAGTGTGCATATATGGCAGTTTGACTAGGGTGTTGCATAAAATAAGTTATTGCCAAAAAATAAAATATTCTATCTAAATATGGCACATAAAACATTTATAGCAAGAAATTCACATACAGTAAGATTGTTTAAAATCTTTCAAATATGGCATGTATTGCAAATAAGGCAAGAGCCTACATGGCATGATCTAGTAGGCTATCTTCTAAGCATGGCAAGACCCTAATTGCTATTTTCTTTCCATATTTAGGGTTTTCTACCCTAATTGCTATTTTCTTTCCATTTTAGGGTTTTCTACCCTAATTGCTGCATTCTTTCAATTTTTTAAGGTTTCCAACCCTAATTATTATTTTCTTTCCATTTTAGGTTTTCTACCCTAATTGCTATTTTCTTTCCATTTTTTTAGGATTTTCTACCCTAATTGTTATTTTCTTTCCATTTTAGGGTTTTCTACCCTAATTATTTTCTTTCCATTTTTTAGGGTTTTCTACCCTAATTGTTATTTTCTTTCCATTTTAGGGTTTTCTACCCTAATTGTTATTTTCTTTCCATTTTAGAGTTTTCTACCCTAATTGTTATTTTCTTTCCATTTTAGGGTTTTCTACCCTATTTGTTACTTTCTTTCCATTTTAGGGTTTTCTACCCTAATTGTTATTTTCTTTCCATTTTTTAGGGTTTTCTACCCTAATTGTTATTTTCTTTCTATTTTAGGGTTTTCTACCCTAATTGTTATTCTTTCCATTTTTTAGGGTTTTCTACCCTAATTGTTATTTTATTTCCATTTTTTAGGGTTTTCTACCCTAATTGTTATTTTTTTATTCCATTTTAGGTTTTTCTACCCTAATTGTTATTTTCTTTCTATTTTAGGGTTTTCTACCCTAATTGTGACAATAAGCATTTAATATAGCATGTGAGCAAGTGTAGCAGAAAAATATGACAATAAACATGTGTAGCATTCCAATAATGGCAATGTGATTATTCTAATTATGACAGTGTGATCATTCCAATTATGGCAGTGTGACCATTCCAATTATGGCAGTGTGACCATTCCAATTATAGTAGTGTATACATACGAGCATCCAAACATAGCATGTGAACAAATATAGCATCAAATATGGCATGTGAGAAACAACCAAAGCATATGAGAATCAATCAAAACATGATGGAACACGCAGCAAGATGACAGCTTTGTCAGGCTGGACCAAAATGGGCACATAGGGCACTGTACTTACTCAAAAAATTCTTAAAAGATATCCTTGGAAAGAGGACTCAAAGGCCGACATTTTGTCTCAAGAAAGCTAATCCTGAAAGAGACCATAGGCAGGTCGAAAACATTCCCCAAGTACAGGCAAATACACTGGTCAGATTTCCAGATTCTGGCCAGTGGTACTATAAAATCAATATAAAATCATATAACTCATGAAAATAAAATCGAAATACATGGTCAGAAATAGGACTCAGAGGCCAGCATTTTGTCTCAAGGAACCTAATCCTAAAAGAGATCATAGGCAGGTCGGAAACATTCCCTAAGTACAGGCAAATACACTGGTCAGGTCTGTTCCAGATTCTGGCCAGTGGTACTATAAATTCAATATAAAATCATATAGCTCATGAAAATAAAATCAGAATAAATGGCCAGAAAGAAGACTCAGAGGCCAACATTTTGTCTCAAGGAACCTAATGCAGACAGAGGCATCTTCCTAATGCTAGACACCAATCTCAGACATGCATTTGCAGTATGCTTTGACTTTGAAAAAATAAACTGACAAAAGCGATGGGTGATTCTTACCTCAGGCTTCTTCTCTCTCCTTCTCTCCTTTGCATCTTCTCATCATCCTCTTTTCTGCCTCTCTGATCCTTCTCTCTTTTTCCTCTAGATCTTCTCTTCTTAACACCTCTTTCTCTCTCTCTCTCTCTCTCTCTCTCTCTCTCTCTCTCTCTTTCTCTCTCTCTCTCCTTCTCTCTTTCTCTATTTTCTTCTTCTTCTCTTTTCTTCCAATTTTTTTTTTCTTTTCTCTCTCTCACTCACGTTTTTCTCTCCCTCACCCATGTTCTCCTCTCTCCATGGTCTGGAAAAAGACCCCTCCTCTCTCTTCTTTTGCCTATTTATAATTTTTCTCTCATTTTCTAGAAGATCCTTCTTTCCTTTCTTCTTTTTTCTATAAAAATCTTTTTTTCTTCCTTTTTCTTCTTTCCTTTCTTCTTTTCCTTCCTTTTTCTCTTCCACTTCTCCATTCCACATGTTCTGTATCTCTCCCTCTTCTAGAAATCCTCTCCTCCTCTTTCCTTCTCTCTTTTCTTTCCTTTTTCTCAAAACCGAGATCTTTTGGATTTCTTTTTTTCTCTCCTCTTGGACGTCCCTTCCTCACTTTGGATTCTTTTCTTTTTTTTTTCTTTTGGATTATATGCCTTAACAAAATCTTTTGAATCCAAATGATTTTTTTTCTCTTTTCTTTCCTTCTCTCAAAATAAAATCTTTTGGATTCTCCCTTTTCTATTTCTTTTTTTTCTCTCTCCCCCTTGGACGTCTCTTCCTTTCCCATCTTTGGATTCTTTTTTTTTCTTTTGGATTATATGCCCTAACAAAAATCTTCTGAATCCAAAAGATTTTTTTTCTCTCTTTTCTTTCCTTTTCTCAAAACAAAATCTTTTGAATTCTCCCTAAATTTCTCTCTCTCTCACGTTTCCTCTCTCTTTGGATTCTTTGTTTTCTATATATATATATATGATTATATAATATCAATATATTGATATATATAATATAATATACATATAAGATATATGTATATATTATATGATATATTACAATATATTATACATTATATAATAATATATAAAAGAAATACATGCATATAAGCCACCATGAATTGGTCCGGATTGACTGGGTTGGGCCAATACTACCTTGGGTTGAGCTGAGTTGACTGGATTGACTGAAATTAACTGGGTTTTCACTTTCTGTCATTTCATGGGCCATTTTCGCTATCATCTCGCATGAAATTTTCCGATGGCCTCTATTCCAAATTTTTTTGTGTTCATTTTGTAGAAGATTAAAAATGAGGAATATAGGAACTTGAATCACCACATTTGGATGTAAAATGGTCAACTTATGAATTTTTGAAGTTTAAGTGGACCAATTATCGATAATTTGGCTGACCATTTTGCATGGGACCCTCCGGAGACTTTTACCCAAGATTTTCCACGTCCACTTCACAAGACATCACAAATGAAGAATAATGGTCTTGGAATCATCTGAATCTGATGTAGAACGAAAAAGATATGAAGCTTTGAAGTTCTAAGGATAATTTTGCATGCAAGCTTGCATGAGACCCACTGGTGACTTCTACCCGGGATTTTTTACGTCCACTTTGTAGAACATCATGAATGAAGAATAATGGTCTTGGAATCATCTGAATCCGATGTCGGATGATCAAGATATGATGATTTAAAATTCAAACAATCCGACTTAGGATAATTTGCATGAAGGCCCCTGGGATTATTATTTATAATAATTTCAGAAACTTCCCTTATATGTATTATCCGACTAAAATGATCATATCTTCCTCATTTGATATCAGAATTGAGCAATTCTGGTCTCGTTTCGTAGATAATTCTATGACCTATGCATTCCTGCAGATAATAACCCATGACCCTGCTGTGGGATTCAGTGAAAGTTCATAAATCATTGGATTAAAGCCCAGAAACCTGCCATATTGGTTCACTTACACAGAGGGTGGCAAAAATGGGGTGGTTACAACGGTAGCAGGTACGGTCGCATGTAATGCGACCATAGGGTATCGACCGTACGTCCTACGGTGGCATATATTTAGACCATAGGATCAACCATAAGATCGACCATAGGATTACAGCAAGCATATTTTGAGACCAAACAAAGTTTTTGACTACTGTAACTTGGTAAACTTGAACCCTAACTTAAATACATTAATTATTTAGGTTACTAAAAGATTCAGAGTGACTTCCCATGCTTGGGAGAGGAACAAACATTGATCAAAGGTGAGGGAACAAGACCTAAACTAATTGGATAATAACAAACTATTTTATTTTATTTGTCCAATGTAATGAATGATTCTATGCTTGTATGCCTGTAATGTGCATCTCACATGTCATCTAATATTATTGCTATTTCTACTCATTCATATTTATTGTCTATTTATAACATGATAATGATGATGCTAGGAATAGACATGTGATTGTGTGTATGGTTGGTGTGCTTGATGCGAGTGGAGCATCAGAGGGAGGATGTGGCATTTTGGTCTCTGACTTGGCCACTAGACTCTAGCTCTATCTTTACTCAAGTCTTGCCCACTGACATCGTCGTATCACTATTACATTAGCAGAAGTATTACATCGTAGGGCATCAGGGGAGGTGATTTTGGACCGTGTAGTCTCTGACTCTGCCGGGGGGCCTTAGCTCTATCTCTATCGATGAATTGAGGGATGCTGGGGTGAGGCCTTGGATACATTGGATGACATTTAGGATTGGTTAGTTTCGAGCCCAGTTTACAAGCCCTCGCCAATAGGGGCTTACGTGTTGGTATGGGTAGGGCATCAGGGGAAGTGTTGGCAGTGTTTGATCCGGACACTTTAGCTCTATCTCTATTCCATGGTGGGTGTATGTGGAACGACAATGGTGTTTGATCTATTGGGCGTATTTACATACCTGTGTATAGAGGTGTGGTGGCCGCCAATCCTTTCTATAGCATATTGCAAACTTAAAAACTAGACCAAAGATATGAATTGAATGCATGGATATATTTTTTGCATTATTTTGTTCATTCACTGAGCTCATGTTGGAGAGCTAACCCTCAGACGCGTAATTCTGTTTAGTTTCTGTTGTTGCAGGTGTTACTGTTGAAGACTACATGGATACGCCAACGTATCGACATGTAGCGGCTATGGATGTGCAAGCTGTGGAGGACGAGCAAGACTCGTCAAGCGAGTGTTTCCACCGTGGTTACGCTTAGTGTTTAACTTTTGTATTTTGATACATGTAATATGTATTAATTATGTTTGGGTTAATTGGAGATAACTGGATCATTTAATTATTTATCATGTAGACCTCAGTTCATTATTAATAAGACTTCATCTATTTACTCAAATATCTCTAATTATTACTGTGGAATGTGTTTTGGTTTAACTTGGTTGGCATAGCCTATACAAGATCCTGGTTTGAACCATTGGTTTTCAGGACGGTTCATCACACCATTGGTTACTCTAGAATTGGGGTTTGACAAACTTATTCTTGTTATGCACATTCCATACATGCATTGTTTCTATAATTTCCCTTTTTCCCAAATTCGAAGCTTTCCCTTCATGGTTAAACTATACATAAACTATGGCAATGGTTTTAATGTTTCCCTATTCTCTACTGACAATGTATGTATCTTATCATGCTTCAACTAAGTTTCTCACTAATACACCATATTATTTTTATTCCTTGCCTTGTCATATGATTGTCAGTGTTTCTTAACCATAGTATGTACTGGTCAATTATTTGTTATGGATGGGATTGGTCCTCTCTTGAATTTTGTCATGTTTTACTAGGCATTAAGCCATTTGAATTAATGAAATTCATCCTCCTTGATGTCTAATTTGCTTTCATTCCTAAATCGCTATATCCAATGGTTTAGCTTACACGCTTAATGGTTGAGTGTACACTTTTCCCCAAAAGTTCTAACTTCCTGCTCACTAGTAATTTATTTAAATCACTATTAATTCTTTGCAACTGCTCACTTGTAAGTTCTAACTTCCTGTCTCTTTCCTTCCCATTTCCTCCCAGTTACTTTGTATGTTTAAAATTTCATTATTTCATGTCGTATTTTCAAACTTGATTTCTTGGTTCATTCTTTTTTTTTTGTTATAGACTAGATGGCTTCCCATAGAGCTTCAACTAAAAGGCCATGAAATAATCCTCTTCTACCTTTTGATGAAGTACACTTTCGTTCCCATGAGGCACAGGCCTCATATGCAAACTTTGAATGAAAGTCAATTATTTCAAGGTGGCCGGTAAAATTTCAAGAGTTGGAGAGATTCGACGTTCAGGCCACCTTCGATGCTATGGGGTGGTCTTCTATGCTTGGATTTGGAATCGGCACCCAACCGGACATGGTGAAGCACTTCTATTACAATCTAGAGGTTGAGGGTGGCATGGGGGAATACGAGCATGCCAGAGAGCTTAGTATTTCTAGCAAGGTAAATGGTAGGGACATTAATTTGAACACCAAGAAACTGGCTGGTCTTTTAGGTATATCCATGATTGGGGATAAGGAATGCAATACTAGCAAGGATAAGGATTTCCTGTCTGAGGCCTAGAGGATTGAAATTCGAAACAGACTTCAACGGACTGAAGATCTATTCCAAGTGAGCAACTTCTTCCCTCTTGTATTACAGGATCATTCAATATAACACCCTACCTCAGAGTGGCCCCTTTGATAAGCTCTCCCTCTTCGGCCAGTTCCTAAGTTCTAAAGTATTGGAGCTTCAGCCAGTCTGTCTACTTTACATCCCTATACGGACTATGATCATAGCAGCAGAGGACACTCGGGCTTTAAAAAAGGGACATTTGCCTTATGGTAAATTACTAATTATCCTATTCCAGGCCTTGATATTAGTGTGCATGAAGAGGAACCTTTTGAGGCTACAGTATTTGAACCCTTCAACTGGCATGCCATCATCAAGATGTAGTGCTAGATGATCTAGTATTGGAGGGGCGTCGACGTCCTAGGGAGCCTCCAGAGGAGCAATTACGCAAGGATATTGGAGAGGAGGTACAGACCCAGGGGCAGGAAGAGGGTGTAGCCATAGGGAAGGCTGGTTTGTCTAGGTCTTCCATTACCTTGGATGATATCATGGACAAGCTGAACTCGATGGCCTCTTACTAGATTCAGCAGAACAAGGATGCGCACAACTTGAAGAATCAAGTTTGGTAGTTTTAGCATACGATGATTGGCTTCTCTACCCGTCTTGACATATACCATATGGCTTTAACGAGGGCTGGTATCCTATCAGTAGAGGACATTAAAGCGGCCACGGCGACAGCGGTACAGCCACGAACTTTCTAAAGACTACATGTACCTACCCCACCATCTTCTGACTCTGAAGAGTGATGGATCTTGATGTTTTTCTTTTGTTTCTTTTGTTTGGTTTTAAAGAGAGATTTATACAAAGAACAGAAGTTTACTTGTTTTCCCCTTTTTTTTATACTTGAATTATGTTGAGGATGGTTTTGGTTATTTTATATCATCTTATATGTGAAGTTCCTTTTCCTTTTTTTGAATGGTGTTGACATTAATTTATAGTTTTTCCCTAACTTATTATGTCGAATTATATCTTTCTTTAAACACACAGCACATAGATTGTTCCATATTTATCATTTATGTTTTATTACCTATTTTCTAATTCATTGTCAAATTGGTCATGGTAATAATTGATGGGTATCATTACTGAAGAAAAGCTCTGATACCAAACCCATCACACCTCAAATTTCCAATAGGTAAATTTTCGGAGGGCGACTGGACCATCAAACATTTTAATCACAGTCCAACTAGGATACATGCTCAGGGGATACTAACATCAACCACCATTTCTTCCATAACCCAAACACAGAGTACTTAATATAGAGGAAACATAATAAGTAAATTGACCTCTAATTATACTTACGCAAATATACTTGTGATCATTCGACTATTATTCAATGTTTCTTCAATCAAAGAAAATTGTAACTTCTAAGCCCTAATACAGTGGGCACTACTTGCTAGAAAGAATGAAAACAATTATCTAATTATCAACAAATAAGGATTCCTAAGTCCCGATGCCCTCCTACTTTAACGCCTGATTCTTCACATCATGTTCATCGGCTGGGCTCCTCACGTGCAAAGCTTACTTCTTCAAAATACTGTAGGCCCGGTTGGAATGTCTTTACAATCAATCTCCATAGTACCTGCAGTCACAACTAAAATAAGTGGTGATCATGAGGGTGAGCTCTCTAACTTGACCTCGTGAGAAACAAACAAGCAAATAATCATATGAATAGATTATGCATACAACAAGAGTCTGATCTAATGATAAATATGATATGGTAAGGCCTAGCCACACTTCCTTAAAATTGATCATAACCTCCATGCATGGGAGTATTGGATACTCACCAGCCTACTCCAATAGCCCTGGTGCTCCCACACGACATCCCAATTAGTATGGTGATCGAACAATAAGTTCGACCAGTGATGCCTCCAACAAATACTGCTGGCCCTTCTCCCTCATCACTCTATCCTACCGATACCTAACCCCCTACTGGCCAGGGTTACTCACATGGGTTTTGTCACTAACCAGCCTTGTATGATTCCATAAGTACCCTCTCAATATCCTAGAAAGATTCCTAGACAATCCATTTTGCACCCCCCAAGATGTTGTCCTCCACTAGGATATGTGACAATACATCGCAACAAAATCTACTTAGCAGTCATAGCCAATCATAGTATCGATGCAATGCATGCAAAAGAGATAGTTATTGGATGACATATTATTCTTAATGTAATTACAGGCATGCAACATCAATCATTAGTATATATATATATATATATATATATATCAAACACACCAAAATTAGGTCAAGATTTTGTTCCTCACCTGATATCACTTAGTTACAAAAATCTACTATAGAACAATCAGTGTTCATGAGGTGTTTTATACCTATATAAGTTGTGGAATCATTAGTTATGATTTCTACATTATTTATTCTCCATTTATATAAGTATGGGGTTGTCGATCATTACAACGGCAGCTATTATCGCTATTGGCATAGCATATAATATCCACACCCGAAATCCTCACCAGTTTGGATCCCTCTGTGTTGAGTCTCACTATGCCAATACTTGGCATCCTAACTTTTGACCCGCCATATGATGTTGGATCAACTTCTTGGATCACTTAGTGATAGTAGAACATGTGGGAGGATGTACATGAAACCTAGGAAGCATCCCCACCAAATCAGGCCCACAAAACTAAGCCTAAATATATTTTAAGCTCAACCAGAGGCATAACCAGATAAATGATCCCCCAGTTGACTACACCCGGTTGTATACGAGTAGGGCAGCTTCTCTTTCCACAGGACCTACAAAAGGGTGCACGCACTCCCTTATTTCTCTCTTACAAACCATGGGAGAGTGAGAGTGGAAGAGGAAGTGGAGCTCAAGCTTAAGCACCGGTTCTCCTTGTAGTAAGTGTTTTTTACTCATTCCTTTTCCATTATTATAGGAATGTATGCTAGAGACCATGGTAGAACTCCACCATTAATGTAGACCAAACCTAACCTAGGAAACGTAGATTATCACCCCCTCCATGAATGGAGATGATAATGGAGTCTAAATGACTCCCATTGTGTTTACTAATGATAGATGTATATTTCTCACCACTTAGAATGAAGGAAACCATGGTGGGAAACCTTCCCCAAAGATGGAAACCTTATCTGGTTCGAGCCTGGCTTCTGGGTCTAAACCTGAGGCACAAACTGGAAGATTGGTATGGCCTCAACTCCAATTGATTCAAAACCAATCCTCCACCAGGGCAATTACCTTCGCCTATCAGACCAAGTAATATCCTGAGGACCCTAATCGGAGCCACCTAACCAGGAGTACGACCCTCCGGGTAAGTTCCACTGGTAAAGTGCATTGCTCCATTTGGCCATGCCTCTACGTAGGCTTAATGACAAGCAGAGGTATTTTTGGATGGTCAACCACCCAACTTAGCCTCTGAAAAACCTGCTAGAACCATACTGTATGATAGTGGATATGAAGCGGATGGTCTACCAGATTCTTGACCATCCAATTCATCCTCCGATCCACTTTACTTAAGAAATGACTAAGTATTAACCGACCTACAATACCGGTGGAACGACCAACCGATTTATCCTCCGATTTAGTCTATTTGACTTATAAGCCTAAGAAGGATTAGAAAGACTTACCTTTTGGTTCTTGACTTATTTTGGGACCCGTGCATGGACCCTAGGACTTGTCTATGCTGATTTAAAAGATGTTTACCAACCTAATGGAACATATCTAACTAATTAGGTAAAATACCACAGGTAGTGGACAAAGCCTTCTGCCAGCTCCAAGGTTCAACAGCACCACTGGTGTCTACAAGTGAGGGGTCAGGTCCCGCAGATTTTGAGCATGTGTAGTGCTATGTGTTGATTGTTGATTTCCTTTTATAACATGTCATCCAATAAATTATATATAATTGTTCAGTCATTGCATTGTAACAATAACTATGTATATTGGTTGTTGTATGATGGACGTGTGGCGTGTGGGAGCATAGTACATGGACCATGTTGTTAGTTGTTGGTACCTTAGTAGAGGTATGGTGATCCATAGGAGTGGGGATCCGGGGTCCTCTGTAAGGTGTAGTCATTCATATCATTATGTATTCATAACCGTGTATGATGGTGCATGTGGCATGTTAGAGCACGGGCATGTGTACCATGTTGGTGTGTTGGTACCTTAGTAGAGATATGGTGATCATTGGGAGTAGAGATCTGGGGTTCTCTGTTGGGGTGCAACCCATGTATGGTGGTTCATGTAATGGACGACTTCATGAATTAACGTTGGGATTGGCTGAACCTTAATGGGGACACGACAAACATGGGAGTGGGGAGTCAACGATCTCTGCAGGGGTGCAGTCTTGTTGAGACCATGTATGATGGACGTGTGGCATGTGGGAGTACAATACAAGGGCCATATTGGCACGCTATACTCTAGTGGCGACACGGTGATCCATGGGAGTGGAGTCGAGGATTTCTGCTGGAGTATAGTGTTACTTACTGCATGTACATGCCATATTGGGTGATTGTTGATAGGGATGTGATTATATTGTGGGGTATATGATCGTGTAGTGTATGGGAGTACAATACACAACCATATGCTCGGTTGCACCTTAGTGGGGGCACGCTCAATCTATGGGAGTAGAACAGGGACCTCTACTAGGGTGCAACCCTTTTGTTATTATGTTATCATTATCATGCATCAACTTAGTCAAATTACTTTTTCTTTAGCGAGGGGAAATGTAATCCAGGCTGTGGGGTACATAGTACTCAGGTAGTGGGGTATGGGTATATATGCT
Source organism: Protea cynaroides (assembly GCA_028583415.1). Taxonomy (NCBI): domain Eukaryota; kingdom Viridiplantae; phylum Streptophyta; class Magnoliopsida; order Proteales; family Proteaceae; genus Protea; species Protea cynaroides. The sequence continues at coordinate 35,513,951 of CM053265.1, forward strand.
CAGGCGGTGGGGTAATGGCAATTGCTCAAGCGGTAGGGTACCAGGCACTTGCTTAGGTAGTAGGGTACGGGATACTCACTTAGGCGGTGGGGTACGGGGCATATCCTCACTAGGGTACAGGACAACCATGATTTGCATACACACTGAATGTCACTCACAATTGCTAATTTATTTGCTTTTGTACTGCATTATTAAATTATTGATTAGGGTTGCATTGATACCTGACTTCTCGTTGAGCTAGGATGGGAGCTTGCCCCTCAATATCAAATTTCTTTTAGCTTTGATTGTAGGTACCTCTACTGCTGCTACAAATATGGATCCTGATGATGTAGAGGGTACTTCTCTTGGTGGGGTTCCGTTAAGAGATCCTGTCAAGGGCTGTACCTGTAAGGATTGCATCTATGTGACCTGAGTAAGTGCCTTGTCTTCATGATCTAACTACCTGTAGATAGATGACGGTTCGGTCTATCTACAATGGTGTATTTGGTTTTAATCTAGTTATTAAAATGGGATGTATATAATTATGAAAGATATTGTGAAACGGTTTGTAAGACATAATAGACTAAATTATATATTGATGACATTAATAGCATCTATTCTCTAGTATGATTTTACTGCCACTCATATGATTCTGCTGTAATTTTTATTATTTGTTGTTGATGATTTTAGATATTTTGGGTGTAGACTGTAGGGTTTGTTTGGTAGTTTATTTTGGTTGTTAGTCACTGAAAGATTTGGGTGGTCGTGTGGATGACTAGGATATCAGCATGATTCCCTAGAATGGGCTGTAACAACACTGGTATCAGATACAACCACTCTAACTCTACGTACATACTTCTCCTGTGCATACATTTCCATGTGTCAGAACAGATGCCTAGGATAATTAAAAATTATTATGAACCAACAAGTAGTAAGTAAGGAGAACAATAAGTTAGGTCATATCACATTGCAAGAACTAATGAAAGAACATAATGCACAATCTGAACTATGAACCAAGAAAAGAGACATGTATATATATGTATATGATTTTAAGTACAAAATTGGTATGCGACCCACAACCCAGGCAGTCATTCGAGATACAACTTCTTATCAGTATGAAAAATAGACGAAAGTACAAGTATAAAGCAAAAAAGAAATGATGTAAATAAGTCAAAGTATGGTACAGTCCATACCTCAGACAATTATATTATGTACATATGATGATCATAAATAAAAAAATGGATCACTGCTTTGTCTGTTGAGGTACACTCGGTGAGGCAGAAAGCTTGAATCCAGTAGGGGGTGCTAAGATGAAGGTGCATCTTGTGGAGAAGATGGGTGTAAAATACTCTATACTGTAGGTGCTGAAGGTACCTCTGGTGGGGCAGAAGATGAGGGCATGTCCTACTAGGTGACTGATGGTGGAACACTCAAGGGAACTAAAGTAACAATGGGCCTACACTGTACATAGTGATGGAAGTGGCCGGCACTAACCATGGCATCATGAATATAGCCCACATGGGTCTCCATCTAGCCGAACTAAGTCCCCATAGTCCTAGCCTGAGTCCTCGCCTCCCTCAACTCTACCACTGTAGACTCTACCCATCTTTCTAGTCTCATCTAACTATTAGTGATTGTCTCTAGCTTTCCCTGCATGAGCCAGAGTACCTCTAACACCTGACCTAGGTCAGCAGTCAGTTTCGATATCTGAGCAGCTATAGGTGGTCTCATAGTACATGCTGCTGGAGGTGCCACTCTAGTATTGGTAGTTGGGGGTACATCTCCAATGCTGGCAGCTGTGTCCACATCCATGTAGTCACCATTCTTGTTGTCACCACTATCCTCTTCACTGTCATCATCACCATCATCAAACTCATCCTCCTCCTCATCACTAGAGGATGACTGTGGTACTACATCCACTCTCCTGACACCATGACTGGTGTCCTCATCGACTCTAGCTGCTACTACTGCTACTGCCCATCTAGAAGGCTACGCTGCTCTAGGTGGCTTGCCAAGTGCCTTAAGAATGGGGTCCTCCATGACTACATTATTGAGATGCATCCGAGCTATGGTATCCCAGTTGAACTCGGAAGACTCCTTTCTCTTCTTGACAATCTTTCCCTCTAGGTTCACCCTAAAGTAGACAAAGATGTGTGTCAGGAGCCATCCATAGGAAAAGTGACCCATCTGGGCCAGATAGAAAAATGTTTGAAGAATTGTGTGAACAATGAGAAAAGGGGACATATGGGTCTCCTCTACACTAAACGGTCTGTCAAAAGCACACAAAACTACTTCAGCTCCTCCTTGTGACCAGATTTGGGAATGACATTGTGTTGTATGATCTTGTTGAGTAATCTGGGTGTAGCCTTGAAAGACGACTCCTTTACCTCCTTATCTGTACCTATGAGCTTAGGCTGAGTGAGCCCTTACCTCATCTGTGTGTACTCAGCCTCTGTGATGCCTAGAGACTCTCTGGGAGCTTTATAGATTCGCTCCCCTTCTGGTGAAACCTCTAGTACGGTTGCCAAGGTGGCAACAGTTAAGGTGATGTATACTCCCTTGACCCTACTGTTCAATATCAACTCACCTGTTTCCTTATCAGTCTGTTGGCCCAAGTTACAGAAAAAGTGGCGCACCAGATTAGGATAGGTGTTATCCTTGATGCGCATTGTTGGGGTCCAGCCAAAATGATTAAAGGCCTCCTGCAGATCAAAGTGGGTCAGCTCGTTGAAGTTTATACACCGACCAGCCTCCACTTTGGACCCCCTAAATCTTTCTCAGTTCCGACTGGAAGGAAAGGAGATGAACCAAAGGTCATCAATGCCCTATGCTATGGGCTCAACAGCTCTCCTGGGACCCATATTACCTGAAAAGAGAAAGGAATAGTTTTGAGTTAGTAAAGGTTGTTAAACTAAAGGGATTATGCATTAGACCAGTATGATAAAAGAATTAATAGTTTAATCATTGATGAACATGATAGAAGCATGGGGATTCCAATTATTAATGGAAGGAGTCTCTAAAATAGATGGGCCCATCATTATAAATTGGGGGTTGAGGAGAATCAGATGGATTAGTATCCTAGTGGGCCGAAGTAATGACATTGATAATACCAAGTCTGCCCATAGTTGGCATTATAAAGAGCTAGGTTTAGGATTATGTCACTGCATACACCTAACCAATTGGGTAAGCGTAAAGATGCCTAATGTAAATGCCTAGGGGATTAACTGTCTTCATATAGCTGTGCACTAGCCAATATGATGTGAAAGGGTAGTGCGAATTGAAGGGCTAAGGTATAATAACTATTCTGGTCGACTTAATGGCACACCAATATGGGCCACTTCTATCCAAGTCAAGCATGGTGTTACCATCATTGGCCAACTCAAAATCAAGCCCAATTGAGTAAGCCCAAGCATGTCCAATGTTTGACATTGTAAATAGTGGGTCTAAGATTCAATCACTACATGCACCTAGGCAATCAGTTTTGACCCAAGCATTACATAAAAAGGACTATGAACAAGCACCCATAAAGGTGTTACGAATGTTCCACAAGTGTGGGGTCAGGCCATACAAAAAGGGGGGAAAACTCAGCCAGATGAGCATTCCTTTTAGCCAACCATGCGACTAAACTTTTAGACAGGGAAGTTGCCTTAGACAAATTATTTGGGTGCACCAAGCCGAATAATGTAGGCCGACAAGGATTAATATGCACCATTTAACTTAGAAGGATGGAAGAATTAGTTAAGCATTACCACGGGGCCATTTATAGCCTACATGGGAGAAACTCCAATTATCAAGGGAACACAAAGAATCCCTTAGCCTGTAGGTGCAAGGCTGCAGTGCCTTTCCTTGGTTGGGCCAAAAGCCATACCAGAATCAGAAAGGGGGTTAGTTGCCCATTTTCGGTAGGCATTAAAGCCCTAACACAACCAGTGGGGTGGGCCAATCCTGACTCTCATTAGAAGGGTACTCATGGGTGATGGAAATTAGTGGGAGTTGCCATAGTTGAATGAAGGAGCTAGAGTCGCAAGGGCCCCTCCCATTTCGGTAAATCACCATGAAATTCCCCAAGCAATGAAAATGAATGCAATGTAGAGAATGAAATGGAGAAGGAGAGATGGAAGAATACCTGTAACATTGATTGAAAGGGGGGAAGCACCATAAATGGTAGGAGAAATGGAAGGGGGAGCATTGGAGTGATCGCCAGAGCCTTGTTCTCTCTAGTTTCCTCCGTCTGACAGTTAGAGTGGGGACCAAATGAATGCCCTCAAGCCCTTTTACAAAAAGGATTCTCCAAGGTACCGAAGGACCGGTAACTTAACTGTCGCTTCAGATTGCATTCCTTCAGTTAGACTAAGAGTAGACATTTTGGATTTTGTTGCCTAATTAACCGGAGCCACGAACATAATCAGTGAATTGTTCCTCCGCTTTCATCCATCGATTAGGGTTAATAAAACGGATGGTTAACTGGATGACCGATCATCCATCACTGCCTTTGAAAAACCTTCCGAAAGTGTTAAAACTGTGACAGTCTAGGAACCAGATGATCGATGTAAACCGGATGCATGAGCACCCGATAGCCCATCCAGTTGACATAAAAAGGGCCTGTTTGGGTTAGGGTTTTGCTAGATCACTTTACCACCTTACATAGGACTTTTATCCATATAAATTTGGGGTACCCCAATTAAAATTTTTGCATGCTACCCATTGGCACCCTATCCCATGATTATCATCTGATTTAGGCTGCCATGCCACCCAAATTAAGGCATATGCCTTGTACAATTCTAGCATCATTACCCATCCTTCTTAGAATTCTATGTGGCATATGTCAATGTTTCCTTTGAGTTAATGAAATAAATTGGCCTTAACATTGGGTGTTCAATTTTACCTTTTTAAGATTTTACCCAAGGCTAAGCAATATGTTGCCACCCAAGCATCCTAATGGGAGGCCTACCTCCAATGCTCTTGCATTAGGAAGTATAAGAACATCAGTGGGTCATCTCCAATGTGTTGGCCACCCTTCGACCTCTACCAATCAGCAAACCTGATGGGGCTAGTAGGGAACTATCACCTTTTTCCCCATTTCATGGAGTAGGCCCGACCATTGCTTATGACACCATGGTTGACTTCCAACAACTAAACCTAGAGCAATTTGATGGGTCATGTGCAAGTTCCTTCTACCCAGACAATTGGATTCAAGCTATGGAGGAGACTATTGGCACCCTCTCTTGTTCTGATACACAGAAGGTTATGTATGCTACTTATCAACTGGTGGGCATACTATATGAATGGTGGTGAATGACTCAACCCACTCTACTACAGCGCCAAGAGACCATAACTTGGGACACTTTCCCTGAAGCCTTCTTGGCTAACTATGCTTTGCAATGAGGAGATCCTGCTCGAAATTTCTTGAGGCCATTCAAAGAGTCCAAGCGGGCTTACTTGCACGAAGAGGCTTTACCGAGATAAGGGTGGACTGTCAAAACACTTACCCTAGGGAAAATAGCAATTTGGAGAGCCATGACCAAGGTAACCATTAAACTATGAGTCATTTTAATTGTCCCAAGTATGGGAATTGCATAACATTTATGAATGCTTCAACTATGCTTACGTGATTCATTATACATAAGGAATTAGAATGTTGCCTCCATCAAGTATACCAATTCCTTGATGCAAATTCATCATGCAACTTATCAAACTATGTAGTGACATAAATGGATTATAAGTGAGGACGTAGCTTAAATTGCGGTAATTGATTATGGTCATATGATTACTCCACCCCATTGTTTTATGTTAGAGGCATATGAAGGGCATAGTTACAAAGAAAAGGGATTATACATAGCCAACAGAAATGCATGATACGTAGGAGGGCTATGGAATAGCAAGGATAAAAAGTTCACAAGTACAGTGGCGAAGATGCCCTTGTTTGCACATGGGTATAGTGCTGGAAGACTAATGGGAGAACTAAATCAGTAGGAAGTCCTCCTGGTTTGTATTTAATACACTTGGGAACAATTACTTGAGTAAGATTTCATGAAGAATAGCACATGATGTTGGATGTAACGAATTGTGTGGCAAAATTTTGGGGGATCAGAAATGTATGTTGTAACTTGAATTGATGACCATTTGGATTACTATTACTGAGTTTTCATCTCAAATGTCTTGTAAATGAAATTTTACTAATGAGTTGGGAATGTTCTAGGTAATGGATCGTGCACACCTCCTTAACCCCACTTACTCGAGGATCGAAACTCGTAAAGCGGGAAGTCCTGGAAAAAGAATAGACCAAAGTATGACTTTACCCCACTTTTGTTAGGACACTCGGAACATTTCGATAGTTATAGATGAGACTACAAAAAGGGTCTATAAGCAGCATTGTGAGTTTCAGTTAATGATAATAGAAACCTTAGCAAGGGCTAAGCGTAATGGCACCACCTTTGTGTCAATCTTGGCAGAAGTGTCAGACTTGTTGGGGCATCTTAACCATGGTCTCCAGGAACAACGGAGGGGCATAGTGGCACGAATGGTGACCGAGTGCGGCAATCAAGGAACTCATCAACGGCCCCAAGATAAGGTATTGGTAGCTTAAGGAAGGGGCAAGCAAGTAAAGAGAGCCCTAAAAGAAGAAACATGATGAGTTGTACCAAGGGTACCTCACTTTGGGAATGAAGAACTTCAGGTGGAACCACCATCCACCGTTAATAAGACCTTAATGCCACCTAGTGCTAGTCCTCGGAGATATTATCAGTATGGAAGTCAAAAGCACCTTATGCGACAATACACCTGAGTAGTTAAAATGGCACAATCGCCAAGACCTGAGGAAGTTGTGATGTGCCTCTCCTATGGAGTGTTGAAGCATGAGGCTTATGACTGTCAGAAGTATTGGAAGGCTATGCCTTTATGTGAACGAGGACCTCGCACTGACTTAAAGAAGTTTTGAGAATTGGGTAAGACTTGAACTCCCTGGATTATTAAATACCATGGTAGATATGTGTTGATCCAGTAAGTTATGTTACATGGTAGACACCCATAGGCATGGGATAAGAACTTACAACTACGGCCTGATTTCAAGGGTGAAATCCTTATAAATTGGAGGTACCATAAAACCTATACCCAAAATTCTCACCAGTTAGGATCCCTCTATGCCGGGTCTTACTATGCCAACACTTGGCACCTTGACGTTTGACCCACCATATGATTTTGGCACAACTTCTTAGATTACTTAGTGATAGTAGAACATGTGGGAGGAGGTACATAAAACCTAGGAAGCATCCCCATCAAATAGGGCCCGCAAAACTAAGCCTAAATATATTTTATGCTCAACCAAAGGCATAACCAGATGAATGATCCCTCGGTTGACTACATCCAGTTGTACACAAGTAAGGCACCTTCTCTTTCCACGGGTCCTATAAAAGCGAGTCTACACTCCCTTATTTCTCTCTTGCAAACCGTGGAAGAGTGAGAGTGGGAGAAGAAGTGGAGCTCAAGCACTGGTTTTCCTTAAGATAAGTCTTCTTCACTCATTCCTCTTCCATTCTTGCAGGAATGTATGCTAGACACCATGGTAGAACTCCACCATTAATGGCCTCCATTAATGGAGACCGAATCTAACCTAGGAAATCTATAATTGCATCCCCTCCATGAATGGAAATGATAATGGAGTCTAAATGACTCCTACTGTGTTCACTAATGATAGATGTGTGTTTCCCACCACCTAGAATGAAGGAAACTATGGTGGGAAACCTTCCCCAAAGAAGGAAATTTTCTCTCTATTCGAGCCTGGCTTTTGGGTCTGAACCAGAGGCACCAACCGAAAGACTGGTAGTGGCCCTAACTCCGGTTGATTCAAAACTAGTCCTCTTCCATGGCAATTGCCTTGGCCTATCTGACCAAGTAATATCCGGAGGACCCTAACCGGAGCCACCTAACTGGGAGTATGACCCTCCGGGTAAGTTCCACCGGTAAATTGCATGGCTCTATTTGGCCATGCCTCCACATAGGCTTAATGACAAGTGGAGGAATTTTCGGATGATCGACCACTCGGCTTAGCCTCCTAATGACCTATTGGAACCACACTGTATGACAATGGTTGAAGAGGATGGTTTACTTGTAAAACCCACACTCTACTAACCCAGTTTTACCATGCCGTGATAGGTCTTCCCTCTATAGCCTGCTCGAGGGTACCAACCATTTGAAGAAACCAAAAGACTAGGTAAGCAAGAATAGTAAAAAAAAATCAATTTTGGTTGTGTGGTCGACTGTCAAAAGTTGTGTAGTCGACCAGTCAAGCGCAGGAATTAGACCAGTCAATCAGTTAATAAATGGGCTGTGTCACACCCCAAATTCCGTACTGTTCAGAATGGTGTGATGAACCGCTAAATAACCAACGGTTCAACCAGGATCTCAAATAGGCTATCCCCGTTTTATCCAAACTTTCACCCATCCACAATCATAATCAGAGTAATACACAATAGCGGAAAATCTATAATAAAATGAACTGAGCAACTAAGATGATATCATTAATTTAATAGCAAATTATTCTGTTTTCAACTGAGACATAAATATTTAAATATCAAATACAAGTCTGATAAATCCAATAAAGGAATCTATAAAAAAATATCTAATCAAATACACACGAGTTGCACTCGCAAGAGGAGTCGTGTGTATCATCTTCAGCTCCAGCGTCCATTGCTGCTATATTCCCGTACGCAGATGCGTTCATATAATCTTCAACTGTGTAACCTGCATCATCAACTAAAAATATTCGATGTCGAGGGGTGAGCACACAACACGGCTCAGTGAGTAGCCAAAACAATGCAACATTACATATGCATGCACATCAATTTATATCTTTGGTCTGGTTTAAAGTTTGCAATATGCAATAGAAAGGTTTAGGTAGCCAAAGGTCGCGTTTATTGACTCCGCCTCTATACACGAGTGTGTGACGTTACCTGAAGATCACGTTTATCGTCAACTCACATGCACCCAACCATGAACAATATATAACAAAGGTTACGTTTATTGCTATATAGTGCCATACCAACACGTAAGCCCCTGTTGGCGAGGGCTACAAACTGGACTCGCAACTAACCAATCCTAATGCCAAACAGTGTATCCAAGGCCTCACCCAGCATCCCTCAGAACATCCATAGAGATAGAGCTAAGGCCCCCCGGTAGAGTATAGGACTCAAGGACCGAGACCACCTCCCCTGATACTCTACGACATAATAGTTCTGCTAAGGTAATGGCAATACGACGATGCTAATGCACAAGACTTGAGTTAGAGATAGGGCTAAAGTGCTGAGACCCGCCAAAGGTTAACGTTTATTGATATCCTCATCACACCTCTCCTGATACTCGCTCACATCAAGTACATCAACCACACACATACAAGTACATGCCTATTCCTATCATCATCATCATCATCATGTTATAAACAATAAAGTAAATATGCATGAACAAGTAATAGAAATATTCGATGGCATGCTGTATGCACATAACAATCATATTCGCATAGAATCAAACATAGCATAGGACTCAAGAAATAGAAAACAGTTTATTATTAACCAATTTAGTTTGGGGTTAAGGTTCCTCACCTTAGCTTGCTAATAGATATTTTCCAAGCTTTAGAATCACCTCTACAATGTTATTATAATGCTAGCAAACCTAACAAAGTCGATAGAATTTAATTAGAATTAATTTTCAATTTAAAAACCATGCTGTTAACTGAGGGTCTATCAGAGGGTCGATGCTCAGAATGCATAGGGTCGATGGGTCTATCGACCCTGTCCTCTGTCTGAACTTCCCGAATGCTGAGGGTCAATGGTCAGGGTGCATAGGGTCGATGGGTCTATCGACCCTGTGTGCGACCCTCGGTGCAATCAGGTCCAATTTCCAGTTTTTAGTTCATTCTTCATGTTTGGGGTCCTATGGCTTGCTTCCACATTCCATTAAACATTCGTTCCATGGTCTGAAACCATGATTCATCCTCCTAGATGGCTTTCATGCATTATCCTCGGATTTTCCATGAAAACCTAACCATGGATGGATGGTTTGGGTTTCTCCGAAATCCTACACTCAACCATATCTAACCTAAGGTCTGTAGAACTCATGGAATTAGTATCCATACCTGAGAAGATTACTTTTCTCTGGAAATTCTTCTCCTTTTTGCTAAGTCTTCTTCCTTGCCTCTTTTCTTCCACTTTTCCTTCTTCTCTCCTTCTCTCAATTCAATTAGGGTTGTGAAAGGAGTGAAAGTGGCTTAGGGACATCCTTTAAATAGAGTAGGAATGCCCTATAATAGTCCCATTGAGATTTGGAAAGAATCCCAATCGAAAATTAAGAAATTTGCTAATTTCAGACTCGACAGTGAGTGAGGGTCGATGATCCCGTCGACCTTGTGGTCTGACACTGTCCGGCCCTCTGTCCATTTTTCAGGGTCTGAGTTTTTAATTTGAGAGGGTCGACCCTGTTTAGCTGGGTATGCAACCCTTGCCCTATTTTAAGTGTTTTTGGGTCGATTTGATACCTGGGATCTCGCTCTCCTTCACGCCCTTGGTCCATTGACTCGACCATGATGGGTAAACCTGGTTCAAGGTGGTAAGACCGGGTTAGTTTGACACGGGTCTTACAACTCCCCCCAACTTATAAAAATTTCGTCCTCGAAATTGGACGTACCTTCTGAATCAAATAAGTGAGGGTATTGCTTCCGCATAGCATTTTCTTCTTCCCATGTAACTTCTTCCATGTCTCTACTTTTCCATGTGACCTTAACATAGTAAATATCTCTGTTGCGTAGACGTTGAACCTTTCGACTAGTGATTTCCGTTGGTGTTACTTCAAATGTCAAATCATCAGTCAATTCTGGCAAATCCACTGTCAAAACATGCGTTGGGTCTTTGACATACTTCTTCAATAAGGAAATGTGAAATACATCAAGCACGCTTGACATAAATGGTGGTAGTGCTAACTGATAAGATACTTTTCCATGCTTAGCCAGAATTTCATATGGCCCGACATATCTTGGACTTAGTTTCCCTTTTTGTCCGAACCTTTTCAATCCTCGCATAGGCGATACCTTCAAAAATACTTTATCACCTACGACGAACTCTAGATCTCTTCGTCGAGTATCTGCGTATTGCTTCTGACGGTTCTGAGCTGTTCTTACCCTTTCCTTGATGATGTCGACCACTCGACAAGTTTCTTCAACGAATTCCGATCCAACAATACTACGTTCTCCCACTTCATTCCAAAACAAAGGAGTTCGACATTTTCTTCCATACAGTGCTTCATAAGGTGACATCTGTATAGTACCCTGATAGCTATTATTATAAGCGAACTCGATCAATGGTAATTTTTCATCCCATGATCCCTTGAAATCAATTACACATGCTCGTAGCATATCTTTTAGAATCTGAATTGTGCGCTCTGACTGTCCATCTGTCTGCGGATGGAATGCAGTACTGAACTTTAATGTTGTACCCATAGCCTTTTGTAGTCCTTCCCAAAACTTGGAAGTAAATCGGGGATCTCTATCCGACACGATGCTTTCTGGAACACCATGTAATCGAACAATATTATCCACATACAGCTTCGCTAACCTTTCCAGTGTATACTGAGGTCGTATAGGTATGAAATGAGCTATTTTTGTCAGACGGTCTACAATCACCCAAACTGTGTCAACTACTCGAGGAGTCAATGGTAGTCCTGTGACGAAGTCCATAGTGATGCAGTCCCATTTCCATGCTGGTTCCGGTAACGGCTGTAACAGTCCTGCGGGTCTTTGTCGTTTAGCCTTTACTTTTTGACAATTTAGGCATTGAGACACGAACTTAGCTACATCTGCTTTCATTCCCCTCCACCAATACAGTTTCTTTAGATCATGATACATTTTTGTACTTCCAAGATGTATCGAATAGATGGTGGTATGAGCTTCTTTCATCAGTCAGTGTCTAATGTCCACACTTTCTGTTTCGGGTACACATATTCTTCCTTTGTATTTCAATACTTTTTCTTCATCCAAGGTGAACTCAGGGTTAGTCCTACCTTTCTCAATGTCTTCTTGTACTGTTCTCAGATAAGGATTTGCTTGGATAGCTTTCTTCACTTCACCCATTATATCCGGTATAATCTTCAATGCCGCGAACATATTCGAAAATCGATGAATAAACCCTTGGTTAGCTGATTCATCCATTGTATCTATCACATACTGCTCGTTGCCGTGATTGAATACCATTCCGGTAGTGCACATTGCCGCAGTCATGCTAACTTCTCCTTGAGATTTTATCATTGCTTTTCTGCTCAATGCATCTGCTACTACGTTCGCTTTTCCTGGATGATACTGGATATCACAATCATAGTCTTTCAATAGTTCCAGCCATCTTCTTTGTCTCATATTCAACTCCTTCTGATTAAATAAATAAGTAAGACTTTTATGGTCCGACTTAATCTGGAATTTCTCTCCGTATAGGTAGTGTCTCCATATCTTGACAGCATGTACTACTGCCGCTAACTCCAAATCATGAGTGGGGTAATTTTTCTCATGTACCTTCAACTGTCTCGAGGCATAGGTAATCACTTGCTCTCCTTGCATAAGCACACATCCTAATCCCAATCTCGACGCATCGGTATATAAGGTAAATGTCTGTCCTGGGATCGGAATAGTCAAAATTGGAGCGGATATCAATCTGGTCTTCAGTGTTTGAAAACTCTTTTCACACTTATCCATCCATACAAATTTTTCTCCTTTCTTGGTCAGACTGGTAAGAGGTACGACAATCCGAGAATAGTCTTCTATGAATCTCCGATAATAACCAGCTAGACCCAGAAAACTTCTAATTTCTGAAACGCTCCTTGGTGCTTCCCACTTCACAATAGCCTCGATTTTGCTGGGGTCCACTTTGATTCCTTCAGCGGATACTACATGGCCTAGAAAGGCGACTTCACTTAGCCAAAACTCACACTTTGAAAATTTGGCGTATAACTTCTCTTTCCTTAAATGCTGTAGGGCTGCGTTTAGGTTCTTGACATGGGTTTCCTTGTCCTTGGAGTATACCAATATGTCATCAATAAATACTATAATCGATGTATCCAGCATATCGTGGAAAACTCGGTTCATAAGTTCCATGAATGTCGCCGGTGCATTAGTTAATCCGAATGACATTACTAAGAATTCATAATGTCCGTATCTTGTCCTGAAAGCTGTCTTCGGAATGTCACCTTCTTTAATCTTCAGCTGATGATAGCCCGATCGAAGATCGATCTTTGAAAATACTTTTGCTCCCTGTAACTGATCGAACAAGTCATCGATCCTAGGTAGTGGGTATCGATTCTTGATGGTCAGTTTATTCAACCCTCGATAGTCGATATATAATCGAACGCTACCGTCCTTCTTCTTTACGAACAACACCGGTGCTCCCCATGGAGATATACTGGGTCTAATATAACCCTTATCCAGCAATTCTCGTAATTGTACTTTTAATTCCTTCAGTTCAGTAGGAGCCATCCTATAAGGTGCTATTGATACGGGTGCGGCTCCGGGTAGAAGGTCTATTACAAACTCTGTGGCTCGGTCGGGTGGTAATCCGGGTAGTTCCTCTGGAAATACATCGGGAAAATCTTGCACGACATCAATATCTTCCATTTGTGGCACGTCCTTGGTTAGGTCGACCACTGATACTAGATATCCGACTGCTCCCTTCTCATGGCACTTCTTAGCCTTTACTGCTGAAAGTATGAGCTTGCATCTCTGGGGAAGTTTGGTTCCCGAGAAACTGAATTCTGCTCCTTCTTTATCTTTAAATGTTAGCTTCTTTTCGGCGCATAACAAATTTGTAGAATGCCGAGCTAACCAGTCCATTCCCAAGATGACGTCAAAGTCTGCCATCTCAAGTCTAATTAGGTTGTGTCCATATTTTATCCATCCATATGATTTGGACTTCGTTCATAACACTCATTCAATTGACATCTAGTCCAAAAAGGGCTTGAACTAGCAAAATCTAGTGAAACGGTCAAAGGAGTTTGTCTAGTTCCTTTACCTCTTATGATTTCTCGAAGACTATCGTCAAAATCTCATATTGCACTCATTAGCTTATATTTCTTTTATCCTTGCTGTTCTACCCTGCTCTCTCTTCCATATACCTCGAAAAATATCTTGTGATTGTTACTTCATATCCCAAGTCTATTTATAAGCATTAGGGTATATGCTTATATTTTCATTAATTCAGCCAAACTATTTTGGTCTTTACTTAATCATATCCCTCAACATTGGACATAACTCAATTATCATTGTATTAAATCGAGTACTACTTATGCCATGACTTATCCTTGTATCCACTCTTAAATTTGCCTTTAGGAATCTTCTACCATGTCAAAATTCATACCGATATAGCCATATTTAACTCTACTAGAGTGCTATTTATTTCTTTACTGGCTACCCTTGATAATTCTCACTTTTGTCGCATGCACTCTTTTATAGGCATGATTCATATCCACCCGTTTAGAAATCTCAAAACAAATTCTCCATCACTTCATCTGAGTTCCATTGGCTATAGCATTTAATCTGAATCCAATCATCTTTCTTTCAATAATTTCATTATCACTAAACATCTTTATCAACAATGATCAGGGAGTGTATAAATCAGAATGTTTGTCCAAAACAATTCATTTCCTTCTTTCAATTTAGCATAATGGCAACACTTGCTTTATCTAGTGAATCTAGGTTTCAAGGATCAGGAGTAAATCTGTGGTAATCCAATCGGCATCAAAAGATCATTAAATTGCACGGTGGTCCAAATATATAAAAATAGAGGTTCTACAGTTCTTGACCTCATGGTTACAGGTTCTATTGAGTATATATAATGCCATTGGTCAAGGCACTATAGGAATAAATCTGGGGAGAGATTTCATACATCAGTAAATGAGGTATAATCTGGAGAAAATTTTCATACATCAATAAATCAGGTATAAATCAGTAGATGTACACTCAACATGATTAAGCATTTAACTGTTCATTCAGTTCGTATCTCTATTCATGTTGTCAATCATGAGAATGGTGCAGATTGATATAATCAGGACTAATACTAAAGAAACAATATCTATAACTCCAATTGACAGGTTAAATCAAGAAAGTATCCTGTCAAGGTCCGAGAAATTAAAATCTGGTATGTGCAACCTCTATAATCATAAGAGTAAATCAATTATGCACCGCATCCTATATAGACATATCCACTTATATGGCCATAATCTTCGTATCTCTGTTTGGATTTAGCCCGAGATCATTCCCTTTACCTTTGCGGGGAATTAGGCATTACTAGCCATTTTCTCCTTCCTTTGTCATACATCGAGTTTCACATCTTGTGAGTACCAACTCGATATTCTAATTTTTTATTGTACAGATGCTCCCTTCCTGCACTGTACTATATCCTTGTATACTTGGATAACTACCCAACTTATAGATAATACCCTATATTATTTGTTTATCAGGATGATTTTTGGTCTTCTCTTTCTGTTTGACTGTGTATGTATGATTTCATCTTTAATATGTACATTATTGTATTGTTTAAGTTCTGTCTCAACCAACACAGGTGCTTATGGTTTGTTTGTATCTCAGTTCACAATGGTCTTGAATGTGTGTCAGTTCGACGGGCAAGGCCTGAGATGCTCTGATACCAAGTTGTCACACCCCAAATTCCACACTGTTCAGAATGGTGTGATGAACCGCTAAATAACCAACGGTTCAACCAAGATCTCAAATAGGCTATCCCCGTTTTATCCAAACTTTCACCCATCCATAATCGTAATCAGAGTAATACACAATAGCGGAAAATCTATAATAAAATGAACTGAGCAACTAAGATGATATCATTAATTTAATAGCAAATTATTCTGTTTTCAACTGAGACATAAATATTTAAATATCAAATACAAGTCTGATAAATCCAATAAAGGAATCTATAAAAAAATATCTAATCAAATACACACGAGTTGCACTCGCAAGAGGAGTCGTGTATCATCTTCAGCTCTAGCGTCCATTGCTGCTATATTCCCGTACGCAGACGCGTTCATATAATCTTCAACTGTGTAACCTGCATCATCAACTAAAAATATTCAACGTCGAGGGGTGAGCACACAACACGGCTCAGTGAGTAGCCAAAACAATGCAACATTACATATGCATGCACATCAATTTATATCTTTGGTCTGGTTTAAAGTTTGCAATATGCAATAGAAAGGTTTAGGTAGCCAAAGGTCGCGTATATTGACTCCGCCTCTATACACGAGTGTGTGACGTTACCCGAAGATCACGTTTTTCGTCAACTCACATGCACCCAACCATGAACAATATATAACAAAGGTTACGTTTATTGCTATATAGTGCCATACCAACACGTAAGCCCCTATTGGCGAGGGTTGCAAACTGGGCTCGCAACTAACCAATCCTAATGCCAAACAGTGTATCCAAGGCCTCACCTTAGCATCCCTCAGAACATCCATAGAGATAGAGCTAAGGCCCCCTGGTAGAGTATAGGACTCAAGGACCGAGACTACCTCCCCTGATACTCTACGACATAATAGTTCTGCTATGGTAATGGCGATACGACGATGCTAATGCACAAGACTTGAGTTAGAGATAGAGCTAAAGTGCTGAAACCCGCCAAAGGTTAACGTTTATTGACGTCCTCATCACACCTCCCCTGATACTCGCTCGCATCAAGTACATCAACCACACACATACAAGCACATGCCTATTCCTATCATCATCATCATCATCATGTTATAAACAATAAAGTAAATATGCATGAACAAGTAATAGAAATATTGGATGGCATGCTGTATGCACATAACAATCATATTCGCATAGAACCAAACATAGCATAGGACTCAAGAAATAGAAAACAGTTTATTATTAACCAATTTAGTTTGGGGTTAAGGTTCCTCACCTTAGCTTGCTAATAGATATTTTCCAAGCTTTAGAATCACCTCTACAGTGTTATTATAATGCTAGCAAACCTAATAAAGTCGATAGAATTTAATTAGAATTAATTTCCAATTTAAAAACCATGCTGTTAACTGAGGGTCGATCAGAGGGTCGATGCTCAGAATGCATAGGGTCGATGGGTCTATCGACCCTGTCCTCTGTCTGAACTTCCCGAATGCTGAGGGTCGATGGTCAGGGGGCATAGGGTCAATGGGTCTATCGACCCTATGTGCGACCCTCGGTGCAATCAGGTCCAATTTCCAGTTTTTAGTTCATTCTTCATGTTTGGGGTCCTATGGCTTGCTTCCACATTCCATTAAACATTCGTTCCATGGTCTGAAACCATGATTCATCCTCCTAGATGGCTTTCATGCATTATCCTCAGTTTTTCCATGAAAACCTAACCATGGATGGATAGTTTGGGTTTCTCCGAAATCCTACACTCAACCATATCTAACCTAAGGTCTGTAGAACTCATGGAATTAGTATCCATACCTGAGAAGATTACTTTTCTCTGGAAATTCTTCTCCTTTTTGCTAAGTCTTCTTCCTTGCCTCTTTTCTTCCTCTTTTCCTTCTTCTCTCCTTCTCTCAATTCAATTAGGGTTGTGAAAGGAGTGTAAGTGGCTTAGGGACGTCCTTTAAATAGAGGTAGGAATGTCCTATAATTGTCCCATTGAGATTTGGAAAGAATCCCAATCGAAAATTAGGAAATTTCTTAATTTCAAACTCGGCAGTGAGTGAGGGTCGATTAGAGGGTCGATGATCCCGTCGACCCTGTAGTCTGACACTGTCCGACCCTCTGTCCATTTTTCAGGGTCTGAGTTTCTAATTTGAGAGGGTCGACCCTGTTTTGCTGGGTATGCGACCCTTGCCCTATTTTAAGTGTTTTTGGGTCGATTTGATACCTGGGATCTCGCTCTCCTTTACGCCCTTGGTCCATTGACTCGACCATGATGGGTAAACCCAGTTCAAGGTGGTAAGACCGGGTTAGCTTGACACGGGTCTTACAGGCTGTGTGGTCAATTAATTTAAATTGTTAGAGTCAACCAAGCAAACCCAATTCTAATTCCTTGTTTAGGAAACATTCCAAATTTAAGGAGGTCTCTTTCCTAACTTTGAGAGGACTCTATATGGAGATTTTTTTCTATATAGAAGACGTCCCTCTATCCTCTCTCACTCTTTTAGATCAATTTTAATCCCTAGAAGTAAGAGAAGGAGATTTGGAGAGGAAGGCTTGGAGAAGGTTTTGCAAAGAAGCATGCCATATCTCTCTACAACAAGGAACCTAAGGTAAGAAACTTGTCTCTGTAGATGTAGGTTGGTTAGAATAGATCTTTCATCATGGAATTGATAGGTTAAACCCAATGTTGTGATTGAGATCATGAAATTACCTAATTAATCTCAAGGAATATCATGGAAATAGGTTAAGGATAAATTGTTAATGGCAAACCCATGTAGGTTGAATCCCAAGGTTAAGCAAAAGGGATCAGGTAGATGTCGAGCCAAAACAAAATTAAGAGGTTGTGTGGTCGCTACACTGGTCGACCATAAAGTGACCTATGAGTCGACCATAGACTCCTGAAAAGTTCCCAGAGTTATGTGGTCGCTTCAGTAGTCGACCTATATGCCACCACAGAGTCGACCACACAGTGTATAGTCGACATATAACTGAGACCACATAGTTGACCAGTCATTGACTGAAAGCCTATTTTAAAGACTATACTAGGTTTTTGACCACCGTAACTTGATGAGATTAAACCGTAATCTAAATTTATAAATTATTTAGGTTACTAACTAGTTTAAATTGATTTTTAAAGCTTGTAAGAGGAACAAATATCATTTACAGGTGAGGGAACAAGACCTAAACTAACTGGATAATAACAAGCTACCTTTCTTTTCTATTTCCCTGTTAATATGATATGGTGTCAATTTTTGTATGAATTTTTGTGCATCTCACATGTCATCCAATACTTGTTATATAACTGTTCATGCATATTTATTTATTGCTCTTATTTGATATAATGATGTTGATAGGAATAGACATATGGATGTGTATGTGTGGTCGATGTATTAGATTGGGTGAAGTATCAGGGGGACTGTAATAGTGTATGATCCATTAGGCTCTATCTCTATCTCTATATTGTCCTTCATATCGCTATTACCTTTGCGAAACTAATACGTCATAGGGAATCAGGGGGTGATCGTAGATGTGTGGTTGCAAGCCCTGCTAACGTACCCTAGCTCTATCGCTATGGGTGTAATGAGGGATGCTGGGGTAAGGCCTTGGATACAAACCATTGATGGCATATAGGATTGGTTATTTACGAACCCAGTTTGCAAGCCCTCATAAGTGGGGGCATATGTATTGGTACGGGTAGAGTATCAGGATGAGTTCTGGCAGTGTTTAATCAAGGATCTCTAGCTCTATCTCTATTTCGTACTGGGTGATGTGTGGTGGTAATGGTGTGTGATCCATTGGGCATACTCACACTCTCATGCATGGAGGTGTGGTGGCCGTCTATCCTTACCATAGTACATTGCAAACTTATACTAGACCCAAAGATATATATATAACTGCATGCATATGTTTGTGCATTATTTTGTTTTTCTCATTTAGTCGTGTTGTGTGTTCATCCCTCGACGTCAAATATTTTTAGTGGATGATGTAGGTACCACAGTGGAGGATTACATGAACGCACCATCATATGAACACACAGTGGCTATGGATGTTCAATTTGTGAAAGACGAGCATGATTCTTCATGCGAGTGCTTTCAATGTGTTTATGCTTAGTTTAATTTCTATTTTGAGTCATGAAAGACTTGTAATAGATATTATTTACATTTTGAGTTATTTGGAGATAAACAGTTTAAATATTTACTTACCATGTTAGACTCTCAGTTCATTATTAATAAAAACTTTCACTATTATTTTATTATCTCTTATTGTGATGCGTAATGTGTTTGGTTTGAGTTGCTAGCACGGTTTGATGAGATCCTGGCATAAAATGTCATATGATAGTTCATTCACACTTCCGGTATATCCAAAATTGGGGTATGAGAACTTGGTATCAGAACACTCGGGCTCTGTAAACCAAACCTGAATGCATCCACAAGAGTCTATGAACTAAGCTAGGGGTTTAAAAATAAAAGCTTTAATATAAACACACCATAAGCACATTGTTGGTTGAGACTGAAATCTAAACAAGACAAAAATGCACATAATAAAAGATGAAACTTTTATAAGGGTAACCTGAAATAACAATGAAAATAAAGTGTATTTATCCAAAATTAGAGTACGGTCCACAATCCGAACGGTTACTCTGCAAATGTAAACCCTAAAAAAAAAATGTATAATAGCAGAAATAAAAATCTAGCCCTGAGCTGGTGGAGGATGAGGTAGGGACTCCCTATCCTTGTTATAGTCCTCCGTATAGACTCTCGCGAGCCAAGCTTCCTGTCTCTAAGTCGAACTAAGACTCGTAGCAAGGTCTTCCATCCACTGATCGATCGCTCGCTGGGCCTCCCGGTAAAGTCTGTTGGGCTGCTCGGATATCCTGAAGTTAAGTCAAGATCCTCTCGTATAGCAACTGAAAAGGACCGGCCGAGGGGGCAGTCTGTAAAGGGCCAGCTCTAGTAGTTTGTTGTGACGTTGGAGGAGGGATGTCATCTACATCCATGTACATACGGTCATCGTCCTCATTACCCTCTACTACAGCCACCTAAAAGGCTGCCTTTACTGCTGCTGCAGGTGCCTCATCTGTAGTCACCACTTGACCTTGAGGATGCTCTATAGCATTTCACTCCTCGTCACTGACCTGCACACCATGCATCCCGATCCGACAGATGGCATCCTAGTAAAGGTCTGCTAACATCGTATCCTCAAAAATTCTCTCACCCTCCAAGCTTACTTGAAGGCTAGTGAGAAGGGAGGTGATCAAGCGACCATAGGGTAAGTTCCCCTTTAGATCGGGCGTTATGGCTCTGTGCATAATACGAATGATAATGTAAGGGAGGCAGATAGGCTATTTGGTACAGATGCAATAAAGAAGATACTGGGTATGTAAGACCCGCATGCCACAAACCCGGTCTAAACTTAAATTTTGTGTCATGACCAGTCTACATATCATGGTCGAGCCAAGTGGACCAAGTGTGTGAAGAAACCCAAGACCAAATAAGAAATTTTACTCAAAAACAATCAAAATGAGGGTAGGGTCGCATGCCTAAACAGGCAGGGTCGACCCCACCTCAAAAGAAGTCCAACCCATGACTTTTTGGTCGTGGGGTCATAGGAGTCTTGAATTGTCCGACCCCCTAGAATCGACCCTAGGAAAACAGCAAAAACAACACGAACCAAAAATTAGGAAAATTTCCTAATTTCAATTGGGACCTTTCTAAACTCAATGGGACTTATTTTGGGAGGTTTTTCTCTATAAATAGGACGTCTCTAAGCCTCTTTCACTCCCTTTTAGAACCCTAATTTAAAGTGAGAGAAAGAGAAGAGAAGGAAGAGAAGAAGAGAAAGAAAACTTGAAGAAAAGGCTAAGGTAGAAGAAGAAGTTCAGAGAAATCTTTGAAACTCAGACTACAGAAGGTATGAACCTCAATCCCTATCTTAATTGAAAGCTTAGAATAGATTAAGATGAAGTTAGGTTAGGAGAAACCCTACTACCATCCATCCATGGATAAATTGCAATGGAAATCATGGAAAACTATGAAAAATGAGTAACTTGGAGTTTTGAGCCATAGAACAATCATAGAATGCACTATAGAAGTAAGCCAAGGGATCCAAAATTGAAAGATTAGACTGTAGAATGAAAAGTTTGACAAACCATGTGCGGTCGCACATAGGGTCGATTGGGAATCGACCCTACCAGACGACAGGTTCGACCCCCAGCTTTCGGGAAGTCCAGGGAAGCTGCGGTCGTACCTAGGGTCGATGGAACATCCGACCCTAGCATCGACCCTACACCCTGGGGTCGCAGAAAACTACTACCCTACCTGCGACCCGTCCTGCGACCCTAGCTTTACAGCAAGCCTAAAATTATCGGAAGAATTCTAACTAAAATCTATCGACTTGTTATGTTTTCCTATTGATATAAAAGTGATTCTTAAAGCTTGAAAGAGGATCTACACTAAAGCAAAGGTGAGGAAACAAGACCTAAACTAATTGGCTAATAATAAACTATTTTTATTCCTTGAGTCCAATGGCATGACTAATTCTATGCGTGTATGGTTGTAATGTGCATTCAACATGTCATCCAATATTTCTGCTATTAATGTTCATGCATATTTAATTCTATTTTATTTATAACATGATGATGATGATGATGTTAGGAATAGGCATGTGAATGTATGTGTGTGGTTAGTGTGCTTGATGCGAGTGGAGCATCAAGGGGAGAACGTGACATTGTGGTTCAGCCTGGTCACATGACTCTAGCTCTATCTCTACTCAAGTCTTGTCCACTGACACCGTCGTATCGCCATTACCTTAGCAGAACTATGACGTCGTAGGGTATCAGGGGAGGTGGTCTTGGACCGTGTAGTCTTCGACTCTGCCGGGGGGCCTTAGCTCTATCTCTATGGACGTATTGAGGGATGCTGGGGTGAGGCCTTGGGTATACTGGTTGACATTAGGATTGGTTAGTTACGAGCTCAGTTTGCAAGGCCTCGCCAGCAGGGGCTTATGTGTTGGTATGGGTATAGTATCAGGGGAAGTGTGATGCGGTGTGGTCCTAAGCACTTTAGCTCTATCTCTATTCCATGGTGGGTGCATGTGGGACGAAAATAAATGTTAACCTTTGGGTGGCTTCACACACTCGTGTATAGAGGTGAGGCGAACACCGAACCTTTCTATAACACATTGTAAACTTATATACCAGACCACAGATATGAATTGAATGCATGCATATGTTTGTTGCATTGTTTTGTTTTCTCACTGAGCTCAAGTTGGAGAGCTGACCCTCGCGCGTGTAATTATTTTTAGTTTTTGATGTTGTATGTATTGTGATTGAAGATTATGTCAACACGCCAACATAGTAACAGGTGGCGGCTATGATGAGCAATCTGTGGAGGACGAAAATGGTTCATTAAGCGAGCGTTTCAACTATGGATACGCTTAGTGTTAAATTTTCGTATTTGAATATTTGTAATATGTATTAAATTATGTTTTGATTACTTGGAGATAAATGGAATATCAATTATTTATCATGACTAGACATCAGTTCATTATCTATAAGCCTTCCGTGTAAGACCCGTGTCAATCTAACCCGGTCTTACCACCTTGAACCAGTTTTACCCATTATGGTCGAGTCAAATGGACCAAGGGCGTGAAGGAAATCGAGATCCCAGGTATCAAATCGACCCAAAAACACTAATTTTGAGGGGAGGGTCGCATACCCAGCTAAGTAGGGTCGGACCTCCCAAAGCAGAAAGTCAGACCCTCAATTTTGAAGGGAGGGTCGGATATCTTAAGCCCTAGGGTCGACGGGATCATCGACCCTCCCATCGACCCTCGGATTCTGCCGAAATAGAAATTAAGAAATTTCCTAATTTTTTATTGGGATTCTTTCCTAATCTCAGAGGGACTTATTTTAGGATGTTCCTACTCCATTTAAAGGACGTCCCTAAGCCACTTTCACTCCTTTCACAACCCTAATCGAATTGAGAGAAAGAGAGGAGAAGGAAAGAGGAAGAAGAAAGGAAAGGGAGAGAAATTAAGCCAAAAGAAAAGAGTTGCAGAGAAAGATTATTCTTCTCAGGTATGGGTACTAATTCCATGAGTTTCTACAGACCTTAGGTTAGTTACTGTTGAGAGTGTGATCTCGGAGAAACCCAAACCATCAATCTATGGTTAGATTTTAATGGAAAACCATAGGAAAGTGCATGAAAGCTATCTAGGTGGGTTATACATGGTTTCAGACCATGGAATGAATGTAGAATGGAATGTAGGAGCAAGCCATAGGATTCCAAGCACGAAGAATGGATTAAAAGAGGGAACTGGACCAAAGTGCACCGAGGGTCGCAGCGAGGGTCGATGACCATTCGACCCTAGATGTTTCTGACCATCGACCCTCAGTGTTCGGGAAGTTCAGAGTTAAGGGAGGGTCGCACCCAGGGTCGATCCTGACTCCGACCCTACCTCCGACCCTCAGTTAACAGAGTAGTTTTTAATTCCGAATAAATTCTAATTAAATTCTATCGACTTTGTCAGGTCTTCTAGCAATACATTAATAATATAAAGGTGATTCTAAAGCTTGGAAAAGTATCTATTAGCAAGCTAAGGTGAGGAACCAGAACTCCAAACTAATTGGTTAATAACAAAACTGTTTTCTTTTTCTTAAGTCCTATGCCATGCTTGATTCTATGCGAATATGTTTGTAATGTGCATACAACATGCCATCCAATATTTCTATTACTTGTTCATGCATATTTACTTTATTGTTTATAACATGATGATGATGATGATGATGATAGGAATAGGCATGTGCTTGTATGTGTGTGGTTGGTGTACTTGATGCTAGCGAGTATCAGGGGAGGTGTGGTGAGAACGTCAATAAACGTTAACCTTTGGCGGGTCTCAGCACTTTAGCTCTATCTCTAACTCATGTCTGGTGCATTAGCATCGTCGTATCGCCATTACTTTTGCAGAACTATTATGTCGTAGAGTATCAGTGGAGGTGGTCTCGTTCCTTGTAGTCTCTGACTCTACCGGGGGGCCTTAGCTCTATCTCTATGGACATTTTGAGGGATGCTGGGGTGAGGCCTTGGATACACTGTTTGGCATTAGAATTGGTTAGTTGCGAGCCCAGTTTGCAGCCCTTGCCAACAGGGGCTTACGTGTTGGTATTGCACTATATAGCAATAAACGTAACCTTTGTTATATAATGTTCATGATTGGTGCAGTGAGTTGACGATAAACGTGATCTTCGGGTAACGTCACCCACTCGTGTATAGAGGCGGGGTCAATAAACGCGACCTTTGGCTACCTAAACCTTTCTATTGCATACTGCAAACTTTAAATCGGACCAAAGATATAAATTGATTTGCATGCATATGTATTGTTGCATTGTTTTGGCTACTCATTGAGCCGTGATGTGTACTCACCCCTCGACGTCGAATATTTTTAGTTGATGATGCAGGTTATACCGTTGAAGACTATGTGAATCCGTCTGCATACGGGAACGTGGCAGTGATGGAAGCTGAAGCTGAAGTGGATACACACAACTCCTCTTGCGAGTGAAACTCGTGTGTATTTGATTAGATATTTTATAGGTTTCTTTATTGGATTTATTAAGACAGGTATTTGGTATTTAAATATTTATGTCTCAGTTGAAAACCGAATAATTTTCTATTAAATTAATGATATCATCTTAGTTTCTCAGTTCATGTTAGTATAAGACTTCCGCTATTGTGTATTTACTCTGGTTATGGTTACGGATGTGTGTAAGTTTAGATAACGTGGGGATAGCCTATTTGAGATCCTGGTTGAACCGTTGGTTTGCTAGCGGTTCATCACACCATTCTGAACAGTGCAGAATTGAGGTGTGAAAACTTGGTATCAGAGCATCTCAGGCCTTGTCCGCTGAACTAGCATACATCCAGACAATAATGAACTGAGATAGGATAAATTAAAAGCTATAATACAAACACACTGTAAGCACAAGTGATGATTGAGACCAAATTTAAAAAGAGAATAATGCATCTATTAAAGGGAAAACAAGTTACATACAATGAGTGATATAAACAAAATGTATATACATAACTAAAGCAGAGTACAGTCCACAACCTGGACAGTTACTCTGTAGTACAAGAAAATAAAGTACGATCAAGGAGCTGGAGGCGAAGGAGGAGGCGGGGCCTCACGATCTCGGTCATAGTCCTCAGCATAGACCCTAGTCAACTAGGCCACCTGGGTCTGGGTCGTCTGGAGACTAGCTGCAAGATCGACTACCCTCCTATCAGTCGCCCGCTGGACCGATAATAGCTCATCCACTCTCACACGTTGAGCGTCTAGCAACACCTCCATCCTCAGATCAGATCTGCGCTGAGCCTCCCTGATCTCCTGCAGCATCTCCATCATATCAGTAGGTGGGCGTGAAGGACCAGCCGCATAGGAAGGAACAGTCTCAGGTACAGGATCCGCCACAGAAGAAGTACCAACACCAGCCGCATGAGTAGGTGAAGGCGGTGGTATTGCGTCAACATCCATATACATGCGGTCGTCATCGTCGATGGGATCCACATGAGCTCTAGCAGCGGCAGCAGCAGCCTCAGCATCAGCCATCTCGATACGAGTGTGAGGACGTACCATCTCGTTCCTCTCCTCATTACTAACCTGGGCATCCCGCATACCCATCTTGCAGATTGCCTCCCAATCTAGAGGCGACGAGAAGGTCTTCTCCTGGATCTTCTCATCTACCAGGTCAACCCCCAGATGGGTCAGAAGAACTGTAATCATGTGTCCATAGGGTAGATTACCCCTATGACCAGACAATGTAGCACTAATCATGGTCCGCATGATGATGTATGGAAGGTAGACGGGCTGGCGAGTGCAGATACTGTAAATCAGGAACTGGGTCAGCTGAGAAACCCTCTCATAGTGCCCACTCTGTGGAATCAAATTATGATGGATAATCTTGCCGAAGACCCGTGGAGCTAGACGCAGATAACAAGCTCTCATCTGCCAACGATCAGGACGGAGCAACTGATTATCGATCTCTGCCCTCATCTCCATCTCAACAAACTGTGGCTCTCCAGGCTCACAGTACACCATGGGGCCATCATAGGGAATGCCCAACAAGTCGGCCAGCTGCCGATAGTTGAAAGAGATATCTACTCCTTTGACGTAGCTGGTGATGCGCAACTCCTGACCATGCTCAACGTCATTGTAATTCCCCACCACCTGGAGATTACAATAGAACTATCGCACCAAATCCGGGCATGTGCACACGTCTTAGGTGATGACAGGGAGCCACCCCATATCACCAAATGCCCTCTCTACATTGAACAAGGCTAGCTCAGCCAAGTTCACCATACGACCCCCTTCCACTTTCTTACGGGCATAGTCGGCATACTATGCCTCGGCTTCATTAGAACGGAAGTGAAGTGGATCACGCACTCTGGGTACCTTGGTACGAGCCATGGTATCTGCAAAATAAGAAAGCGAATGAAAAATAAGGAATTAGTAGGATAAAAATCAGAAATTTGATGTAATAACGACGTAAGTTGACCACAAATCCCCATTTCTCACCATACAAGTGGGCATAAGAACTTACGTAGGTTTAAACATACCCTACAACCCACATGCAGTAGGAAATTTTAACTGACGATGTCCAATTTGAAGAAATTCAAGAAAAATAAAAAATTTCGACAAATTAGGGCAAAGAGGGAAAAATTCAAATTTCTCAACAACCAACCGATGAAATTCAAAAAATTTTTAGGGCTTTCGTTCCTCGAGACACCAATAACAAAAGCCCGCAATAAAAATCAAATTTTTACGGTTGGAAAAAGTTTAATTTGAAAAATACAAGTTAAATGGATAAAAACCTAGAAATAGAAACCTAAAAACTGGTAAAAATGAGAGAACATACCTGTATGGATGACGTGGATGTCGAAACTCGGACTAAAATTGACCCACAACAGTGGAGTAGCACTGTAGCAACTCAGAGAGGAGAGGCGAGTCGAAGCGGGAGGGAAATAATAAGAAATGACCCAGAATCGGATCTTCAAAATCTGATTTTTAGTCCGAGGGTTGGACAATTCGACTAGCACAATCGACCATCGAATCGACCCTCCCATCGACCCTCAGCTCTCGGGAATCTGACAGAAAAACTAAGGGTCGGAACTGAAGGTTGGACACCCATCGACCCTCGCATCGACCCTCAGCTCTCGAGAAGAACGGTTATTCCCAGGGTTGGATACCAAGGGTCGGACATACCATCGACCCTCACCATCGACCCTCATAGAAAAGACAGTATTTTTTTTATAAAATGAGCTAGAATTGGAATTGATTATTGGTTAGCGTGCCTACACGAAATATAAATGACTTCTCACCTATTTTGATAATTTTCAGGCACCACCAATCACCGAAAGGAATCATGTCTGGATGTAGAGTAACCCGACAGACCCGAAATGCAGTCCCACCACCACCACCCGTGGAGGAGACTAGTCAAGAGAATAATTATGCATCGGGTAACCCAGGACCGGCAAACACTACAAATTTGCCACCTCCACCACCAGAGCTAGCAACAGTGGTATTGAATCTGGCACATCAGCTGCAGCAGATGCAACACGCACAGGCCCAGATGCAGGTTGCCATGGGAATTATGTTTCAAGCCACTCAGGCTGCACCCATGCACACAGGACAAGCCAGTGCAGCACCGGTGGATAACCACCCAGCTCATCAGACACCTCCACAACCTGCTGCACAGATTCCAGTGCAGGTTGCAGAAGCAGCTCAGGTTGATTACCAGTATCCACACCATATGTTTAGGGCAAACCCCCAAAACCAGTTGGACCACTCCCGAATAGTGGAGAGATTTTTGAAGATGAAACCCAAAGAATTCAACGGCAAATCGTCTGATCCGTTGTGGCCAGCCCACTGGATAGACGAGATGGAGAGAAATTTCCTCATGATGACTATCACAGAGGAAGAGAAAGTACTATGTGCCACCTTCATGCTCAAGGGCGACGCACATCAATGGTGGAAATCAACGAAAACATATTTACTGACCAAGCACGCCCTAATGACCTAGGCTATATATAAAGAAGCCTTCTTTGAGAAATATTTTCCATGGAGCTTCAGAGATTCGATGGAGAAGGAGTTCCTGAGCCTATATCAGGGACAGATGACTGTGGACTCATATCAACAGCGCTACGAAGAGCTGTTTTTCTTTGCACCGACTAGTATGCAAGAAGAAGATACCAAAACCCGTAGGTTCGTCACGGGACTGAGAGGAATCAAGGAACATGTTATGGGCTTAGAGAAGAAAATCTATAATGAAACTGTCCAAATTGCTCGAGTGATTGAATCGATCCAGAAGGAGAGTTACTTTACTCAGAACAGAGGCATCAAAAGGCCAGTCGGAAATTCCTACAACGGAGGCAATAACAGGACGTATAAGCCTTTTCGTCCTCAGAATTTTTCTGCTACAACCAAGACTACCCCAGCAGCTCAACCTCAGCCAAAGCCAAATTCTGAAGTCCTGAAGTGTTTTAACTACAACCAACCCGGACATATGGCAAGGGAGTGCCCAAAGCCCAAGAAGCAGTTACATCAGGGACAGGTATATGCTGTTACATCCGAGGATGCGGTCGCATCACCCGATGTGGTCACAGGTATGACTAAAACTTTTAAAGTTATAATTACATTGAATGAGCATGTAGACTAAGTAAAGATAAATCACAGGTATTGTACCTATAAATGGCGTACCCGCCAGAGTACTCTTCGATTCCGGAGCTACTCATTCATTTATATCTGTGTCATTTGGAAAGAAGACAAAATTATCCATCAAAACATTAGACTACAAATTACTTGTACGATCACCGATGGGGTTAGAGGTGGAACTAGAGAAAGGTTATGGACCATGTCCAGTTCTCATTGGAGAGAAAACTTTAAATGCAACCTTGATACAACTTGAGATGGCAGACTTTGATGTCATCTTGGGAATGGACTAGTTAGCTCGGCATTCTGTAAATCTGTTATGCACTGAAAAGAAGCTAATGTTCAAGGACAAAGAAGGGGTAGAACTAAGTTTTTCAGGAACCAAACTTCCCCAGAGACGCAAGCTCATACTTTCAGCACTAAAGGCTAAGAAGTGCCTTGAAAAGGAGGCAATCGGGTATCTAGTATCCGTGGTCAACCTAACCAAGGACGCGCCACGAATGGAAGATATTGACGTTGTGCCAGACTATCCTGACATATTTCCAGAGGAACTACCCGGATTACCACCCGACAGAGCCACAGAGTTTGTGATAGACCTTGTACCTGGAGCCGCACCCCTATCAAAAGCACCCTATAGAATGGCTCCTACGGAACTGAAGGAACTGAAGGTGCAACTACAAGAACTACTGGACAAGGGTTATATTCGACCCAGTATATCTCCATGGGGGGCACCGGTGTTGTTAGTAAAGAAGAAGGATGGTAGCGTTCGATTATGCATCGATTATCGGGAGTTGAATAAACTGACAATCAAGAATCGTTATTCACTACCTCGGATCGATGACTTGTTCGATCAGTTACAAGGAGGAAGAGTATTTTCTAAGATCGATCTTCGATCAGGCTATCATCAGCTGAAGATTAAAGAAGGTGATATTCCATAGACAGCATTCAGGACCAGATATGGACATTATGAATTTTTGGTTATGTCTTACGGATTAATTAATGCACCGGCAACGTTCATGGAGCTTATGAACCGAGTTTTCCACGATATGTTGGATACGTCGGTTATAGTATTTATTGATGACATATTGGTATATTCCAAGGACAAGGAAACTCATATCAAGAACCTAAACGCAGCCCTACAGCGTTTAAGGAAAGAGAAGCTATATGCCAAATTTTCAAAGTGCGAGTTTTGGCTAAGTGAAGTCGCATTCCTAGGCCATGTAGTATCCGCTGAAGGAATCAAAGTGGACCCCAGCAAGATCGAGGCTATTGTAAAGTGGGAAGCACCAAAGAGCGTTTCGAAAATCAAAAGTTTTCTGGGTCTAGCTGGTTATTATCGGAGATTCGTAGAAGACTATTCTCGGATTGCCGTACCTCTCACCAGTTTGACTAAGAAAGGTGAAAAGTTTGTATGGACCGATAAATGTGAGAAGAGTTTCCAAACACTGAAGACCAGATTGATATCTGCCCCAATTTTGACTATTCCTGTTACAGGACAGACATTTACTTTATACACTGATGCGTTGGGACTGGGACTAGGATGTGTGCTTATGCTAGGAGAGAAAGTAATTGCTTATGCTTCAAGACAGTTAAAGGTACATGAGAAAAATTATCCCACTCATGATCTGGAGCTAGCGGCAGTAGTACATGCTGTCAAGATATGGAGACATTACCTATACGGAGAGAAATTTCAGATTAAGTCAGACCATAAAAGTCTTACTTATTTATTTAATTAGAAGGAGTTGAATATGAGACAACGAAGTTGGATGAAACTATTGAAAGACAATAATTGTGATATCCAGTATCATCCGGGAAAAGCGAACGTAGTAGCGGATGCATTAAGCAGAAAAGCAATGATAAAATCTCAAGGAGAAGTTAGCACGACCGCAGCAATGTGTACCACCGGAATGGTATTCAATCACGGCAACGAGCAGTATGTGATAGATACAATGGATGAATCAGCCAACCAAGGGTTTATTCATCGGTTTTCGAATATGTTCGTGGCATTGAAGATTATACCGGATATAGTGGACGAAATGAAGACAGCTATCAAAGCAGATCCTTATCTGAGAATAGTACAAGAAGATATTGAGAAAGGTAGGACTAACCCTGAGTTCACCTTGGATGACGAGAAAGTACTGAAATACAAAGGAAGAATATGTGTATCTGAAACAGAAAGTATGGACATTAGACACCGACTGATGAAAGAAGCCCATACCACCATCCATTCGATACATCCTGAAAGTACAAAAATGTATCATGATCTGAAGAAACTATATTGGTGGAGGGGAATGAAAGCAGATGTAGCCAAGTTTGTGTCTCAATGCTTATATTGTCAAAAAGTAAAGGCTGAACGACAAAGACCCTCAGGATTGTTGCAGCCACTACCGAAACCAGCATGGAAATGGGACTGTATCACTATGGACTTCGTCACGGGACTACCATTGACTCCTCGAGTAGTTGACGTGGTTTGGGTGATTGTGGACCGTCTGACTAAAACAGCTCACTTCATACCTATACGAGCTCAGTATAAATTGGAAAGGTTAGCGAAGCTGTATGTGGATAACATTGTTCGATTACATGGTGTTCCAGAAAGCATTGTGTCTGATAGAGATCCACGATTTACTTCCAAATTTTGGGAAGGATTGCAAAAGGCTATGGGTACGACGCTAAAGTTTATTACTGCATTCCACCCACAGACAGATGGATAGTCGGAGCGTACAATCCAGATTCTAGAAGATATGCTACGAGCATGTGTGATTGATTTCAAGGGATCATGGGATGAAAGATTACCACTGATCGAGTTCGCTTATAACAATATCTATCAGGCTACTATACAGATGTCACCTTATGAAGCACTGTATGGCCGGAAGTGTGGAACTCCATTGTTTTGGAATGAAGTTGGAGAACGTAGTATTGTTGGGCCAGAATGTGTTGAAGAGACTTGTCGAGTGGTCGACATTATCAAGGAAAGAGTGAGAACACCTTAGAACCATCAGAAGCAATATGCGGATACTCGACGAAGAGATCTGGAGTTCGCAGTAGGAGATAAAGTATTTTTGAAGGTATCGCCGATGCGAGGATTGAAGAGGTTCGGACAGAAAGGGAAACTAAGTCCAAGATATGTCGGGCCGTATGAAATTCTAGCTAAGCGTGGAAAAGTGGCTTATCTGTTAGCACTACCACCATCTATGTCAAGTGTGCATGACGTATTTCACATTTCACTATTGAAGAAGTATGTCAAAGACCCAACGCATGTTTTGACAGTGGATTTGCCGGAATTGACTGATGATTTGACATTTGAAGTAACACCAATAGAAATCAGTAGTCGAAAGGTTCAACGTCTATGCAACAGAGATATTTACAATGTTAAGGTCACATGGAAAAGTAGAGACATGGAAGAGGTTACATGGGAAGAAGAGAATGCTATGCGAAAGCAATACCCTCATTTATTTGATTCAGAAGGTACGTACAATTTCGAGGACAAAATTTTTATAAGTTGGGGGGAGTTGTAAGACCCGTGTCAATCTAACCCGGTCTTACCACCTTGAACCAGGTTTACCCATTATGGTCGAGTCAAAAGGACGAAGGGCGTGAAGGAGATCGAGATCCCAGGTATCAAATCGACCCAAAAACACTAATTTTGAGGGGAGGGTCGCATACCCAGCTAAGCAGGGTCGGACCTCCCAAAGCAGAAAGTCAGACCCTCAATTTTTAAGGGAGGGTCGAACATCTTAAGCCCTAGGGTCGACGGGATCATCGACCCTCCCATCGACCCTCGGATTCTGCCGAAATAGAAATTAGGAAATTTGCTAATTTTCGATTGGGATTCTTTCCTAATCTCAGAGGGACTTATTTTAGGATGTTCCTACTCTATTTAAAGGACGTCCCTAAGCCACTTTCACTCCTTTTACAACCCTAATCGAATTGAGAGAAAGAGAGGAGAAGGAAAAAGGAAGAAGAAAGGGCAGGAAGAGAAATTAAGCCAAAAGAGAAGAATTGCAGAGAAAGATTATTCTTCTCATGTATGGGTACTAATTCCATGAGTTCCTGCAGACCTTAGGTTAGTTAATGTTGAGAGTGTGATCTCGGAGAAACCAAAACCATCAATCTATGGTTAGATTTTCATGAAAAACCATAGGAAAGTGCATGAAAGCTATCTAGGTGGGTTATACATGGTTTCAGACCATGGAATGAATGTAGAATGGAATGTAGGAGCAAGCCATAGGATTCCAAGCACGAAGAATGGATTAAAATTGGGAAGTGGACCAAAGTGCACCGAGGGTTGCACCGAGGGTCGATGACCATTCGACCCTAGGTGTTTCTGACCATCGACCCTCAGTGTTCGGGAAGTTCAGAGTTAAGGGAGGGTCGCACCAGGGTCGATCCTGACTCCGACCCTACCTCCGACCCTCAGTTAACAGAGTAGTTTTTAATTTTGAATAAATTCTATTTAAATTCTATCGACTTTATTAGGTCTTCTAGCAATACAATAACAATATAAAGGTGATTTTAAAGCTTAAAAAAGTATCTATTAGCAAGCTAAGGTGAGGAACCAGAACTCCAAACTAATTGGTTAATAACAAAACTATTTTCTTTTTCTTGAGTCCTATGCCATGCTTGATTCTATGCGAATATGTTTGTAATGTGCTTATAGCATGCCATCCAATATTTCTATTACTTGTTCATGCATATTTACATTATTGTTTATAACATGATGATGATGATGATGATAGGAATAGGCATGTGCTTGTATGTGTGTGGTTGGTGTACTTGATGCGAGCGTGTATCAGGGGAGGTGTGGTGAGAACGTCAATAAACGTTAACCTTTAGCGGGTCTCAGCACTTTAGCTCTATCTCTAACTCAAGTCTGGTGCATTAGCATCGTCGTATCGCCATTACTTTAGCAGAACTATTATGTCGTAGAGTATCAGGGGAGGTGGTCTCGGTCCTTGTAGTCTCTGACTCTACCGGGGGGCCTTAGCTCTATCTCTATGGACATTCTGAGGGATGCTGGGGTAAGGCCTTGGATACACTATTTGGCATTAGGATTGGTTAGTTGTGAGCCCAGTTTGCAGCCCTCGCCAACAGGGGCTTACGTGTTGGTATGGCACTATATAGCAATAAACGTAACCTTTGTTATATAATGTTCATGATTAGGTGCATGTGAGTTGACGATAAACGTGATCTTCGGGTAACGTCACACACTCGTGTATAGAGGCGGGGTCAATAAACGCGACCTTTGGCTACCTAAACCTTTTTATTGCATACTACAAAATTTAAACCGGACCAAAGATATAAATTGATTTGCATGCATATGTATTGTTGCATTGTTTTGGCTACTCACTGAGCCGTGATGTGTGCTCACCCCTCGACGTTGAATATTTTTAGTTGATGATGTAGGTTATACCGTTGAAGACTATGTGAATGCGTCTGCGTACGGGAACGTGGCAGCGATGGAAGCTGAAGCTGAAGTGGATACACACGACTCCTCTTGCGAGTGCAACTCGTGTGTATTTGATTAGATATTTCATAGGTTTCTTTATTGGATTTATTAAGACATGTATTTGGTATTTAAATATTTATGTCTCAGTTGAAAACAGAATAATTTGCTATTAAATTAATGATATCATCTTAGTTTCCCAGTTCGTGTTATTATAAGACTTCCGCTATTGTGTATTTACTTTGATTATGGTTACGGATGTGTGTAAGTTTAGATAACGGGGGGATAGCCTATTTGAGATCCTGGTTGAACCATTGGTTTGCTAGCGGTTCATCACACCATTCTGAACAGTACGGAATTGGGGTGTGACATTCCGCTATTTACTTTATTACCTCTGATTATTGTGGAATGTGTTTTGGTTTAACAATGTGGGATAAACGAATAATATAGGGTATGATCTATAGGTTGGGCAGTTATCTAAGTTTACAAAGGATATAGTACATTAAGAAGAAGGAAGCGTCTGTAAAGTAGAAAAGTTGGAATACCAAGTTGATACTCACAAGATGTGAAACTCAATGTATTTGGAAAGAAGAAAAATGGCTACTAACGCCTAAGTCCCTGCAAAGGTATAGGGAAAGATATCGGGCTAAATCCAATAGAGATAAGAGAATAATGGCCATATGTTAAGAATAAGAGTAACTACAAGAAGATAAAGCTATACTCCTGGGTAACATGGAGACTCAGAATGAGATCCACCACAAGCTGATCCATTACCCGCTGAGCATTAACTAGAAGTTGCAACTTGATCCCACCACTATCTGAGTTGAGAACGGGTAGTAAAAACTCATCTGAGCAAATACTAAATAATGATAATCAGATTAGAGCAAATCAAAGGAGGTGAACAACTAGGCTACTCCAGCCAATCTCCTAGACTACCAAGTACCTTGGCCACGATTGTAATAAAATTTAGCTAGACAAAATACAAGAGCAACAATAGATGAGACCGATTATGCAAGTTGTTATGTTAATCATTGCCCAAGTTGCTAATGCTACATCAACACCTCTGGGTCAAACCAAGTACGCTACCAATTGGTATCAATACTGTACCTCCAGCACATGTTACCTATAACACAGTGCCTACCATACAACAAGTCCCAAAAACCCATACCCCAGTGCAGAAGCTTGGTGCACAACAAGCAGTGTATCAAGGGGGTTGCCCTTATCAGTCATCGATATATGGGATAGCTGCATCATGATAGAATGATCCAACAATGATTGAGGAATATTTTTTGAAGGTGAAGCCTCAAACATTTTCAGCAAAGGATCAAATCTATTGTGGCCATATAACTAGATAGGTTTATATAGGATGCGGTGCATTATTGATTTACTC
Organism: Protea cynaroides; assembly: GCA_028583415.1. NCBI lineage: Eukaryota > Viridiplantae > Streptophyta > Magnoliopsida > Proteales > Proteaceae > Protea > Protea cynaroides. Next base: position 35,550,122 of record CM053265.1, read on the forward strand.
TTATGACTATAGAGGAAATACCTGATTTTAAATTTTCATGTCTTGACAGGATACCTTCTTGATTTAACTTGTCAATTGGAGTTATAGATATTGTTTCTTTAGTATGAGTACTAATTATACCAAACTAAGCCACTCTCATGATCGACAACATGAACAAAGTTATGAACTGATTGAACAGTTAAATGTTTAATCATGTTAAGCGTACATCTTTTTGATTTTACCTGATTTACTGAAGTACGAAAACTTTCTCAAGATTTATTCCTATAGTGCCTTGACCAATGGCATTATATATACTCAATAGAACCTGTAACCCTGAGTAAGAGTTGTAAAATCTCTATTTTCATATATTTGGACCACCGTGCAACTTGACGATCTTTTGATGCCGGTTGGATTACCATAAATTTACTCCTGATCCTTTAAACTTAAGTTCGTCAGATAAAGAAAGTGTTTGTAGTCATACTAAATTGAAAGAAGGAAATGAATTGTTTTGGATAAACATTCTGATTCTTAAATTTCTCGACATCCATTGATAAGATGTTTAGTGATAATGGAATTATTGGAAGAAAGATGATTGGATTCAGATTAAATGCTATTGCCAATGAACCTCAGATAAAGTAATGGAGAATCTATTTGAGATTACTGATTTGATGGATATGAGCCATGTCTATAAAAAAGTGCATAAGCAAAAAGTGAAAACTATCAAGAGTAATTAAGAAAGAGTAGATAGCACTCAAGTAAAGTTAAAGATAGTTATATCGGTATAGAGTTTGACAAGGAAGATGGTTTCTAAAAGCATATCTAAGAGTGGATACAAGGATGAAATTGACAATGGTGGCATTGTTAGTATTCAGATTAGTACAAGTAATACTGAGTTATGCCCAATGTCAAGTGAGATGATTAAGAAAGACGAAGATAGTTTGGCAAAATTAATGAAATTTTTAGCATATACCCTAATGCTTAGACTTGGGATATGTATGAGTAAATAGTCTGAAGATGCTTTTCGAGATATATGATGGAATGATAAAAGAAGGTGTAAGCTAATGAGTTTTTTTGGGATATATGAGATTTTAAGCAATAATCTTTGAAAAACTAAGAGATGATGGGACTAGATAACCTTTTAAGACCTTTATACCAGTTTACTAGTGCAAACCCTTTTGGACTAGATGTCGTATTGGATGAGTGTTATGAACAATGTTTAAATCATAGGAATGGACAGAATTTGGATGCAACCTAAATCAACTTGAGATGGCAGACTTTGACGTCATCTTGGGAATAGACTATTGTCTCAACACTCCAAAAAGTTGTTATGTGCACAGAGGAGGTTATCATTCAAGAATAAAGATGGAATATAATTTAGTATTATTGGAAGTATGTTGCCTAAGAAGTGAAAACTGATCCTCTCTATGCTAAAGGCCAAGAGATGCTTGGAAGAGAAAGAAGTTGGATATATGGTATCTGTGGTATACGCTACCAAAGAAGCACCACAGATGAAAGATATTGATGTGATGCATAAATTCTTGATGTGTTTATAGGAGACTTACCTGTGTTACCATCTGATCATATGACCGAGTTCGTCATCGACTTGTTACCAAGGATGATACTTGTGTCAAAGGCATCTATAGAGTAGTTCCTATGTAGTTGAAGGGATTGAGACTCAACTACGGGAGTTATTAGAAAAGGGTTCTAATCGGCTAAGTATTGTGTCACGGGGAGCACCAATGCAGTTCGTGAAGAAGAAGGACGATAGTGTCAAATTATGTATAGACTACCGGGAACTAAACAAGCTCACGATCAAGAATCAATAATTACTACCTCAGATCAATGACTTGTTTAAACAGTTGCAAAGGGCAAAGGTATTTTCTAAGATTGATCTTCAATCAAGATATCAATAGCTGAAGAATTTGGACAGCGATATCTCGAAGATACCTTTCGAATCGGGATTGGACATTATGAGTTCTCGATTATGACATTTGGATTAACCAATGCCCTACATCTTTTATGGAGCTGATGAACTGGGTATTTCATGACATGTTGGACACGTGGGTCATAGTTTTCATAGATGATATTTGGATTTATTCCAAGAATGAAGCAACTCTACAATGGATTTTAGAACAGCTTCACAAGAGTTGAAAAGGGAAAAAGCTTTATGCCAAGTCTAAGAAATATGAGACCTAAATAAACGAAGTGATCTTCTTAGATCACATAGCATCATAAAAAGGGATAAAAGTGGACCTATTAAGATAGAACTAATCATATGGTGAGAAACACCTAAAGAATATTGTGAAGATCAGAAGTTTCTTGTGTTTAGCTGGTTATTACAGACGATTAGTAGAGGACCACTCTAAGTTCGCAAAACCTCTTACCAAGCTAACCAGGAAAGGAGAGGAGTTTAATTGGACTGACAAGTGTGAAGAATGTTTCCAAACTCCAAAAACGAGGTTGATATCAGCTTCCATCATGATCGTTCCGGTACTAGGGAAACCTTTTGCCCTATACATTGAAACTTTCGGATTGGATCTAGGATGCGGGTTGACGCAAGGTAAATAAGTGATTGTATATGCTTCAAGAAAACTGAAGGAGCATGAGAAGAGTTACCCTACTCATGACTTGGAAGTACCGGTGATGAGTTATGCAATCAAGACTTGGAGACATTACCTATATAGAGAAGAATTTCAAATTAAATCGGATTACAAGAGTTTTATTTATCTCTTCATTAGAAAGAGTTGAACATAAAGATAAGAAAATGGCTGAAATTGCTCAAGAATTTAGCCTGTGATATACAGTGTCATCCGAGCAAGGCTAAGGTAGTAGCTAAGGCCTTAAGCAAAAAGGGAATTATGAAGTTCGAGGAAGGAACCAGTATAGATGTTGTCTTATGTTTCACAGCAACAAATTCAGATTGAAAGGAGAGTAACATATAATAGAAACTCGTGATGATCCAATTGAGCGAGAATTTATGGATGAACTTATGGAGCAATAATTCGTCGACTGCGCTTCTAGCATTAAAGATCATCTCTAAATTGATGGATGAAGTAAAAGTAGCAATTTTGTTAGATTTGTATATAAGAACGGTGTAAGAAGATTTAGAGGAAGGAAAACCAAACCCTGACTTACTCCGGATGCGAAAAATGTCCTATGGTACAGAGGATGATTATGTATACCTGAAGTGAAAAATGCTGATCATAAGATATAAGATAATGTTAAAAGCCCATTCTATTTCGTATTGGATACATTCTAGATGTATCATATATAGCAAAACATGAAGAGATTATTTTGGTAGAAGAGAATGGAAGTAGTTGTGGCTAGATGCATGTTTCAGTGTCTGAATTATCAGCAAGTAAAGGCTGAAAGACAAAGACCAACATGGCTTACCATAACCACAATCGGAGCCAGTCTGGAAGTGGAACTGCAGTACAATGAACTATGTCAATGATTTGCCACTGACTCCCAGATCGGTTGACATGGTTTGGGTGATTGTTGATCGCCTTATGAAGATAGCTCATTCCATTGTTATACGACCTCAGTATGCTTTGGAGCGGCTAACTAAGCTATATGTGGATTGAATTGCTACCAAGCTACTATGTAGATGTCACCTATAAAGCATGGTATGGTAGAAATGTCAAATTCTTTTCTTTTGGAATAAAGTTGGTGAATAAGGAATGGTAAAACCTGAGTCTGTTGAAGAAACCTGTCGAGTAGCAAACAAGATAAAAGAAAAGGGCCAAGATAGCTCAAGTTTGTCAGGAGAGACACCAAGACCTTGAGTTCGCCATAAGTGACAGAGTGTTCTTGAAGGTATAACTTATGTATGGTTTGAAGCAGTTTAGCAAGAAGGGAAAGTGGTATCCTATATATGTGTTGGACCTTGTAAAATTTGGAGAGACGTAGAAAAGTTGTATATCAAATAGCGTTACCGCTGTCCATGTTTAGTGCACATGACGTATTTCACGTATCTCTATTGAAGGAGTATGTTGGAGATCCATATCAAAGGTATTGACCACTCATCCACTGGATTAGATAGAAGATTTAACTATTGAAGTGGTACCAGCCTAGTTCACTAGTTAGAAGGTACAACATCTCAAAAAATTGGGATAATTATTATATAAAGATAATCTAAAGAAGACAAGATGTGGAGAAGATTACATGGGAGGAAGAAGATGCAATGTGGAAATAGAATTCCCACCTATTGACTCCGAAGTAAATTCAAAATTTGAGGACAAAATTTATTTTAAGGAGAGGGGAGGTGTAAGATCCGAACGTTCAAATTTTGAGGACGAAATTTCTTTTAAGAGTGGTGGAGTTATAAGACCCGCACGCCACGAACCCGGTCTAACCTTACATTTCGTGTCGTGACCAATCTACATATCATGGTCGAGCCAAGTGGACCAAGTGTGTGAAGAAACCCAAGACCCAATAAGAAATTTTACTCAAAAACAGTCAAAATGAGGGTAGGGTCGCATGCCTAAATAGGCAGGGTCGACCCCACCTCAAAAGAAGTCCAACCCATGACTTTTTGGTCATGGGGTCGCAGGGGTCTGGAATTGTCCAACCCCCTCATCGACCCTAGGAAAACAGCAAAAACAACATGAATCGAAAATTAGGAAACTTTCCTAATTTCAATTGGGACCTTTCCTAAACCCAATGGGATTATTTTTGGAGGTTTTCCTCTATAAATAGGACGTCCCTAAGCCTCTTTCACTACCTTTTAGAACCCTAATTTAAAGTGAGAGAAAGAGAAGAGAAGGAAGAGAAGAAGAAAAGGAAAACTTGAAGAAAAGGCTAAGGAAGAAGAAGAAGTTCAGAGAAATCTTTGAAACTCGAACTACAGAAGTTATGAACCTCAATCCCTATCTGAATTGAAAGCTTAGAATAGATTATGATGAAGTTAGGTTAGGAGAAACCCTAATACCATCCATCTATGGATAAATTCCAATGAAAATCATGTAAAACTATGAAAAGTGAGTGACTCGGAGTTTTGAGCCATAAAACAATCATAGAATGGACATTAGAAGTAAGCCAAGGTACCCAAAATTGAAAGATTAGTCTGTAGAATGAAAAGGTCAACTCAAACCACGTTCGGTCACACGTAGGGTCGATTGGGAATCGACCCTACCAGGCCACAGGTTCGACCCCAATTTTTGAGAAGTCTAGGGAAGCTGCGATCGTACCTAGGGTCGATGGAACATCTGACCCTGGTATTGACCCTACACCCTGGGGTCGCAGAAAACTGCTACCCTACCTGCGACCCATCCTGCGACCCTAGCTTAACTACAAGCCTAAAATTATCGGAATGAATTCTAACTAAAATCTATCGACTTGCTAGGTTTTTCTATTGATATAAAAGTGATTCTTAAAGCTTAAAAGAGGATCTACACTCAAGCAAAGGCGAGGGAACAAGACCTAAACTAAATAGCTAATAATAAATTGTTTTTATTTCTTGAGTCCAATGCCATGACTGATTCTACGCGTGTATGGTTGTAATGTGCATTCAACATGTCATCCAATATTCCTACTATTAATGTTCATGCATATTTAATTCTATTTTATTTATAACATGATGATGATGATGATGCTAGCAATATGCATGTGAATGTATATGTGTGGTTGGTGTGCTTGATACGAGTGTAGCATCAGGGGGAGGACGTGACATTGTGGTTCAGCCTGGTCACATGACTCTAGCTCTATATCTACTCAAGTCTTGTCCATTGACATCGTCGTATCGTCATTACCTTAGCAGAACTATTACGTCGTAGGGTATCAAGGGAGGTGGTCTCAGACCGTGTAGTCTTCGACTCTGCCGGGGGGCCTTAGCTTTATCTCTATGGACGCATTGAGGGATGCTGGGGTGAGGCCTTGGGTACACTGGTTGACATTAGGATTGGATAGTTACGAGCCTAGTTTGCAAGCCCTCGCCAGCAGGGGCTTACGTGTTGGTATGGGTAGAGTATCAGGGAAAGTGTGATGCGGTGTGGTCCTAAGCACTTTAGCTCTATCTCTATTGCATGGTGGGTGCATGTGGGACGACAATAAATGTTAACCTTTGGCTGGCTTCACACACTCGTGTATAAAGGTGAGGCGGCCACCGAACCTTTATATAGCACATTGCAAACTTATATACCAAACCACAGATATGAATTGAATGAATGCATATGTTTGTTGCATTGTTTTGTTTTCTCACTGAGCTCAAGTTGGAGAGCTGACCCTCGCGCACACAATTATTTTTAGTTTCTGAAGTTGCATGTATTATGATTGAAGATTATGTCGACACGCCAACATAGGAACAGGTGGCGGCTATGATGAGCAAGCTGTGGAGGACGAACATGGTTTATCAAGTGAGCGTTTCAACTATGGATACGCTTAGTGTTAAATTTTCATATTTAAATATTTGTAATATGTATTAAATTATGTTTTGATTACTTGGAGATAAATGGAATATCAATTATTTATCATGACTAGACATCAGTTCATTATCTGTAAGCCTTCTGCTATTTACTTTATTACCTCTGATTATTGTGGAATGTGTTTTGGTTTAACAACGTGGGATAGCCTATACAAGATCCTGGTTGAACCGTTGGTTTATTGACGGTTCATCACACCATTCTGGTTGGTGTAGAATTGGGGTGTGACAGGGTAAGCTCAGAAACACTCTCATAATGGCCACTCTATGGTATAAGATTTTGACGAATGATCTTATAGTATATACGTGGCTCAGGACTGAGATTCATTGCTTTCGTCTCCCAGCGATCACTCCGTAGGATCTGGCTGTGCACCTCTGCACACATAGTCTTTGTTAAGAACTTACACTCCTTAAGAAAGCAATAGACCAACCCACCATGGTTGGAGATGCCTAGAATATCTGCCAACTATTGAGTGTTGAATGAGATAGGTACCCCTTTCACCCAACTAGTGATCCTAAGCTCCCTACCTCTGTCAGGTCCTCTAGATCACCCTCAAGCTGAAGGTTGAAGTAGAAATTCTTGACCAATTCCAGACGAGTGCACTCTTCATCTTGGGTCACTAGAAGCCAACCCATGTCGTCAAATGCTCTCTCTACAACAAAAAGAGCAAGACTAGGCAGGTTGACGAACTGGCCCACTTCTACCCTCTTACGTCTATACTAGGGGTATTGTGCCTCGGCCTCTAGTGAGTGGAAGCGAAAAGCATCATATAGGCAAGGATTTTTGGTTCTAGCCATATTAGCTGCAAGAAAGTGAAACAAATGAATTAGTTAGAAACTTTCAAAAATTTAGGTAGCATAACGGCGTAAATTCATCAAAAGCCTCATTTTTTACCCAATTACATGGGCTGGAGAACTTTTACAGGTTAGAAACCATCTTGCAGTAATTAACTAATAGAGAACTGCAATTAATTTTTAGAAATTTTAGAAAATTAAAAAATTTGGGCAGAATCCCTAATTTTTAGAGCAAAATAATTAAATTTTTGGGTGTTTAGCCAAACCAACCAATGAAACCCAAAATTTCTTGAGGGATTTCATCCGTTGGGTGTCCAACATCATTTCCAACTGAGCAAAATGGCATTTTTATGATTGAATAAGACTTAAATTGAAGAAAAGGGTAAAAGACGATGAAAACCTAGGTATAACATCTAGATAAGGAAGAGATTGAGAACATACCTTGTAGAGAGGATTGGAAGTCGTTGATTGGTAGGAAAAGCCTGGAAATTTGACTAGAAGCAATATAGAAACTCAGTGGTAACGAGTTGAGTTGGAGCCCAGAAGAAGACTATAAGACTCGTATCGAACTAACCGGTCTTACCACCTTGTACCAGGTCTACCTATCATGGTCGAGCCAACTGGACCAAGTGCGTGAAGAAACCACAAGACCAAGTATGAAGTTTAACTAAAAAACAGTTAAATATGAGGTTAGGGTCGCATGCCTAAATAGGTGTGACTGACCCACCTCAAAAGAGTCCAACCCAAGACTTTTTGGTCATCGGATTGCATGTCTTAAAAAACGTAGGGTCGACGGATTCTGTGACCCTACATCTAACCCTACGAAAATAGCCAGAAACCATAAATTAGGAAACCTTCCTAATTCGAATGGGAGCTTTCTAAACTCATTAGGGCATATTATGGAGGGTTTTCCTCTATAAATAGGACGACCCTTAACCTCTTTCACTCCTTTAGAACCCTAATTGAAAGTGAGAGAAAGAAAAGAGAAAGAAGAGAAGGAGAATTGAAGAAGAAGGCCAAGGAAGAGAGGAATTTCAGAGAAACCTCTGAATCTCAATAAACCCAAGGTATGAACCTAAATCTCTACATGAATTAAGAGCCTAGAATAGTTTATGAAGAACAGAGGATCAGGAGAAACCCAAATCATCCATCCATGGACAAATTCCAAGAGATTCCATGGAGGAAATCATTATGGACAATGAATGGTGTATAAATTGTAGTTTTGAGCTATAGAACAATCATAGGATGGACCATGATAGTAAGCCAAAGGATCCAAACATGAAGGAATGGACTTAAGAGTGAAAGGTCGACAAAGAACACGTGTGGTCGCATGTAGGGTCGAATGAAATCCGACCCTACGAGACCACATGATCGACCACATGCCCTTGGGAAGTCCCAGGGAGCGTGAGGTCGCACGTAGGGTCGAATTATGTCCGACCCCACCTGCGACCCTATACCCTAGGGTCGTACAAACTGCTATCCTAGGTGCTACCCTACCCTACCCTGCGACCCAACCGCTATGGTCGCAGAAACTGAGACCCTAGGTGCTACCCCACCTGCGACCCCTCAGCTTCTGTTAGCCTAAACATATTGGAATTAATTCTAATTAAAATCTATCGACTTGTTAGGCCATTCTAGTGATTTAAAAGTGAATTATAAAGCTTGAACGAGGATCTACTAGCAATCAAAGGTGAGGAAACAAGACCTTAACTAATTAGCTAATAATAAACTATTTTTATTCATTGAGTCCAATGCCATGAATGATTCTATGCTTGTATGCGTGTATTGTTCATTTCACATGTCATCTAATATTCCTGCTATTAATGTCCATGCATATCTAATTCAATTTATTTATAACAAGATGATGATAATGATGCTAGGAATAGGCATGAGAATATTTGTGTGTGGTTAGTGTACTTGATGCGAGTGGGGCATCAAGGGGAATACATGATACTATGGTTCATCCTGGTTACCAGACTTAAGCTCTATCTCTACTCAAGTCTTGTCCACTAACATCATCGTATCGCCATTACTTTAGCAGAACTATTACGTCGTAGGGCATCAGGGGAGGTGGTCTCGGACCGTGTAGTCTCTAACTTTGTCGGGGGCCTTAGCTCTATCTCTATGGACGTATTGAGGGATGCTGGGGTGAGGCCTTCGATACACTAATTGACATTAAGATTGGTTAGTTGCAAGCCCTCGCCAACAGGGGCTTATGTGTTGGTATGGGTAGAGCATCAGGGAAAGTGTGATGCGGTGCGGTCCTAAGCACTTTAGCTCTATCTCTATTCCATGGTGGGGTGGATGTGGACGACAATGGTGTTAGATCTGTTGGGTGGGCTTACACACCCTGTGTATAGAGGTGAGGCGGCCACCCAACCTTTCTATTGCACATTGTAAACTTTTGAACCAGACCAAAGATATCAATTGAATGCATGCATATGTTTGTTGTATTGTTTTGTTTTCTCACTGAGCCGGGATGTGTGCTCACCATTTCGATGTCGAATATTTTTAGTTGATGATGCAGGTACCACCATAGAAGACTATATGAATGCTCCGATGTATGGACATACGACAGCGATGGATGCCGAAGTCATGATGGAGTCGCATGATTCGTCATGCGAATGCAGCTCATGCATCTTCGATTAGATTTTTATTTGAATTATTAAGGAAATGTAATTGATTATCTTATTTTATTTTATGTCTTAGTCAATGGAGGATAAATGGATAATTTATTTATGTTATAATTATTGGACTCTCAGTTCATTAGTATAAAGTCTTCCGCTATTGTTTATTTACTCTGATTATGGTTGTGGATGTCTATGGTTTAAGCAAATGGGCACAGCATAATCGAGATCCTGGTTGAATCATTGGTTTATTAGCGGTTCATCACACCATTCTGGATAGTACGGAATTGGGGTGTGACAACTTGGTATCAGAGCTCTCGGGCCCTGTCTATTAAACCTGTATACTTCCACAAAAATTTGTGAACTGAGTTAGGATAAAATCTAAAAGCTGTAATAAAAACACACTATAAGCACCTGTGTTGTATGAGACAAAATTAAGAAAGAGAATAACACACTATGGAAAGGAGAAACAAGTTTCATATACATTAAATAAAAAGCAACGTTTATACATATCCAAATCAAGAGTACAGTCCACAATCCGGACAGTTACTCTATAGTACAAAGAAAAATAAAAAGAAAAATATAAATCATGGAGCTGGAGGTACTGGAGGAGGAGGTGCCTCACGATCCAGGTCATAGTCCTCAGCATACACTCTAGTCAACTAGGCTACCTGAGTCTGGGTCGTCTGGAGACTAGTTATCAAAACGGCCATCCGCTGATCAGACGCACGCTGAGCATCTAGAAGCTCACCTACTCTCCCATCAGTCGCGCGCTGAGCATCTAGAAGCTCTCCTACTCTCAAATCAGTCACGCCCTGAGCCTCTCTAATCTCATGCAGTAGCCCCATCATATCATCAGATGGCGGGTGTGAAGGACCAATAATGTGTGAAGGACCCTGAGATGGACCAGCTCCAGTAGAATGTAGTGGTGATGGAGGAGGTATGGCGTCTACATCCATGAACATACGATCATCATCCTCAGCATCACCCCCATGGACCCCTGCTGCTGCTGCCGCCTCAGCATCTGCTATCTCTACCCGAGTAAGAGGATGCACCAGAGCGTTCCTCTCATCATCACTGACCTGAGCATCTCGCATACCCATCCTGCAGATGGCCTCCCTATTAAGGTCAGAAGAGAAAGTATCCTCATGAATCCTCTCATCCAATAAATCAACGTGCAGTCGTGTGAGCAGACTAGTGATCAGACGTCCATAGGGCAGGTTGCCTAGCTGACCAGGTAGCATAGCACGGATCATAGTCTTGATGATAATATAAGGAAGGTAGATAGACTGCCTAGTGCAAATGCAGTATAGGACATAATGGGTCAACTGAGAAATCCTATCATAGTGTCCACTCTGGGGGATCGGGTTGTGCTGGATGATCTTACAGTACACCCGAGGCTCTGGCTGTAGGTTGATCGCTTTCATTTCCCAGCGATCACCTCTAAGAAGCTGACTATCAATCTCAGCACGCATCGCCAAGGATAGGAACTGGGGTTCCTTAGGAGGACAGTACACCAAAGGGCCGTCATTTGATATGCCCAGGAGATTAGCCAACTGTTGGCAGTTAAATGAAACTTCTACCCCTTTCACATAGCTAGTAATCCTGAGCTCCCTACCCCTCTCTGTATCATTACGATCCCCCACTACCTGGAGGTTGCAATAGAACTGCTTCACCAAAGCAGGACAAGTACAAGCCTCATATGTGATCACGGGAAGCCAACCCATGTCACCAAAGGCACCCTCTACGTTAAACAAGGCTAGGCTAGCCAAGTTTACACAGCGACCCCCTTCTACTTTCTTACGCTCATAGCGAGCATACAGAGCCTCTGCCTCGTTTGAGCGGAAATAAATGGGATCATGAGTTCTAGGATCCTTGGTACGAGCCATGCTATCTGCAAAGAAACAGAACAATAAACAAGATATTAGATATGGTGAAAAATTCAAAATATCGGCATTATAACGGCAAGATTTGGCCAAAAGCCTCACCTTTTACCCAAACAGCTGGGCAGGAGGACATATGTTCCAAACCATCCTGCAAAGCTCATACAGTTGGAAATTTAATCTAGGAAGATCGAATTCGAAGAAATTTCAACAAATTAGAAAAATCTCAAAAATTAGGTCAAAAATGGAAAATTTCAAGTTTCTTGATAACCAACCAATGAAACTCAAATATTTTTTAGGGCTTTCGTCCATTGGGTAGCCAATAGCAAAAGCCCCTAATAAAAAAAATTTTATGGTTAGAAAAATTTTAATTTGAAGAAAACGATGTAAGTGGATGAAAACCTAGTTTTAAAAGCTTAAAAATGGGAAACAATAGAGAGCATACCTGAAGGGAAGGGACGGAAGTCGCAAACGGAAGAAATGATCACCAAACACTAGGGGTCGATACTGTATCAACTCAGGGGAAGCGATTTGAGTTGGAAGAAAAAGAGAAAAAATTGAAATGAATCCAAAATCAGGTTTAAAAACCTAATTTTGGGTCGTAGGGTCGGAAAATTAGACAAAATGTGCGACCCTGCGACCGACCCTACCATCGACCCTAGGCTCTCGATGATCTGACTGACATCCTGTGGTTGGACTTACGGTCTGACATATATCGACCCTACGACCGACCCTAGGCTCTCGGTGAGCTGACAGTGTTCTTAGGGTCGCATACCCTATGGTCGAATACAGTGCGACCCTATCATCGACCCTACGATGGAAAATTCAGTATTTTCATTAAATGACTTGAAAAATTTGAAATTTAAGTTGATTAGTTGGATTTTAACTTGGGAACAACATATATTGATTGCCTCAAATGTTCTATGATTGTTTCTCAGACATTACCACCACCAGAACAGGAAATGGCTGGGCAAAGAGTGACCAGACGAGGCCGTAACCTAATTCCACCACCACCACCTGCGGGGGAGGACAGCCATGAGATTCCTGAAGTACAAGAGAATCGAAATGCGGCACCGCCAGTAGCTAATGGCCAGACAAACCTTACAAACTTGCCAGCCCCACCTATAGATTTGGCTACAGCCATGATGAACCTGGCACAACAGTTGCAGCAAATACAGCAGGTGCAAGCCAATATGCAAGCTGCTATAGGAATGGTTTTTCCAGCTGCACATGCTAGACCTATGCCAGCTGGACAAGCTAGCACAATACCAGGGGGAAACAACACGGTGCCCCAAGCACCTCAAACGCCAGTGGTACAAGCTCCAGTACAGAATCCATAGGTAGCTGAAGGTAGTTACCAGCATCAACCCCCTATGTATGGGGCCTATGCTCAGTATCAGTTGGACCACTCTCGACTGATCGAGCACTTCCTGAAGATGAAACCTAAAGAGTATAAAGGCAAGCCAGTAGATCTTTTATGGCCAGCCCATTGGATCGATGAAATGGAAAGGAATTTAATGATGATGACGGTCAATGAGGAGGAGAAAGTACTCTGTGCAACATTTATGTTGAAAGGCGATGCACACCATTGGTGGAAGTCTACTCGGACTTATTTGTTGACTAAGCACGCCCAATTGACATGGGCTATCTATAAAGAGGCATTCTTTGAGAAGTACATTCCCAGAAGTTTCAGAGATGCTATGGAGAGAGAGTTCCTGAGTTTATATCAGGGATAGATGCTGTGGATGCATACCAATAGCGTTTTGAAGAGTTGTTCTTCTTTGCACCAGCTAACATGCAAGAGGAAAATACTAAGACCCGAATCATCATGGGACTCAGGGGAAGCATCCGTGAGCATGTTTTAGGATTGGAAAAGAAAATTTACAATGAAGCAGTATAGATTGCTCGAGTAATAGAGTCGAGCTAGAAGGAGAGCTACTTTGCTCAAAATAGGGGTATAAAAAGGCCAAACGGAAATTCATACAACGGAGGGAATACAAGGACATTCAAACCCTTCCGTACTCAATTCTCTAATGCTGCAGCTAAGACTACTCCAGCAGCTCAACCGCAACAAAAGCAAAATAATGAAGGAGTAAAATGCTATAACTGCAATCAAGTGGGACATTTTTCCAGGGAGTGCCCTAAGCCTAGGAAGCAGCTACAACAAGGGAAGGTTTATGCAGTTACCTCTGAGGATGCTGCCGCATCGCCTGATGTGGTCACAGGTATCGTACATATTAATGGCATATCCGCTAGAGTACTCTTTGATTCTGGAGCTGCTAATTCTTTTATATCTGTGACATTTGAAAAGAAGCTAAATCTACCCCTCAGATCTTTAGACTATAAATTTCTTGTACGATCGCCTATGGGATTAGAAGTGGAATTAGAAAAAGGTTATGGACCATGTCCAATTCTTATCGGTGAGAAGATTTTGGATGCAACCTTGATTCAACTTGAGATGGCAGACTTTGACGTTATCTTCGGAATGGATTGGTTAGCTCGGCTTTCTACAAACCTATTATGTGCAGAAAAGAAACTGACATTTAAAGACAAGGAAGGAGCAGAGTTTAGTTTTGCGGGAACCAGACTACCCCATAAACAAAAACTCATCCTCTCTACATTAAAGGTTAGAAATGCCTCGAGAAAGGAGGAGTTGGGTATCTAGTATCCATGGTTGATCTCACCAAGGAAGCACCACGAATGGAGGATATTGATGTTGTGTGTGACTTTCCATATGTATTTCCTGAGGAACTACCAGGACTACCACCTGACCGAGCGACAGAGTTCGTTATAGATCTTATACCCGGAGCTGCACCAGTATCTAAACCACCCTATCGAATGGCTCCTACTGAATTAAAGGAATTAAAGGTACAATTACAGGAATTACTGGACAAGGGTTATATCAGACCTAGCATATCACCATGGGGAGCACCAGTATTGTTTGTAAAGAAGAAGGACGGTAGCGTCCGACTGTGTATAGACTACCGAGAATTGAATAAGCTTAAAATCAAGAATCAGTACCCGTTGCCTCGGATCGATGACTTGTTCGATCAGTTGCAAGGTGCCAAGGTGTTCTCCAAGATAGATCTTCGGTCAGGATACCATCAGTTGTAGATTAAGGAAGGTGATATTCCAAAGACAGCATTTAAAACAATATACGTACATTATGAATTTTTAGTCATGTCTTTTGGATTGACTAACGCACCCGTAACTTTTATGGAACTTATGAATCGGGTATTCCATGATATGTTGGATACGTCGGTCATTTTGTTTATTGATGATATATTGGTCTACTCCAAGGACAAGGAAACTCATGTCATAAATCTAAGAGACGCTCTGCAGCGACTAAGAAAAGAGAAGCTTTACGTCAAATTTATAAAGTGTGAGTTTTGGCTAAATGAGGTCGCTTTCTTAGGCCATGTTGTATCCACTGAGGGAACTAAAGTGGATCCTAGCAAGATTGAAGCCATTGTGAAGTGGGAAGCACCTAAGAGTGTTGTAGAAATTAGAAGTTTCCTAGGTCTAGCTGGGTATTATCGACGATTCGTGGAAGATTATTCCAGAATTGCCGTACCTCTCACCAGTTTGACTAAGAAAGGAAAAAAGTTTGTTTGGACCGACAAATGTGAGAAAAGTTTCCAAACATTGAAGGCTAGATTGATATCTGCTCCCATCTTGACTATTCCTATTCCAGGACAACCATTTACCTTGTACACTGATGCGTCTGGATTAGGTTTAGGATGTGTACTTATGCAAGGAGAACAAGTAGTTACGTATGCCTCAAGACAACTGAAGACACATGAGAAGAATTATCCCACTCATGACTTGGAATTAGCGGTAGTAGTACATGCGGTCAAGATATGGAGACATTATTTTTACGCAGAGAAATTTCAGATTAAATCAGATCATAAGAGTCTTACTTATCTATTTAATCAGAAGGAGTTGAACATGAGACAAAGAAGATGGCTGGAATTATTAAAGGATTATGATTGTGATATCCAGTATGATCCAGGAAAGGCTAATGTAGTTGTTGATGCGCTAAGCAGAAAAGCAATGATAAAATCTCAAGGAGAGGTTAACCCGACTGCAACAATGTGTGTTACGGGAAAAGTATTTAATTATGGTAATGAGCAGTTCGTGATAGATGCACTGGGTGAATCAACCAACCAAGGGTTTATTCATCGGTTTTCAAATATGTTTGCAACCTTGAAGATTGTACATGATATAGTAGATGAAGTGAAAGCCGCTATTAAATCAGACCCTTATCTGAGAACGGTACAAGAAGACATCGAAAAAGGTAGGACTATCCCTGAGTTCACCTTAGACGTTGAAAAGGTACTAAAGTCAAAGGAAGAGTATGTGTTCCTGAAACTAAAAACTTGGATATTAGACACAGCTAATGAAGGAAGCTCATACCACCGCTTATTCGGTACATCATGGAAGTACAAAGATATATCAGGATTTGAAGAAATTATATTGGTGGAGAGGAATGAAACATATGTAGTTAAATTTGTGTCTCAATGCCTAAATTGTCAGAGGGTAAAGGCTGAATGGCAAAGACCTACAAGATTGTTACAGCCACTGCCAGAATTAGCATGGAAATGAGACTGCATCACTATGGACTTTGTCACCGGGTTACCATTGACTTCCCGAGTAGTTGACGTGGTTTGGGTGATTGTAGATCGTCTGACTAAGACAGCTCGCTTTATAGCTATATGACCACAGTATACCCTAGAGAGGTTAGCCAAGATATATGTGGATAATATTGTCAGATTACATGGTGTACCTGAAAGCATTGTTTTCGACAGAGACCCACGCTTTACCTCAAAGTTTTGGGAAGGATTACAGAAGGCTATGGGTACAACGTTGAACTTTAGTACTGCATTCAATCCTCAGACAGATGGACAGTCAGAGCGTACCATTCAGATTTTAGAAGACATGCTTTGAGCCTATGTTATTGATTTCAAAGGATCATGGGATGAGAAACTACCGTTGATCGAGTTCACCAATAACAATAGCTATCAGGCTACTATACAGATGTCACCCTATGAAGCACTGTATGATAGGAAGTGTCGAACTCCTTTGTTTTGGAATGAAGTTGGTGAACAGAGTATTGTTGGACCAGAATTTGTTGAAGAGACTTGTCGTATAGTCGACCTTATTAAGGAATGAGTTAGAATGGCTCAGAATCGTCGGAAATAGTATGTAGATACTCGACGTCGAGACCTTGAATTTGTTGTAGGTGATAAGGTATTCTTGAAAGTATCACACATGCGAGGCTTGAAACGATTCGGACAGAAAGGGAAGCTAAGTCCAAGATATGTCTGGCCATATGAGATTCTAGGTAACCGTGGAAAAGTGGCTTATCAGTTAGCATTACCACCATCTATGACATGTGTGCATGATGTATTTCATATCTCATTATTAAATAAGTACGTCAGAGATCCAACACATGTTTTAACAGCAGATCCACCAGATCTAACTAATGATTTAATATTTGAAGTAGTACCAACTGCAATCACTAGCTGAATGTTTCAACGTCTATGCAACCGTGACATCTATTATGTTAAGGTCACCTGGAGGAGCTGAGATATAGAAGAGATCACATGGGAAGAAGAGAATGCTATGCGAAAGCAATATCCTCACCTTTTCGACTCAGAAGGTATGTGAAATTTTTGAGGACAAAATTTCTAATAGGAGGGGGGGGGGAGTTGTAAGACCCGTATCGAATTAACCGGTATTACCACCTTATACCAGGTCTACCTATCATGGTCGAGCCAAGTGGACTAAGTGTGTGAAGAAACCACAAGACCAGGTATAAAGTTTAACTAAAAAATAATCAAATATGAGGGTAGGGTCGCATGACTAAACAGGTGTGACCGACCCCACTTCAAAAGAGTCCAACCCATGACTTTTTGGTCATGGGGTCGCATCTCTTAAAAAATGTAGGGTCAACGGATTCTGCGACCTTACATCCGACCCTACGAAAATATCCAGAAACCAGAAATTAGGAAACCTTCCTAATTCGAAGGAGGGCATTCCTAAACTCATTGGGGCATATTATGGAGGGTTTTCCTCTATAAATTAGACGTCCCTTAACCTCTTTCACTCCTTTAGAACCCTAATTGAAAGTGAGAGAAAGAGAAGAGAAGGTAGAGAAGGAGAATTGAAGAAGAAGGCCAAGGAAGAGAGGAAGTTCAGAGAAACCTCTGAATCTCAGTAAACCCAAGGTATGAACCTAAATCTCTACATGAATTAAGAGCCTAGAATAGTTTATGAAGAATAGAGGATTAGGAGAAACCCAAATCATCCATCCATGGACAAATTCCAAGAGATTCCATGGAGGAAATCATTACAGACAATGAATGGTGTATAAATTGTAGTTTTGAGCCATAGAACAATCATAGGATGGACCATGATAGTAAGCCAAAGGATCCAAACATGAAGGAATGGACTTAAGAGTGAAAGGTTGACAAGAACACGTTTGGTCGCATGTAGGGTCGAATGAAATCTGACCCTACGAGACCACATGATCGACCACATGCCCTGGGGAAGTCCCAGGGAGGGTGAGGTTGCACGTAGGGTCGAATTATGTCCGACCCCACCTACGACCCTACACCCTGGGGTCGTACAAACTGTTACCCTAGGTGCTACCCTACCCTGCGACCCTACCCCTGTGGTCGCAGAAACTGAGACCCTAGGTGCTACCCCACCTGCGACCCCTCAGCTTCTGTTAGCCTAAACATATTGAAATTAATTCTAGTTAAAATCTATCCACTTGTTAGGCCTTTCCAGTGATTTAAAAGTGAATTATAAAGCTTGAACGAGGATCTACTAGCAATCAAAGGTGAGGGAACAAGACCTTAAATAATTGGCTAATAATAAACTGTTTTTATTCATTGAGTCCAACACCATGAATGATTCTATGCTTGTATGCGTGTATTGTGCATTTCACATGTACTCCAGTATTTCTGCTATTAATGTTCATGCATATCTAATTCAGTTTATTTATAACATGATGATGATGATGCTGCTAGGAATAGACATGTGAATGTTTATGTGTGGTTATTGTACTTGATGCGAGTGGGGCATCAGGTGGAGGACGTGACATTGTGGTTCATCCTAGTCACCAGACTCTAGCTCTATCTCTACTCATGTCATGTCCATTGACATCGTCGTATTGCCATTACTTTAGTAGAACTATTACGTCATAGGGCATCAGGGGAGGTGGTCTCGGACCGTGTACTCTCTGACTCTGCTGGGGACCTTAGCTCTATCTCTATGGATGTATTGAGGGATGCTGGGGTGAGGCCTTGGATATACTATTTGACATTAGGACTGGTTAGTTGCGACTCCAATTTGCAAGCCCTCGCCAATAGGGGCTTACATGTTGGTATGGGTAGGGCATTAGGGGAAGTGTCGTGCGGTGTTGATTCGAGCACTTTAGCTCTATCTCTATTCCATGATGGGTGCTTGTGGGACAGAAATGTATTTGATCCATTGGGCGGCTTCACACACTCATGTATAGAGGTGCGGTAGCCACCAATCCTTTCTATTGCACATTGCAAACTGATAAACTAAACCAATGATATGAATTGAATGCATGAATATGTTTGTTGCATTATTTTGTTTGTTCACTGGGCCATGATGTGTGCTCACCCTTTCGACGTCGAATATTTTAGTTGATGATGCAGGTACCACCGTAGACTATATGAATGCTCCGATGTATGGACAGCGGCGACAATGGATGCAGAAGTCATGATGGAGTCACATGATTCGTCATGCGAGTGCAACTCATGCATCTTCGATTAGATTTTTATTTAAATTATTAAGGAAATATATTTGATTATTTTATTTTATTTCATGTCTTAGTCAATGGAGGATAAATGGATAATTTATTTATGTTGTAATTGTTAGACTCTCAGTTCATTAGTATAAAGTCTTCCGCTATTGTTTATTTACTATAAATATGGTTGTGGATGTGTATGGTTTAAGCAAATGGACATAGCCTATTCGAGATCCTGGTTGACCGTTGGTTTATTGGCGGTTTATCACACCATTCTGAATAGTGAGGAATTGGGGTGTGACAACGACAAAAAGAAAAATGGTTCAAAAACTTTATTTTAAATAAAATCAGGTTGACCGGTCGACTACTTCGACCCAAATAGTTGACCACAGAGTCAACTGCAGAACCTTTGTAAGTTTCCAATGTTTGTGTGGTTACTTCAGTGGTCACACGATATGTGACCAGTCAATGTTGACCAGTCAAATTTTCTGACCTATTTCCTTTCCCTATTTGGTTCAATGTTGGGGATTTTTATATTGTGGGACTCTTTCTTACAAACTAGAATATACTATATCTATCTCACGTCAATTGACCATGCAGAAACCATCACAGTCAATAGTCTAAAATGGCTCATCGTACTCATGGAAGAAGCCAAAGAGGCCGAACCTAACCCCACCACCACCTGGAATGGGAAATATGAATGGAAACCCTGAAGTACAAGTTGAAAATAACCAAAACCAAAATGTCACACCACAAGTAGTAAAAAATTAGGCCAATCCAACCAACTTGCTAAGACCACTAGATGATTTGGCCACGGTTGTAACAAATTTGGCATGACAGGTGCAAGAACTACATCAAATGCAAATGAATTTGTAGACGGCCATGGGGATCACTACTCCAACTGCCAACACTACACTAACACCCCTAGGACAGACCAGTACGGTACCTATTGGTAGTAATTGTGTGCCCCCTGCACTCGTCAGATATAACACAGTGCCTACAGCACAGCAGACTCCAGTAGGGAACACACCAGTACAGAACCTTAGAGTACAGCAAGGTGTTTACCAGGGTGGCTACCAATACCCACCACCGGCATATATAGAGTTCAGATAGCTGGACCATTCTCAACTGATAGAGCATTTTCTAAAGATAAAGCCAAAGGAATTTATGGGTAAGTCATCCAACCCATTATGGTCAGCTCATTAGATTAATGAAATGGAGAAGAACTTCGCAATGATGACTATTCCAAAAGAGGAAAAGGTAATGTATCCAACCTTCATGCTAAACGAAGATGCAAATCATTGGTGGAAGTCCAGTCATAGTTACATGTTGACCAAGTACCCTCAGTTGACTTGAGATATATTTAAGAAAGTGTTCTTTGAGAAGTATTTTTCCAAAAGATTTAGAGATCAGATGGAAAAGGAGTTTCTGAACTTGTATCAGGGTAAGATGACAGTTGACATTTATCAACAGCATTATGAAGAGTTATTCATTTTTGCCCCTACAAGCATGTAAGAAGAAGAGACAAAAACTCAAAAGTTCACTATGGGACTAAAAGGAAGCATTAGAGAGCATGTATTGGGACTAGAAATGACCATTTATAATGAAGCAGTACATATTGCACGAATTTTGGAATCAAGCCAGAGAGAGTTTGCTCAAAACCATGGTGTAAAGAGGCCAAATTGTAATTCGTTCAATGGTGAAAATTCAAATACCTTCAAGCCCTTTAGGCCACAGAATAATAAAGGAGCGACCAAGATTATCCAAGTGGTTCTACCTCAACCAGGGTAGGTGACTACTGATATCAAGTGCTTCAACTGTGATCAGATAGGACATTATGTGAAGAACTGTCCTAAGCACTAGAAGTAGTTACAACAAGGAAAGGTTTATGCCGTGACTTCTGAAGACACCGCCACATCACCTGATGTGGTCACAAGTATGACCTAACCTTATTCTTTTGCAATACCTTGTGTGAGCATGTAGACTAAACCTAGGTAAAACTATAGGTATTGTAACCATATCTGGCGTACCCACCAGAGTTCTCTTTGACTCTAGGGCTACCGATTCTTTTGTATTCGTTTCAGAAAGATGTTGGACATGCCCCTTAGACCTTTAGACCTCAAAATGTTAGTACATTCACCATTGGGATTAAAGGTTGTATTAAACAAATGTTATAAATCATGTCCAATACTTATTAATCGAAAGAGTATGGATGCAAATTTAGTTCAGCTCAAGATGGCAGACTTCAACGTCATCTTAGGAATTGATTGGTTCTCTTAGTATTCCGTGAGTCTACTATGTGTTGAGAAGAAGTTGTCATTCAAGGGCAAGGATGATGTAGAATTCAACTTTATTGGTACTAAACTTTCTCATTCTCTCTGCACTAAAGGCTAAAAGATGCCTTGAGAAGCGAGGAATTAGATATATGGTACCTGTGGTAGATGTCACCAAAGAAGTGCCATGGATGGAGGATATAGATGTTGTACGGGAGTTTTTGGATATGTTTCTAGAAGACTTACCCAGGTTGCCACTTGATCAAGCAACTGAGTTCGTCATAGACTTATTGCCAGGGTCAGTACTTGTGTCTAAGGCACCATATAGGATGGCTCCTACAGAATTAAAGGAACTGAAGATTCAACTATAGGAGTTATTGGGCAAGGGATTTATCTAGCCAAGTATATCGACTTGGGGAGCACCAGTGTTGTTCATGAAGAAGAAGGACGGTAGCGTTTGACTATGCATAGACTATTGGGAATTGAACAATCTCACGATCAAGAATCTATACCCTTGACCTTGTATCAATGACCTATTCAATTAGTTGAAAGGTGCAAAGGTGTTTTTCAAAATTTATCTACGGTCTGGATATTATCAATTGAAGATTAAGGATGGCGACATTCTAAAGAGAACATTTAGAACTAGGTATGGACATTATGAGTTCCTGGTTATTGATTAATGCTCTAACATCTTTTATAGAGCTTATGAACCGAGTATTCCATGACATGTTAGACACTTTGAACATAGTTTTCATAGACGACATATTGGTATATTCCAAGGATGAAGTGACTCATGCAATAGATCTTAGAGCAGCCTTACAGCGGCTAAGAAGGGAGAAGCTATATGCCATGTTCAAGAAATGTGAATTCTAATTGAACGAGGTAACTTTCTTAGGTCACATGGTATCATCAGAAGGAATAAAGGTAGACCCTAGCAAGATAGAAGCTATCGTAGGGTGGGAAGCGCCTATGAATGTTGCCAAGATTAGAAGTTTCCTGGGGTTAGTCGGTTACTATAGATTGTTCGTGGGGATTATTCTAAAATCGTTGTACCTCTCACCAAGCTGACCAGGAAGAGGAAAAGTTCATTTGGTCTGATCAATGTGAAAAATGGTCTTAGACCTTAAAGTCAAAGTTGATATCGGCACCTATCTTGACCATTTCGGTACCAGGGCAGCCATTTATCCTATATGCTGGTGCATCCAGATTGGGTTTAGGATGTGTCCTAATGCAATGCAAGCAAGTAATTGCTTATGCTTCAAGATAACTGAAGGAGCATGAGAAGAATTACCCTACTCACGATTTAGAGCTAGCAGCAGTAATTCATGTGATCAAGACGTGGAGACATTACTTGTATGGTGAGAAGTTCCAGATCAAGTCAGATCACAAAAGCCTCACCCATCTCTTTAATCAAAAAGGCTGGAACATGAGACAAAGAAGATTGTTAGAATTGTTGAAGGATTATGATTATGATATTTAATATCATCCTAGGAAGGCTAACGTAGTAGTAGATGCGTTGAGCAGAAAGGGGGTATATGGAGGACCTAGCACAAATGCTGCATTAAGCCTTACAACAATAGCATCTGATTGGGACGAAGAGCATTACCTAATTGAATCTTCTGATGGCCCAGTAGAGAAAGGTCTTGTCCATAAGTTCATACTCTAATTCGCTCCATTGAAGATTCTACCTGACTTGACAGACGAGGTGAAAGCAGCAATCCTATAGGATCCTTACCTGAGGACTGTGCAAGAAGACCTAAAAAAATGGCAAGCTAAATCTTGATTTTACCTTGGATATGGAAAGGGGTACTGAGATACAGAAGAATATTATCTATATTTGAAAGCCAAGATTCAGACCATTGATAGAGAATAATGTTAGAAGCTCATTCCACGCAACTTTCAGTACATCTGGGAAGTAATAAAATGTACCATGATCTGAAGAGGTTATACTAGTGGAGAGGAATGAAAGCTGATGTGGCTAGGTACATATTCCAGTGTCTGAATTGCTAGCAAGTAAAGGCTAAAAGGCAAAGACCAACGGGTTTACTACCACTGCTACCTGAACCAGTTTGGAAATGGGACTGCATCACCATGGACTTCGTTACCGGTTTACCATTGACTCCTAGATCGCTTGACACAGTTTGGGTGATTATCGATCGTCTTATCAAGATAGCTAGTTTCATTGCTATACGACCTCAGTATACTTTAGAATTGCTAGCCAAGCTATATGTGGATAATATTGTCTGATTACATGGAGTACCTGTGTTACACCTCGTTCCCAACATATCGTACTATGGAATACAACGGGATCTTTCCATTCTATTTGGGCACAAGAAAATCCCTTTCCAGGATCGTTATCATGGTCCTCTACCAGTTAAACCGGCATATTAATTATCAAAGTAAATTTACCTTCTTAATCGAAAATATATGTTATTCAAACTAAAAGAAAA
The DNA here is from genome assembly GCA_028583415.1 of Protea cynaroides. Lineage (NCBI taxonomy): Eukaryota > Viridiplantae > Streptophyta > Magnoliopsida > Proteales > Proteaceae > Protea > Protea cynaroides. The sequence goes on from CM053265.1 coordinate 35,574,333, forward strand.
TAAATTAGCAGAAGACTTATAAATTTAAAACAATCAATTCAATGCTAAAAACCTTACCAAATAAGTTATTACATTAAATGTCCAAAGGTCTCACCACTGCGATTCATTGATTAAGTATTTAAAACAACTAATCCAAAACAATTAAACCAAATAAAATTGTTTCCAAACCAATGATGTTGTTCAAAGTTTATTTGCTGTGTAAACCCAAAATAAATAAGATAGCCCCGATTATAAGGAAAGAAAACATAAGTACAACCTAAGCCCATGCTCAGCTCTATAGAATTCTTCAAGAATCAAATAACTCCTCCTTAGGTTCAAAGTCCTCGTTCTCTACATTAGACAAACTGTAACCCGATGAGTCACGAGAAGTAACTGTAATATCTAAAAAAGTTTATGCGCACACGGTAAGCTCAACCACCGAGCTTAGTAAGAAAACCAAATGTCCAACAAATAATATGAATGCAACTATCAACTACGGACTGGTACATAACTATAACTATCAGCTCAAGACAACCCACACACGGAGACTCTAGTCCATGCGTGTCACCCTCATCAGAACGAATACTGTCTCACACATGGAGCACAACAACATTTCCCAAATATGGGTCCATCGTTGGAATGCAAGTCTATTTTCCTGACAGCTGCCTATACCCAACTCATCCCAAGTCCATAATCTAGCGGGCACTAGAGGAGATGGTAATCCCACTAGTGAACTAGCCATCCCATGCCATCACGTCAGCCATGGAGAGCATTGCAGCTATGTTCATACCACCTTTTTATTGAACCCATGCCACTACTTAACCCCCTCATGGCCAGGGGTACAGGTATTAGGGTAATTTCAATTCAACTAACCAAGTTCACCTAGTTAATCATTTTGTTGGACCATAACTTTGCCAAGCTTTCGACCCCATCCGGTCCCTACTTCGGACAACGTAACTTGGGCTAGGTTACATATGGTCAATTGCAAAGCAGTGCCAATAAGAAGTGGTGCAAGCGTCCCATTCCACCCACCTTCCTCCTTACTGACTTAACCAAACATCATGAAACAACAAGACCAGATTTACCTTCCATGGGGAGGTCACGACATGTCCCATTCCACCCTCCTTCTACACCACGATGGGAATCATTGATCGTACACAATAGAATGCATATACATGAGCAAACAATACTGTTTATTGGATGGCATGTTATCACACACAAGGCATGTTATCAATTTCATAACAACACTCAACATAAGTTAAAAGAACTAATCTACCAAACAAAGGTTTAGTTCCCTTACTGTTACATGGAATGAGTCCTCAGCAAGTAGATCGAGTCGTAGTCTACCAGAGTTCTCGTAGCTAAGGATTCAACATTACAAACAACAATATTTGTTAAAATATTATTTGATAGAATTAGTTAAACTTCTCTTTTAGCTCACTTCTCTAGTGTTCATGGCTTAGTAGCTCATTTAGTACCTTCCATTTATTATCTGCTTATCATGCTTTGGCATCTAGGGTTTCATTACTAGACTCACTTGTCACCATTCACCACTCTTGGGCACATTTACACATGTAGTAGGCCTGCTGTCCCTAGGAATCTAGTACTATCCGCACCAATCCTCTATGAGATGGCACACTTGTTGGCAAAATTCTCCTTTTTAACGCCTTAATACTAAGAAGGACTTCTCATCACGAAGTCAAGGTTCTAGTTTTTCATTCCTTGAGTTTCCTTACAAGATGTCTAAGGTTACTAACAATCGAAATATTAAATAGCAAGTTGCATTATGGTGTAACAGGTTAAAACCTCTTACATAACACCATGAGCATCTGATTTTTGGACATTTAAACCTATAGGCATGTTCCTGCAACTCCTGTAAGGTCACTGACCAAAAATGGTCATTAATAGAGCTTGGTACCATGTGTGGCAAGTAATTGACCGCATGGTCACTGGCCACAAGGTATGCGGCACTAGGTCGACTACACGCTGAACCATGACAATTTGGCTCTATCAACTTCACAAATACATACCTAACCTCTGTAGGGTAGGTTCCTGGTACTATCTTATCATATTGTGAGGACAATGTGAGACGATCGTCCTCAGGATAAATAAAAATGGTGTATCAATGAAGATCAATGTCTGTTGGAGTCGCCACCTAGATTAAGGTCTAGGACCTCAAAAAATGTAGCCTCACCCTAAGGTAAGACTTCTATTGACTCATGATCCAATGTAACAATTCTTTGGTCTGCAAGAGATTGGATAAGTATTCAGGGTACGATTATGGGAACGTGTTAAGCACCCAAACCGCCCGATCAAGAACGGCCTCCTAAACTTTCCTTAAACTCTAATTTTGATTGTGCTTGGTCAATTGGATGAATAGGGTTCAATGAGGGATGTCCTAAACCAAGTTGCTAAATTCTGCTAACCTAAGGTTCAGTCAAACATGTCTCGAAGCAAATAAATAAACAGTCTAATGTACAGTATTATACAGTGAACCAAACCAAAGATGGTTCAGTCTTGGACTGAATCTGAGACGTCCATCTCAAACTCCCTACGTATTCCAATCATGGAAATCATGTCTAAAAACGTAGTTCAAAATGGGTTTTGTGATTAAAGATTATGAAAGTGGTTTATGCATGTGCTTCAATTAGATTCTTTGTTCAAGTTGAAGTTTATGCTGGATGGATGGTTCATGGGTGGCTTTGTACCGTATTTGGGACTCCCAAATTTCCTACATATTCTAGGGTTTGCCCTAGAAATCAGGTATGACGTAGTTTGAAATGTTATAATGGTTGGATTTCTGGATATATCAACCTAAACTCCTTTCAATTTTAGGTTTATCGGGTTGCCTATCCCTATAATTTCATCACTTAGGTTTATCGCCACCTATCCCGATAATTTATCTCCTATTTATCGGGTTTCCTATAACTACAATTTCATCTTTTAGGTTTATCGGGTTTCCTATCCCTATAATTTCTCTCTTAGGTTTATCGGGTTGCCTATCCCTACAATTTATCTCTTAGGTTTATCGGGTTTCCTATCCCTACAATTTATCTCTTAGGTTTATCGGTTTGCCTATCCCTACAATTTTAGAACTTAGGTTTATCGGGTTGCCTATCCATACAATTTATCACTTATGTTTATCGGTTTCCTATCCCTACAATTTATCTCTTAGGTTTATCGGGTTGCCTATCCCTACAATTTATCTCTTAGGTTTATCGGGTTGCCTATCCCTACAATTTATCTCTTAGGTTTATCGGGTTGCCTATCCCTATAATTTTATCACTTAGGTTTATCGGGTTGCCTATCCCTATAATTTATCACTCTGGTTTATCGGGTTGCATATCTCTATAATTTATCTCTTAGGTTTATTGGTTACCTATCCCTACATTTCATCACTTAGGTTTATCGGGTTGCCTATCCCTATAATTATCACATAGGTTTATCGGGTTGCCTATCCTATAATTTAATCTTTTAGGTTTGTCGGGTTGCCTATCCCTGCAATTTATCTCTTAGGTTTATCGGATTGCCTATCCCTAAAATTTCATATTTTAGGTTTATCGGGTTGCCTATCCCTACAATTTATCTCTTAGGTTTATCGGATTGCCTATCCCTACAATTTATCTCTTAGGTTTATCGGGTTGTCTATCCCTACAATTTATCACTTAGGTTTATCAGGTTGTCTATCCCTACAATTTATCTCTTAGGTTTATCGGGTTGCCTATCCATACAATTTATCTCTTAGTTTTATCGGGTTACCTATCCCAATAATTTTGTCACTTAGGTTTATTGGGTTGTCTATCCCTATAATTTATCACTTAGGTTTATCGGGTTGCTTATCCCTACAATTAATCTCTTAGGTTTATCGGGTTACCTATCCCTACATTTCATCACTTAGGTTTATCGGGTTGCCAATCCCTACAATTATCACTTTGCCTATCCCTACAATTTATCTCTTAGGTTTATCGTGTTGCTTATCCCTACAATTCCATCTTTTATTTAGGGTTTCTAGGGTGTCCTGTCCCTTATGCTCAACTCTTTCCATTTTTAGGGTTTTCACTTTCCCTATATGGTTTGTACTTAAGATTTATGCAATTGTAAACATAGCAGTGTGTATCAGGTAAACATTCAAATATGGCAATGTGTCCAATATAGCATGTGAGTAATCCAATACAGCATTTGAGAGCCTTCCAAATATAGCAGTAAGCATGTGAGCATTCAAATATGGCATGTGAGCAATCCAAATATGGCAAGGAGCATCCAATTATAGCAGTAAGCATGTGAGTCACTCAAAGCATGTGAGCAATCCAAATATGGCATGTGAGCAATCCAACATAGTAGTGTGCCTCCAAATATAACAGTAAGCAGATGAGCATCCAATCATAGTAGTGTGCCTCCAAATGTAACAGTAAACAGATAAGCATATAATCATAACAGTAAGCATGTGAGAATATTAATCAAGCATCGATCAGCATAATGTGCCAACATCATATTTAATCGACTACTCAAACTTGATGTAATCAATCATCATCATTGTGATCGAGATCAGATTTGATCGATGGTTCAGATTCACTTAAAACATTCATGAAATTAATCCAACAGTTCAAATTCAACTAAATCACTGAAAAGGTAATCCAATGGTTCAAATCACTCAAAAACACATATGATCAAGATTTAATGGTTCATATCACTCCAAATGATAATCTATCCAATCAAATTCCTCTAAATCATTCATAATCGAGATCCAATGGTGCATGTTACTCCAAATGATAATCTATCCATTCAAATTCCTCTAAATCATTCATAATCATGATCCAATGGTTCATATTACTCCAAATGATAATCTATCCATTCAGATCACTCAAAATGTCCATTTAACAGCTTAGATTTAAAATCAACATCTAATGGTCCATATTTAAACACCCAAAAATCCAAGATCATTATGCATATTTTATTTCTCCAAAATTCATGATTAATGGCCATATTTCAATCACCTTAAAATACATCCCATGGTCATCATATGATCAAAACCATTTGACATTTAATGGCTCACAATTCATGTCATTACATGATCAAATTAAAATACAATCATCCAACGGTATTTAATCCCACAAAAATCCAAGATCATTAGCCATATTTTATTTCTCCGAAATTCCTGATCAATGGCCATATAAAAGATTCACATTAAAGGGTTATGATCAGTGGACGTATTTTAATCACCACAAAATTCCATATCAATGGTCCATTTAATTTACATTGAATTTCCAAGCATCCAATGGGACCAATAAAATTCCAGCTATAGTCGGATCAATCTGATAAAAATTCCAAACATCTGACGGGATCAATTTCATGATAATTCCAAGCATCCGATAGGATCAATTTAATAAAAATTAAAATCATGTGATGGGATCAATTTCATAAAAATTAAAATCATGATCATATTTGAAACAATTTCATCACATTCAATTCAAAGCATATCGGATCAATCACAAGGTAGAATTTTATCTCATTAAAACTCATGCACTGGCTCTTCATTAGATCAAGGGTGTGAGATGGCTACAGGTGGTTTGAAGAAGGTGATGGACAGTGGCTGGGTAGTGACAAGTTCGATGGTCGGTGGCTGGGTAATGCTTATGTGAGGTTTGCAGCAAAAACAGGTGAAAAAGTGGGATCGATTGTGACAGGGGTGAGGAGGAGGTGTACCAGTGAATTTGGGCAGTTGGAGGTGGTTTGTAGGTGTGTTGCAGCAGATTGGGAGGATGGTAATGGAGATATCGATGGGTGTAGCAGGTGGTGTTATGATATCAGTGGGAGGATGTGAGTTCAGAGGAGTAGGTTGTCACTGCCATGATCAGTCCGGGTGAGGTAATGATCAAATGTTACAGATGTAGGAGAAATAAAGAGAGTAAGATAGAGGAGGAGCTTACCTGAGTTGCAGGGGTTTCCCTCCTTGCTTCTTCCTTTTCTATCTTTCAGCCCACTTTCTCTGAATCGCCTCCTTCTCTCTCACCCAGCTTTTCTCCAAATTTTCTCTAATCAATCTCTCTCCTAGCCAAAACAGAAAAATTCCCTTCCTCACGTCCTCTCTCTCTCTTTTTATTTTTTCCTAGGCTACCATTTTTTTCTGTTCCCCTCTTTTTTAACACCTCTTCTCTCTCTCTCTCTCTCTCTCTCTCTCTCTTCGTCTGTCTCCCTCTTTCCTTTTTCTTTTTTTTTCCTTCCTCTCTCATTCTTTCCGTCTCTCTCCCTCTTTCCTTTTTTGTTTTCTTCTTTCCTTCCTCTCTCTCAATTTGTCTGTCTCTCTCCCACTTTCCATTTTTTGTTTTCTTCTTTCCTTCCTCTCTCTCAATCTATCCGTCTCTCTCCCTCTTTCCTTTCTCTTTTCTTCTTTCCTTCCTTTCTCTCATTATGTCCATCTCTGTCCCTCTTTCTTTTTTCATTTTCTTCTTTTCTTCCTCTCTCTCAGTCTGTTCGTCTCTCTCCCTCTTTCCTTTTTTTTGTTTTCTTCTTTCCTTCCTCTCACTCAATCTGTTTGTCTCTCTCCCACTTTCCTTTTTCTTTTTTTCTTTCCATCTTTGTCAAAACCGAATCTAGCTATTTCCTATATCTCTGACTCTCTTTCCTTAAAACCGAGCAGCTGGCTTCCTTCCCTTCTAGACCTCACGGCCATCATACACACTCATCCCATGTAACCTGTAATACACATAATAAATACTATAATATATAGTTACATATAAGGTAATATTTAAGACATAATATCTAATATAATACAAAAGAAGTATAATGTATATCACAATATAGAATGTACACATGCACAACTACAAAAACTTAACTGGCTTAGTTTGGACTAGTCTGAGTTGGGCCGGGCTAACTTGGAGTAAGTTGGGTTGAGCTGCGCTGGGCCAAAATTGGTTTTTTTCTCTCTCTCATTTCATAAGCCATTTCCACCGCCATTCTGCATGGAATTTTTCGATAGCCTCTACCCCAAATTTCCCATGTTCACTTTGTAGAATACTAAAAATGAGAAATACTTGAGCTTGAATCACCTCATTTGGAAGTAAAATGGCCAACTTATGAATTTATGAAATTTAAACAGACCAATTTATGATAATTCGGCTAACGACTCTGCATGGGATCCTTCGGAGACCTCTGCTCCAGATTTTCCATGTCCACTTTGTAGAGCACCAAAAATGGAACATATTGAGACTTGAATCACCTGATTTGGATGTGGGTGGCCAAAATATAAATTTCCAAAGATTAAATGGTCATTTCAGCATGTAATTTTTTATGGGACCCTTCGAAGATCTCTGTCGCAAATTTTTCATGTCCACTTTGCAGAACACCAACAATGAAGAATAATGGCCCTTGAATCATCTAAATCGGACGTAGGATGGCAAAGATATGAAGAATTGAAGTTCTATCGATAATTCTGCATGAAAGCTTGCATGGGACCCACCGGTGGCCTCTACTAGGGATTCTTCACATCCACTTTGAAAATGATTGAAAAAAAGGAATATTGGTACTTAAATCATATGATTTAGATGTTGGATGATCAAAATATGATGATTTGAAATTCGATCAATCCAACTTATGATAATTTACATGAAAGCCCCTGGGATTATTTATGATAATTTTAAAAACCTCCCTTGTACGTATCATCCGACTAAAATGGCCATATCTTCTTCATTTGATACCAGAATTGAGCAATTCTGGTCTCATTCTGAAGATAAATCCATGACCTATGCATCCATGCAGGTTGCAAGCCAAAAACTTATTGTGGGATCCATTGTAACTTGTTTCGAAGTCGCAATCAAAAATCTAAATTTTCACTCATCTCTCTTCCTTTGTTGTCTACTCACCAAGAAGACTCTGCTTAGTTAGGGATGGAAAAAATGGGGTGCTTACACATATAACTTCATGATTAATGCATTCAAGGCGTATATCATCACGTATTTTTAATATTCATGGTGTGCGATATATTTCTACATTGAAACATATAAGTTTTAGAATTCTGGTCCTTCAATAAAATATAATAAATTATCAGGGATCCTCTGGTCGAGTTTGGTCAACTTCTGATGTCAGAATGGTGTGCGGCATGTGTAAGACAATACGTCACTTTCAGCCCGACCGTGCGGCACACCATAGACCACACGTCAGATCGTCACCGTCTGGACTCTAAATCTCTTTTGATGTCTTTTTTTATGGGTCTATAGACCGAGTTTGGTTTCAAAACTCCAATTTTACGTATAGTTATGGATACTATTTCGATTCAACATACTACCGAGATCTCAGATCTGGTTTTATTCCTCTCAGATCCGATTTTCCTCATTTGGATCAGGTATCAAATCTTAGTCATGTGTCTCCTAAGGTCTTATCAGGGTTTCTAACATTCATGGATTGTCTTAACCACCAGTCAATCATGTGCACTATCGTTTATCACTCAAACTGAAAATAATGGTGCACACATCCATAGCTCTGTCACAGGTGTGGTTAGATCATATAATTTCTTACAAAAATCCTTTATTCATTTGACCAGTGAGATAACTTCTTATTTCATCCCTTTTTCTCTATTATATAGTTTTACAAATCATGGCTGGGATCCAATACTTCTTTAGCCATGCTTTGCATTCTTCCCATTCATTCTCGTTAACGAAGAAGATTTTTGAAGTAGGAAAAAAATACTTACAGAGGGTATTCCTTCCTAGTTTTCCTGCAAACAGATCAGTGCTTCAAAGGTTGATCTCTTTCTTCTCTTCCTCGATATTAGGAGAGAAGAGTTTCCTTTTCTCTTCTTCCTTTCTTCTTTTCCTTTATTCTTCCTCTTCTCTGGTCGTGCATTAGAGCTCTCTCTCTCAATCTCCTCTCTTTTCTTTTGGTTAGATTTGAGAGAATGGTGAGATTACTTCCCTCTTTACACAAAATCAGTAAGCATGGGAAACTAATTTGGAATAGAGATGATTCTCGTCCCTTTCTTTCCATTTTTGACAATCATGGGTGGCTACCATGAATAGAGTCGAATCCTTATCGGCCATGGAGGGAGAAACAGATTTTTGAACAGTGGGTCCCGCACAAAGTTGGTCTTAAACCAATTCAGCGCACAGAGGGTATGGCTGGACTGTGCGGCCGGTAGTCGACCGCACGCCCTTTGCATAGTATCGTACCTCACTTTGGTCAGCCAGTTCTAGGTGCGTGCGCATCAGACTTTTGGGGTTTGTATAAGCAGGGTCAGAGACATTTCCTAGCACTCGTTGGTATGCTTTATCGACATGAGGGATTGAATGTAATCTCATGATGTCGTCTCTTGTTAAATTCCTTATCTTGCTCACATTGATATGATATATTTGTATGTAGGAAGGCCTGACTTATGCACATAATATATGTATCATAACAGAATTTGGGCATGGGTCTTTCAACTCCACCCCCTAAAAAAAATTTCATCCTCAAAATTTAAGCGTAACTACACCCTCAATCATAGGGGTAACTCGCATTCAACATTCATCCACTCTCTTTTAAACTCTAGAATCCGATGGCCTTACCGTCCTTTTTATTAGACTCACGTTCCATGATGTACTGACACGTCAGAATCTCTTGCTTTTCTGTTTGTTTAATAGTCAAAGGTTCCACCGTATACACCAGTCAGCCTAAGGTTGAGGTTGAGGCGATTTATTCCTTCAATAGTCGAAGGTTCCACCATACCAATGATCCTGCCTAGGTTGGGGTAGTTAAGTAGTTGGTGAGTAGGGTCTGTGATATTCCACACAACACCTATGGAACACAGCATGGTTATTGGCATAGTAGTGGAATGGTCATCTGGTAGTAGAGTCACGTCTATTTGACTCTCTTCAGATTAAATATTATACACTTATCTCCGTTCAACTCTTCTTACTCCTTGAAAAGAAATGTCTCATGATTTTCACCTCCTTTGAGAGTGACGAAAGTCAAACCTCTATTTCCTTTACTACTTGTATTTTTCTCAAGTCTTTATTAGATTACTTCTCTCATTTTTTTCCTATCATGATCCTCAATTAAGCGTAATATCAATGTGCCTCTTCTTCTTGGTACCAGCTTCAGATATTCATAAATCATTAAATTAAATTTGTTGAGACATTTCATCCTCTTACATTGTTCGTTCCACTCTTCAAATGCTCAACATGAACGTTCGTCTCATTTACTGAAGAACTTCATATATTCTGAATTTATATCCTCATTAATTCCCTATCTATTTTGGTTTCCTTTAAATATGATATAGTAAGAATATCCTTTAATATCAAATGTTTATTCTTTATCTTGTGCTGCTCATAAACCTTCCTTTGAGATGTAGAGATTTATTAACTTTCAGAATGTTATGGAAGGTAATCAAGTTTTGGTCACATTGTTGATATCATACTTAGACTAGATCTTCCAACACCAACTTCTCATATTAATCTCTCATTACCATTGAAACTTGATAATCTCTACTATTCCCTTTAATGCTTCCTTTTAAATCAGCTTTCTCAAAGTAGGTCTCTTATAAGCTTCTAGCTTCTTAATCTTGATTAAAGTCCCTATCCTCGAGTACATACACAATCAACATTTTTAGTTAAACATGCTTCCTACCTAGTCAAAAGCATTATTCTTCATAAAACATATCACAAGCCTTTAATGGATTTTTTTTCCATTATAGGGTCTATTCTGTAGGAATTTCTTCAATACGAATGCCGATCTTGGGATAGGTTGACATCACATCCAATTTCCTTATCAACATAGTTGGTCAATCATTCAAATTTAGTTAGGATTTTCTCAATTTCCTCAATGTCTACTTTTCTTGGGGTCACAATAACAGTGTTTTCATCAAATCTATATCCTTCCATTTGACCTTCTTAACATAATTCTTCATCATTAACTTGGGAAACACATTCCTATTTTCCTTGGTTTGTCTTTACTAGGTTGTTTGTCATTTGATTTTCTCCCATTACGATGACATTATTCCTCTATTGTAATATGGGTTGCATATCTTCTGGAATTTATCACTCTTTCATTCCCTTAGTTTTCATATGATTATTTGATTCCAGTACTTCAATTTATATTGATATTTAGTTGTCATTTGACATATGACATTCAAGAATTCTAACTCTTCATACTAGAACTTGATTAATTCTAATCATCTTCTTTACTTGTTAATTCAATCCTCAGAACACCAATCATGTAGTTTTTATAAATCTAAATTTGTTCTCAATAACTTTCCAGTTAATTATTTCAGCAATATCTCATGTAACTTATGGTTATCTAATTTTAACATCTCACTCTCATAGAATTAGTATATTAATCCTCCATACAGTTAAGATCAGATTTCCAAATGCATGGTTAAAACACAACATACTTTAATTGTCACACCCTAATTCCGCACTCTTCAGAATAGTGTAATGAACTGCTAGCAAACCAACGGTTCAACCAGGATCTCGGACAGACGATATCCGTTTTATCTAAACCTCATACATCCACATTCATAATCAGAATAAATACACAATAGCGGAAGTCTTATAGTAAAATGAACTGAGAATCTACTGTGATATTAATATTTAAATAGCAAATTATTCTATGTCAACTAAGACATAAATAATATCAAATACATGTCTTTACTAAATCCAAATAATGAAAATAACATCTAATCGAATACACATGAGTCGCACTCGCAAGAGGAGTCATGCGTATCCACTTCATCTTCAACTTCCATCGCCGCCATGTGCCCGTACACTGGAGCATTGATATAATCTTTGACGATAGTACCTGCATTATCAACTAAAACTATTCGACATCGAGGGGGAGCACACATCATGGCTCAGTCAGCAAACAAAACAATGCAACAATACATATGCATGCAATCAATTCATATCTTTGGTTTGGTTTAAAGTTTGCAATATGCAATAGAAAGGTTTGGGTGGTCAAAGGTTAACGTTTATTGACCCCTCCTCTATACACAAGTGTGTGATGTCGCCCGAAGGTAACGTTTATCGTCGACTTACAAGCACCCAATTCATGAACATTGTACAACAAAGGTTAACGTTTATTGCTGTACAGTGCCATACCAACACGTAAGCCCCTGTTGGTGAGGGCTTGCAAACTGGGCTCGCAACTAACCAATCCTAATGCCAAACAGTGTATCCAAGGCCTCACAACAGCATCCCTCATAACGTCGATAGAGATAAAGCTAAGGCCCCCCGGTAGAGTCAGAGACTACAAGGACTGAGACCACCCCCCTTGATACTCTACAACGGAATAGTTCTGCTAAAGTAATGGCGATACGATGATGCTAATGCAGAAGACTTGAGTTAGAGATAGAGCTAAAGTGCTGAGACCCAGCCTATGACACCCCCCTGATACTCGCTCGCATCAAGTACACCAACCACACACATACATTCACATGCCTATTCCTATCATCATCATCATTATCAAGTTATAAGCAATAAAGTAAATATGCATGAACAATAAATAGAAATATCGGATGACATGTTGAATGCACATTACAAGCATGTTCGCATAGAATCAAGTATAGCATTGGACTCAAAAAATAAAACAGTTTATTATTAACCAATTAGTTAAGAGTCTTGTTTTCTCACATTAGCTTGCTAGTAGATCCTTTTTCAAGCTTTAAAATCATTTTTATATTATTATTATACTGCTAGAAGACCTAACAAAGTTGATAAAATTTAATTAGAACTAATTCTGAATTTAAAAACCATGCTGTTAACTGGGGGTCAGAGCTAGGGTTTGAGTTATGATCGACCCTGGGTGCGACCACCCCTATTCTGGGCTTCTCGAACACAGGGGGTGTCACACCCCAATTCTGCACTATTCAGAATGATGTGATGAATCGCTAATAAACCAACGGTTCAACCAGGATCTCAAATAGGCTATCCCCGCATTACCTAAACTTACACACATCCGTAATCATAATAAGAGTAAATACACAATAGTAGAAGTCTTATAATAAGAAGAACTGAGAATCTATGTAATATGAAAATTTAAATAACAATTTATTCTGTTTCAACTGAGCCATAAATATTTAAATACCAAATACATGTCTTAATAAATCCAAATAAAGAAACCTATAAAATATTTAATCAAATACACACGAGTTGCAATCGCAAGAGGAGTCGTGTGTATCCACTTCAGCTTCAACTTCCATTGCTGCCACATTCCCGTACACAGACGCATTCATATAATCTTCAATGGTATAACCTGCATCATCAACTAAAAATATTCAACGTCGAGGGGTGAGCACACATCACGGCTCAGTGAGTAGCCAAAACAATGCAACAATACATATGCATGCAAAATCAATTTATATCTTTGGTCTGGTATATAAGTTTGCAGTATGCAATAGAAAGGTTTAGGTAGCCAAAGGTCATGTTTATTGACCCCGCCTCTATACACGAGTGTGCGACGTTACCCGATGATCACGTTTATCGTCAACTCACATGCACCCAATCATGAACATTATATAACAAAGGTTACGTTTATTGCTATATAGTGCCATACCAACACGTAAGCCCCTGTTAGCGAGGGTTGCAAACTGGGCTCGCAACTAACCAATCCTAATGCCAAAAAGTGTATCCAAGGCCTCACCCCAGCATCCCTCAGAATGTCCATAGAGAGAGAGCTAAGGCCCCCCGGTAGAGTCAGAGACTACAAGGACCGAGACCACCTCCCCTGATACTCTACGACATAATAGTTCTGCTAAAGTAATGGCGATACGACGATGCCAATGCATAAGACTTGAGTTAGAGATAGAGCTAAAGTGCTGAGACCCGCCAAAGGTTAACGTTTATTGACATTCTCATCACACCTCCCCTAATACTCGCTCGCATCAAGTACATCAACCACACACATACAAGCACATGCCTATTCCTATCATCATCATCATCATCATCATCATGTTATAAACAATAAAGTAAATATGCATGAACAAGTAATAGAAATATTGGATGGCATGCTGTATGCACATTACAAACATATTCGCATAGAATCAAGCATGGCATAAGACTCAAGAAAATAGAAAACAGTTTGTTATTAATCAATTAGTTTAGAGTTCTGTTTCCTCACCTTAGGTTGCTAATAGATACTTTTTCAAGCTTTAGAATCACCTTTACAGTGTTATTATATTGCTAAAAAACCTAACAAAGTCGATAAAATTTATTTAGAATTAATTCTAGATTTAAAAACCATGCTGTTAACTGAGGGTCGGAGGTAGGGTCGGAGTCCTGATCGACCCTGGGAGCGACCGTCCCCAGATTCTGAACATCACGAACACTGAGGGTCGATGGTCAGGAACACCTAGGGTCGGATGGTCATCGACCCTCAGTGCGACCCTCTATGCACTTTGGTCAAATTCTCGCTTTTAATCCATTCTTCGTGTTTGGAATCCAATGGCTTGCTCCTACATTCCATTCTACATGCATTCCATGGTCTGAAACCATGTATAACCCACCTAGATAGCTTTCACGCATTCTTCTATGGTTTTCCATGGAAACCTAACCATAGATTGATGGTTTGGATTTCTCCGAGATCACACTCTCAACAATAACTAACCTAAAGTCTGTAGAAACTCATGGAATTAGTATCCATACCTGAGAAGATTACTTTTTCTCTGAAATTCTTCTCCTTTTTGCTAAGTTCTCTTCCTTGCCTTTCTTCTTCCTCTTTTCTTTCTCCTCTCTTTCTCTCAATTCAATTAGGGTTGTGAAAGGAGCGAAAGCGGCTTAGGAACATCCTTTAAATAGAGTAGGAACATCCTAAATAAGTCCAACTGAGATTTGGAATGAATCCCAAACGAAAATTAGGAAATTTCCTAATTTTATTTTCTTACAGTAACCGAGGGTCGATGGGAGGGTCGATGATCCCGTCGACCCTAGGGTTCTAAGCAGTCCGACCCTCCCTTCAAAACTAATGGTCTGACTTTCTGTTTTGGGAGGTCCGACCCTGCTTAGCTGGGTATGCGACCCTTCCCCTATTTTAAGTGTTTTTGGGTCGATTTGATACCTGGGATCTCGATCTCCTTCACGCCCTTGGTCCATTTGACTCGATCATGATGGGTAAACCTGGTTCAAGGTGGTAAAACCGGGTTAGATTGACACGGTTCTTACAACTCCCCCCAACTTATAAAAATTTCATCCTCGAAATTGTACGTACCTTCTGAATCAAATAAGTGAGGGTATTGCTTCCGCATAGCATTTTCTTCTTCCCATGTAATTTCTTCCATGTCTCTACTTTTCCATGTGACCTTAACATAGTAGATATCTCTGTTGCATAGACGTTGAACCTTTCGACTAGTGATTTCTGTCGGTGTTACTTCAAATGTCAAATCATTAGTTAATTTCGACAAATCCACTGTCAAAACATGCGTTGGGTCTTTGACATAATTCTTCAATAGGGAAATGTGCAATACGTCATGCACACTTGACATAGATGGTGGTAGTGCTAACTGATAAGCCACTTTTCCACGCTTAGCTAGAATTTCATACGGCCCGACATATCTTGGACTTAGTTTCCCTTTCTGTCCGAACCTCTTCAATCCTCGCATGGGCGATACCTTTAAAAATACTTTATCACCTACTGCGAACTCCAGATCTCTTCGTCAAGTATCTGCATATTGCTTCTGACGGTTCTGAGCTGTTCTCAC
Organism: Protea cynaroides; assembly: GCA_028583415.1. Classification (NCBI taxonomy): domain Eukaryota; kingdom Viridiplantae; phylum Streptophyta; class Magnoliopsida; order Proteales; family Proteaceae; genus Protea; species Protea cynaroides. The sequence goes on from CM053265.1 coordinate 35,589,970, forward strand.
TCTTTCCTTGATAATGTCGACCACTCGACAGGTCTCTTCAATAAATTCCGGTCCAACAATTCAACGTTCTCCAACTTCATTCCAAAACAAGGGAGTTCGACATTTCCTGCCATACAGTGCTTCATAAGGTGACATTTGTATAGTAGCCTGATAGCTATTATTATAAGCAAACTCGATCAATGGTAACTTTTCATCCCATGATCCTTTGAAACAATTACACATGCTCGTAGCATATCTTCTAGAATCTGGATTGTACGCTCTGACTGTCCATTTGTTTGTGGGTGGAATGCAGTACTGAACTTCAACGTTGTACCCATAGCCTTTTGCAATCCTTCCCAAAACTTGGAAGTAAATCATGGATCTCTATCCGACACATTGCTTTCTAGAACACCATGTAATCGAACAATATTATCCACATACAGCTTTGCTAACCTTTCCAGTGTATACTGAGGTCGTATAGGTATGAAGCGAGCTGTTTTAGTCAGACGGTCCACAATCACCCAAACTGCGTTAACAACTCGAGGAGTCAATGGTAATCCCGTGACGAAGTCCATAGTGATGTAGTCCCATTTCCATGCTAGTTCCGATATTGACTGTAACAGTCCTGCGGGTCTTTGTCGTTCAGCCTTTACTTTCTGACAATTTAGGCATTGAGACACGAATTTAGCTACATCTGCTTTCAATCCCCTCCACCAATATAGTTTCTTTAGATTATGATACATTTTTGTACTTCCAAGATGTATCGAATAGATGGTGGTGTGGGCTTCCTTCATCAGTCGGTGTCTAATGTCTGCACTTTCTGTTTCAGGTACACATATTCTTCCTTTGTATTTCAGTACCTTCTCTTCGTCCAAGGTGAACTCAGGATTAGTCCTACCTTTCTCGATATCTTCTTGTACTGTTCTCAGATAAGGATCTGCTTTGATAGCTGTCTTCACTTCATCCACTATATCCGGTATAATCTTCAATGCCGCGAACATATTCAAAAACCGATGAATAAACCCTTGGTTGGCTGATCCATCCATTGTATCTATCACATACTGCTTGTTGCCGTGATTGAATACCTTTCCGGTAGTACACATTGCTGCAGTCGTGCTAACTTCTCCTTGAGATTTTATCATTGCTTTTCTGCTTAATGCATCCGCTACTATGTTCGCTTTTACTGGATGATACTGGATATCACAATCATAGGCTCGTACCAAGGTACCCCGAGTTCGTGATCCCCTTTGCTTCCGTTCCAATGAAGCCGAGGCATGGTATGCTGACTATGCCCGTAAGAAGGTTGAGGGTGGTCGTATGGTGAACTTGGCTGAGTTAGCCGTGTTCAACATAGAGGGAGCCTTTGGTGACATGGGGTGGCTTCCTGTCATTACATACGATGCATGCACATGTCCGGATTTGGTGCGCCAGTTCTATTGTAATTTCCAGGTGGTGGGGAATTACAATGACGTTGAGCATGGTCAGGAGTTGCGCATCACCAGCTACTTTAAAGGGGTAGATATCTCTTTCGACTATCGGCAGCTGGCCGACTTGTTGGGCATTCCCTATGATGGCCCCATGGTGTACTGTGCACATGGAGAGCCACAGTTTGTTGAGATGGAGATGAGGGCAGAGATCGATAATCAGTTGCTCTGTCCTGATCGTTGGCAGATTAGAGCTTGTTATTTGCGTCTAGCTCCACGGGCACTCGTAGAGTGGGCACTAGGAGAGGTCAGCTGAGCCAGTTTCTGATATACAGTATCTGCACTCGCCAGCCCGTCTTCCTTCCATACATCATCATGCGGACTATGATTAGTGCTATATTGTCCGGTCATAGGGGTAATCTACCCTATGGACGCATGATTACAGTCCTACTGACCCGTCTGGGGGTTGACCTGGTAAATGAGAAGATTCAGGAGAAGACCTTCTCGTCGCCTCTAGATTGGGAGGCAATCTGAAAGATGGGTATGCGGGATGCCCAGGTTAGTGATGAGGAGAGGAACGCGATGGTGCTCCCTCACACTCGTATCGAGATGGCTGATGCTGAGGTTGCAGCTGCCGCTGCTAGAGCTCATGTGGATCCCGTCGACGATGACGACCGCATGTATATGGATGTTGATGCGATACCACCGCCTTCACCTACTCATGCGGCTGGTGTTGGTACTTCTTCTGTGGCGGATCCTGTACCTGAGACTGGTCCTTCTTATGCAGCTGGTCCTTCACGCCCACCTGCTGATATGATGGAGATGCTGCAGGAGATCAGGGAGGCTCAGCGCAGATCTGATATGAGGATGGAGGAGTTGCTAGACGCTCAGCGTGTGAGGGTGGATGAGCTGTTATTGGTCCAGCTAGCGGCTGATAAGAGGGTAGCCGATCTTGCAGCTAGTCTCCAGACGACCCAGACCCAGGTGGCCTGGTTGACTAGGGTCTATGCTGAGGACTATGACCGAGATCGTGAGGCCCCGCCTCCTCCTTCACCTCCAGCTTCTTGATTGTACTTTATTTTCTTGTACTACAGAGTAACTGTCCGGGTTGTGGACTGTAATCTGCTTTAGTTATGTGTTTACATTTTGTTTTTCTCACTCATTGTATGTAACTTGTTTCCCCTTTAATAGATGCATTATTCTCTTTTTAAATTTGGCCTCAATCATCACTTGTGCTTACAGTGTGTTAATATTACTGTTTTTATTTTTATCCTATCTCAGTTCACAATTATCTTGAATGTATGCTAGTTCAGCGGACAAGGCCTGAGAGGCTCTGATACCAAGTTGTCACACCACAATTCTGCACTATTCAGAATGATGTGATGAACCGGTAATAAACCAACGGTTCAACCAAGATCTCAAATAGGCTATCCCCGCATTATCTAAACTTACACACATCCGTAATCATAATCAGAGTAAATACACAATAGCGGAAGTATTATAATAAGAAGAACTGAGAATCTATGTGATATTAAAATTTAAATAACAATTTATTCTGTTTCAACCGAGACATAAATATTTAAATACCAAATACATGCTTAATAAATCCAAATAAAGAAACCTATAAAATATCTAATCAAATACACACGAATTGCATTTGCAAGAGGAGTCGTGTGTATCCACTTCACCTTCAACTTCCATTGCTGCCACGTTACCGTACGCAGACGCATTCATATAATCTTCAACGGTATAACCTGCATCATCAACTAAAAATATTCGACGTCGAGGGGTGAGCACACATCACGGCTCAGTGAGTAGCCAAAACAATGCAATAATACATATGCATGCAAAATCAATTTATATCTTTGGTCTGGTATATAAGTTTGTAGTATGCAATAGAAAGGTTTAGGTAGCCAAAGGTCGCGTTTACTGACCCCGGCTCTATACACGAGTGTGTGACGTTACCCGAAGATCACGTTTATCGTCAACTCACATGCACCCAATCATGAACATTATATAACAAAGGTTACGTTTATTGCTATATAGTGCCATACCAACACGTGAGCCCCTGTTAGAGAGGGCTGGAAACTGGGCTCGCAACTAACCAATCCTAATGCCAAAAAGTGTATCCAAGGCCACACCCCAGCATCCCTCAGAATGTCCATAGAGATAGAGCTAAGGCCCCTCGGTAGAGTCAGAGACTACAAGGACCGAGACCACCTCCCCTGATACTCTACGACATAATAGTTCTGCTAAAGTAATGGCGATACGACGATGCCAATGCACAAGACTTGAGTTAGAGATAGAGCTAAAGTGCTGAGACCCGCCAAAGGTTAACGTTTATTGACGTTCTCATCACACTCCCCTGATACTCGCTCGCATCAAGTACATCAACCACACACATACAAGCACATGCCTATTCCTATCATCACATCATCATCATGTTTTAAACAATAAAGTAAATATGCATGAACAAATAATAGAAATATTGGATGGCATGTTGTATGCACATTACAAACATATTCGCATAGAATCAAGCATGGCATAGGACTCAAGAAAATAGAAAACAGTTTGTTATTAACCAATTAGTTTAGAGTTCTGTTTCTTCACCTTAGCTTGCTAAGAGATAGTTTTCCAAGCTTTAGAATCACCTTTACAGTGTTATTATATTGCTAGAAGACCTAACAAAGTCGATAGAATTTAATTAGAATTAATTCTAGATTTAAAAACCTTCTTTGTTAAGCGAGGGTCGGAGGTAGGGTCGGAGTCCTGATCGACCCTGGGTGCGACCCTCCCCAGATTCTGAACTTCCCGAACACTGAGGGTCGATGGTCAGGAACACCTAGGGTCGGATGGTCATCGACCCTCGGTGCGACCCTCTGTGCACTTTGGTCCAATTCCCTCTTTTAATCCATTCTTCGTGTTTGGAATCCTATGGCTTGCTCCTACATTCCTTTCTATATGCATTCCATGGTCTGAAACCATGTATAACCCACCTAAATAGCTTTCATGCATTCTTCTATGGTTTTCCATGGAATCCTAACCATAGATTGATGGTTTGGGTTTCTCCGAGATCACACTCTCAACAATAACTAACCTAAAGTCTGTAGAAACTCATGGAATTAGTATCCATACCTGAGAAGATTACTTTTTCTCTGAAATTATTCTACTTTTTGCTAAGTTCTCTTCCTTGCCTTTCTTCTTCCTCTTTTCCTTCTCCTCTCTTTCTCTCAATTCAATTAGGATTGTGAAAGGAGTGAAAGTGGCTTAGGAACGTCCTTTAAACAGAGTAGGAACATCCTAAATAAGTCCCATTGAGATTTGGAAAGAATCCCAATTGAAAATTAGGAAATTTCCTAATTTTATTTTCTTACGGCAACCGAGGGTCGATGGGAGGGTCGATGATCTCGTCGACCCTAGGGTTCTAAGCTGTCCGACCCTCCCTTTAAAACTGAGGGTCTGACTTTCTGTTTTGCGAGGTCCGACCCTGCTTAGCTGGGTATGCGACCCTTCCCCTATTTTAAGTGTTTTTGGGTCGATTTGATACCTGGGATCTCGATCTCCTTCACGCCCTTGGTCCATTTGACTCGACCATGATGGGAAAACCTGGTTCAAGGTGGTAAGACCGGATTAGATTGACACGGTTCTTACAGGGGGTCGATGCTCAGGGTCTGGTAGGGTCGATTGGTCATCGACCCCCATGCGACCCCCTGTAGGTTTTGTCGATTTTTCTCCCTTCAGCCCATTCTTCGTGTTTGGGGTCCTATGGCTTGCTCTTACAGTCCATTCCACACATGTTCTATGGCCTAGAACCATGATTCATTCACCTATATGGCTTTCATGATTTCCCCCATGGTTTTCCATAAAAACCTAACCATGGGTTGATGGTTTGGGTTTCTCCGAGATCATACCCTCTTCATTATCTACTCTAAGGTCTTTAGAAACTCATGAAAATAGTATCCATTCCTGAGAAGATTACTCCTTCTCTGCAACTCTTCTCCTTTTGCTTTCTTCTCTTCTGTCCTTCTCTTCTTCTTCTCTTCCTTCTCTTCTCTTTCTCTCAATTCAATTAAGGTTATAAAAGGAGTGAAAGAGGCTTAAGGATGTCCTATTTATAGAGTAGAAACTCCAAAAATAAGTCCCATTGAGATTAGGAAGGAATCCCACTGAAATTAGGAAACTTTCCTCATTTCTATTTTTACCGAGTACCGGGAGTCGATAGGGGGGTCGGAGATCCCGTCGACCCCTGGTCCTTAAAATGTCTGACCCCCCATGTAAAACTGGGGGTCTGACTTCTATACTGGGGGGGTACGACCCTCCCTTGCTGGGTATGTGACCCTCCCCTTATTTAAGTATTTTCGCATACAATCAAATCAGGTAGATCTACAGTCAGAACGTGCGTTGGATCCTTGACATACTTCTTCAATAAGGAAATATGAAATACGTCATGCACACTTGACATAGGTGGTGGTAGTGCTAACTGGTAAGTCACTTTCCCACGATTAGCTAAAATCTCATATGATCCGACATATCTTGGACTTAGTTTCCCTTTTTGTCCGAACCGTTTCAGACCTAGCATAGGCGATACCTTCAAGAATACTTTATCACCCACGACGAACTCAAGATCTCTGCGTCGAGTATCTGCATATTGCTTCTGACGATTCTGGGCCGTTCTCACTCTTTCCTTGATAATGTCGACCACTCGGCAAGTCTCCTCAACAAATTCTGCTCCAACGATACTACGTTCCCCAACTTCATTCCAAAACAACGGAGTTCGACACTTTCTACCATACAGTGCTTCATAGGGTGACATCTGTATGGTAGCCTGATAGCTGTTGTTATAAGCGAACTCGATCAGTGGTAACTTTTCATCCCATGATCCTTTAAAATCAATTACACATGCTCGTTGCATATCTTCTAGAATCTGAATTGTACGCTATGACTGTCCATCTGTCTATGGATGGAATGCAGTACTAAACTTCAATGTTGTACCCATAGCCTTTTGTAATCCTTCCCAAAACTTGGAAGTAAATCGTGGATCTCTATTGGACACAATGCTCTCTGGTACACCTTGTAATCAAAAAATATTATCCACATACAGCTTTGCTAACCTTTCTAGTGTATACTGAGGTCGTATCGATATAAAGTGATCTATTTTGGTCAGGCAGTCTACAATCACCCAAACAACATCAACTGTTCGAGGAGTCAATGGTAACCCTGTAACAAAGTCCATAGTGATGCAGTCCCATCTCTATGCTGGTTTCGGTAACAGCTGTAACAGACCTGCAGGTCTTTGTCGTTCAGCCTTTACTTTCTGACAATTTAGGCATTGAGAATGAACTTAGCTACGTCTGCTTTCATTCCTATCCACCAATATAATTTCTTTAGATCATGATACATTTTTGACTTCCTAGGTGTATCGAATAGATGGTGGTATGGGCTTCTTTCATCAGTAGGTGTCTAATGTCCACACTTTCTGTTTCGGGTACACATATTCTTCCTTTGTACTTCAATACCTTCTCTTCGTCCAAGGTGAACTCAGGGTTAGTTCTACCTTTTTCGATGTCTTCTTGTACCGTTCTCAGGTAAGGGTCTGATTTGATAGCTATCTTCACTTCATCAATTATATCCGGTATAATCTTCAATGCAGCGAACATATTGGAAAACCGATGAATGAACCCTTGGTTGGCTGATCCATCCGTTGTATTTATCACATACTGCTCATTGCCATGATTGAATACCGTTCCAATAGTACACATTGTTGTGGTTGTGCTAACCTCTCCTTGAGATTTTATCATTGCCTTTCTGCTCAACGCATCCGCTACTACATTAACTTTCCCCGAATGATATTGGATATCACAATCATAGTCTTTCAATAGTTCCAGCCATCTTCTTTGTCTCATATTTAACTCCTTTTGATTAAATAAATAAGTAAGACTTTTATGGTCTGATTTAATCTGGAACTTCTCTCCGTATAGGTAATGTCTCCATATCTTGACAGCATGTACTACTACCGCTAACTCCAAATCATGAGTGGGATAATTTTTCTCATGTGTCTTTAACTGTCTTGAGGCATAAGAAATTACTTGTTCTCCATGCATAAGCACACATCCTAATCCCAGTCCTGACGCATCAGTCTATAGGGTTAATGGCTATCCGAGAACAGGAATAGTCAAATTCAGAGCGGATATCAATCTGGTCTTTAAGGTTTGGAAGCTCTTCAAGCATTTATCCGTCCACATAAACTTTTCACCTTTCTTAGTCAGACTGGTGAGAGGTACGACAATCCAGTCTTACATAAATCACCGATAATAACTAGCGAGACCTAGAAAACTTCTAATTTCTGCAACGCTCTTTGGTGCTTCCCACTTTACAATAGCCTCGATCTTGCTGGGATCCACTTTGATTCCTTCAGCGGATATTACATGGCCTAGGAAGGGACTTCACTTAGCCAAAACTCATATTTGGTAAATTTGGCATATAGCTTCTCTTTCCTTAAACGCTGTAGAGTGGCGTTTAGATTCTTAATATGGGTTTCCTTGTCCTTGGAATATACCAATATATCATCAATAAATACAATAACCGACGTATCCAACATATCATGGGAAACCCAGTTTATAAGTTTCATGAAAGTTGCTGGTGCGTTTGTTAATCCAAAAGACATGACCAAAAATTCATAATGACCATATCTGGTCCTGAAAGCTGTCTTAAGAATATCACCTTCTTTAATCTTCAACTGATGGTAGCCTGACTGAAGATCGATCTTAGAAAATACTTTTGCTCCTTGTAACTGATCGAACAAGTCATCGATCCGAGGTAGTGGATATCGATTCTTGATTGTCAGTTTGTTCAGCTCCCGATAGTCGATACATAATCGCACGCTACCGTCCTTCTTCGTTACGAATAATACTAGTGCTCCCCATGGTGATATACTGGGTCGAATATAACCCTTGTCCAGTAGTTCTTGTAGTTGTACTTTTAATTCCTTTAGTTCAGTAGGAGCCATTCGATAAGGTGCTTTTGATACTAGTACGGCTCCAGGTATAAGATCTATCACAAACTCTGTGGCTCGGTCGGGTGGTAATCCTGGCAGTTTCTCAAGAAATACGTCGGGGTAGTCCCGCACGACATCAATATCTTCCATCCGTGGTGCATCTTTAGTGAGGTCGACCACAGATACTAGATATCCGACTGCTCCCTTCTCAAGGCACTTCTTAGCCTTTTGTGCTGAGAGTATGAGCTTGCATTTACGGGGAAGTTTGGTTCTCGCAAAACTGAATTCTGCTCCTTCTCTGTCTTTAAATGTTAGCTTCTTTTTGGTGCATAATAGGTTCGTAGAATGCCGAGCTAACCAGTCCATTCCCAAGATGACGTCAAAGTCTGCCATCCCAAGTTGGATCAAGGTTGGATCTAAGGTTTTCTCGCCAATGAGTACTGGACATGGCCCATAACCTTTTTCTAATTCCACTTCTAACCCCATCAGTGACCGTACAAGTAGTTTGTACTCTAATGTTTTGATGGGTAAATTCAGCTTCTTTCCAAATGACACAGATATAAAAGAATGAGTAGCTCCTGAGTCGAAGAGTACTCTGGCGGCTATGCCATTTATAGGTACGATACCTGTGATTTATTTTAACTTAGTCTACATGCTCACACAATGTAATACAACTTAAAAGGTTTCAGTCATACCTGTGACCACATCGGGTGATGCGGTAGCTCGGATGTAACAGCATAAACTCGTCCTTGATGTAGCTGCTTCCTGGGCTTGGGACACTCCCTTGCCATATGCCCCGCTTGGTTGTAGTTAAAATATTTTGGGCCTTTAGTATTTGGCTTTGGCTGATGTTGGGCTACTGGGGTAGTCTTGGGTGTAGTAGTAAAGCCTTGAGCACGAAAGGGTTTGAATGTCTTATTATTCCCTCCGTTATAAGCATTTCCCGCTTTCCTTTTCATACCTCTGTTCTACGTAAAATAGCTCTCCTTCTGGCTCGATTCTATAACTCGAGCAATTTGCACAGCTTCATTATATATTTTCTTTTCCAAACCTAGAACATCCTCTTTGATGCTTCCTCTAAGTCCCATGACAAACCTACGGGTCTTAGTGTCTTCTTTTTGCATGCTGAGTGGTGCAAAGAAAAACAACTCCTCATAACACTGTTGATATGCATCCACGGACATCTGTCCCTGATATAAACTCAGGAACTCCTTCTCCATAGAATCTTTGAAGCTTCGGGGAAAGTACTTCTAAAAAAAAGCTTCTTTATATATAGCCCAAGTCAATAGGGCGTGCTTGGTTAATAGGTAGGCCCTGGTAGATTTCCACCAATGATGTGCATCACTTTTAGCATAAAGGTGGCACATAATACCTTTTCTTCTTCTGTAATAGTCATCATCAGAAAATTTCTCTCCATTTCGTCGATCCAGTGTGCAGGCCAGAGCGGATCAGGCGATTTTCCGTTAAATTCCTTGGGCTTCATCTTTAAGAATTGCTTCACCAGTCGATAGTGGTCCATTAGATTCTAAGGGTATGCCCCAAACATAGGTTGTGGATACTAGTAAGTAACCTGAACTGCTTCCAGACCTAGTACTGGAATCTGTGCAGCTGGTGGTTGGGGTGTTTGAGGTGCTGGGTGGTTACCCACCGATGCTGCACTCGTTTGTCTAGTCTGCATTGGTGTAACATGTGCTGTCTGAAGCATCATTCCCCTTGCTGGTTGTATTTGAGCCTGTGCTCGTTGCATTTGCTGCAGCTGTTGCTCTAGGTTCATAACCACGGTTGTCAGCTCTGGTGGTAGAGGTGGCAGGTTTGTAGGATTTTCCTGACCCTGGTTTACTGGTGGTGCTACCTGCGGATTACCCTGTGCATATATATTTTCTTGACTGGCTTCCTCCACGGGTGGTGGTGGTGGAACTGCGTTTTGGCTCTGCCTAGTTACTCTATGCCCAGCCATGTTTTCCTTCTGATAATGGTGAAGCCTAAAAATCGTTAAAATACGTGAGGCAATCATTTATACTTTATGTAGATACGCTAACCGATGTTATTTTCAAAATTTTCAGATCATTCTGTGAAAAATACAGTCTTTTCTATGCAGGATCGATGGTGGGGGTCGATGGTATGTTTGACCCTCAGTGTCCGACCCTGGGGTGAGGACAATGGGAAATCGACGTGATCCTCCTCGGGATGGAAATGTGGTGTCCGTAATCGAAGAAGATCGATTGTATCTGTTGGAGTCGCCACCTAGATTAAGGTCTACGACCTCTAAAAATTGTAGCCTCACCCTAAGGTAAGATTTCTATTGACTCGTGACCCAATGTATCAGTTCTTTGGTCTGCAAGAGATCGGGTAAGTATTCAGGGTACGGTTATGGGAAGGTGTTAGGCACCCAAACCGCCCGATCAATATCGGCCTCCTAAACTTTCCTTAAATTCTAATTTTGACTGTGCTTGGTCAACTGGATGACTAGGGTTCAATGGGGATGTCCTAAACCAGGTTGCTAAGTTATTCTAACCTAGGGTTCAGCCAATCATGTTTTAAAGCAAATAAACAAGCAAAATAATATACAATATTTTACAGTGAACCGGACCAAAGATGGTTCGGTCTTGGACTGAATTTGAGATGTGTAAGACATCTCAAACCGCCTACGTATTCCAATCCTGGAAATCAAGTCCAAAAACGTAGTTCGAAATGGTTTGTGTGATTAATGATTATGGAAGTGATTTATGCATTTGCTTCAATTAGATTCTTTGCTGTTCAAGTTGAAGTTTATGCTGGATGTATGGTTGATGGGTGGCTTTGTACCGTATTTGGGATTCCCAAATTGCCTACGTATTCTAGGGTTTGCCCTAGAAATCAGGTACGACGTAGTTCGAAAACTTGTGGGAGTCAGATTTGGAATGTGTACCAAAATCCTTCCATTTTTTGTCAATAGGATCTAGGGTTGAGACCTAAATTCCTACCATTTTTATTTGGGATGTGTACCAAATTCTTTCTATCTTTGTCAATAGGATCTAGTGATGAGACCTAAATTCCTACCATTTTTATTATTTTCATTTTTGTTAATAGGATCTAGGGATGAGATCTAAATTCCTATCATTTTTATTTGGGAGTGTACCAAATTATTTCTATTTTTGTCAATAGGATCTAGGGATGAGACCTAAATTCCTATCATTTTTATTTGGGATGTGTACCAAATTATTTCTATTTTTGTCAATAGGATCTAGGGATGAGACCTAAATTCCTAACATTTTTATTTGGGATGTGTACCAAATTCTTTCTATTTTTGTCAATAGGATCTAGGGATGAGACCTAAATTCCTACCATTTTTATTGTTTCCATTCTTAGGTTTTTTAGGGTTTCCTATCCCTTTTCATTGTGATTTTCATTTTTTAGGGTTTCATACCCTAATTATTCTCTTTATTCTAGGGTTTATTTTGCCCTAATTATTCTTTCCATTTTTAGGGTTTCACTACCCTAATTGTTCAATTCTTTCCATCTTAGGGTGTATCTTGCCCTAGTTGTTGTACAATGTAAACAATATAACAAAGCAATGTGAGCTTAAATATAGCAGTGCAAGCATCCAAATATAGCATGTTGGAAATATATTCAAATTTAGCAACACATCAGTCAAAAATGGCAAGTGAGCATGTGAATCAATACAAACATGGTAAGTGTGCATCCAAACATGGCAGTAATATGTGAGCAAGTGTAGTAGACAAATATGGCAATAAGCATGTGTAGCATTCCAATCATGGCAATGTGATTATTCCAATTATGGCAATGTGATCATTCCAATTATGGCAGTGTGACTATTCCAATTATAGCAGTGTGACCATTCCAATTATAGTAGTGTATACATACGAGCATCCGAACATAGCATAGCATCAAATATGGCATGTGAGAAACAACCAAAGCATATGAGAATCAATCAAAACATGATGGAACACGTAGCAAGATGACAGCTTTGTCAGGCTGGACCAAAATGGGCACATAGGGCACTGTACTTACTCAAAAAATTCTTACAAGATATCCCTGGAAAGAAGACTCAGAGGCCAACATTTTGTCTCAAGGAAGTTAATCCTAAAAGAGACCATAGGCAGGTCGAAAATATTCCCCAAGTACAGGCAAATACACTGGTCAGGTCTGTTCCATATTTTTTACCAGTTGCACCATAAATTCCAAATAAAATTCTATTCTTAATGAAAATTAAATACAGACATATATCTATGTAGATAACTGTCTGATCTAAAATTTCATTAAGAAAAACAAGTTAAAACAGTATATTTTCTTTGTGAAAAATGACTCTTTTCAATCATGCAAATCAGCACATCATGACAGATCTGAAATCAAAGCACTATGCACTTAAAAATTGATATCAATTCAATGAAAAATGGAAAAAATATGAAACTAGTGCCATTTTTTAGAAGACTTTCATGTCTAAAAAGTTCATGTTAATTGGATTTTCTGATTATGGCCATAAGGCCTTTGTCTAGAGACTTTCCGATGGAGGATTGCATTACATCCGAGAAAAATAGCAATGTCAAAGACAAATTTTTTGATATATTTCCCCAATTCCAAATGGAACGAAATTTTTAGGGTAGTCTTCTATCATATCAGAGAGACTCCCATAAATTTTGGGCTTCAAAATCTTAGAAAAAATACATATGATGTACGTCCTAAGTTTGAACCCTAAATCTGGAATTTTCAGATCAGAAAATCACTTTATGAAATTTACAAAAAACATCAAACATCATTGTATATCAATCAAAAATTCATCATTGAATAGCTTAGACAAATTATCATTCATGAAAAATTTTAGACATAGGCATCCTAACATTAACAAGCATGTAATAGAGCATTCATGATTGAGATTTCATGAAAATTAGCCTTTTTCAAGCAAAATTGGCATTCGGGCATTATAACGACCTCTAAATTTGTTTAGAGTACTAACCTTGGGCTCAAATCGAGCGAAACCGTTGATGAAGGGTGATTGGGGGTTGTATCAATCCCCTTTGAATGTGAATCCTCCTTCTCCTCTCTTCTGCTTCTTTCTCTCTTCTCTTTCTCTCTTTTCTTCTTCTCTTTTCTTTCTTTTCTCTTTTCTCTCTCTTTCTTTCTTCCTCTCTCACGTTTTCTCTCTCTCACTCACGTTTCTCTCTCTCACCCACGTTCCCCTCTCTCTCTGGTCTGGAAAAGGATCCCTCCTCTCTCCTATTTATAATTTTTCACTCATTTTCTAGAAGATCCTTCTTTCCTTTTCTTCTTTTTTCTAGAAAATCTTTTTTTCTCTCCATTTTTTCTTCTTTCCTTTCTTTTCTTCCTTCCCACGTTTTTTCTTCTTCCTTTCATTCCTTTTTCTCATTCTTCTTCTAGAATACCCCTTCTCCCTTTCCTTTCTCTCTTCTTTCCTTTTCTTCTTCATTCTTTTCCTTATTTTTTTTCTTTTCTCCCTCTCTTTCTTTCACGTTTTCTTTCTAGAAAACGTGAAGGAGAATCTTTTTCCCCCCTTTTTTCCTTTCTTTTTTTTTATTTCTCCCTCTTTCCTTTTTTCTTCTCAAGATCTTTTTGGATTATCTCAAAACCCTAAATCCCCTTCTCTTTCACGTTTTCTCTCTCCCCTCTTTCCTTTTTCTTCTCAAGATCTTTTTTGGATTATCTCAAAACCCTAAATCCCCTTCTCTTTCACATTTTCTCTCTCCCCTCTTTCATTTTTCTTCTCAAAATCTTTTTGGATTATCTCAAAACCCTAAATCCCCTTCTCTTTCACGTTTTCTCTCTCCCCTCTTTCATTTTTCTTCTCAAAATCTTTTGGCTTATCATTTACATATAATAATATATATTATATACATACATACACATATATTTTATAACATACATATATATATATATATATATATATATATATATATATATATATATATAATATATAAATACTATGCACATGAATGAACTGGTTCGAAACGGGTTGAGACTGACTTAGGTTGACTGAGTTCAACTGATATGGGTTGAGCTAGGTTGGACCAAAACTGGCTTGAACTGAGTTGACTGGATTGATTGGAATTAACTGGGTTTTCTCTCGTTGTCATTTCATGGGTCATTTCCGCTGTCATCCCACATGGAATTTTTCGATGGCCTCTATTCTAAATTTTTTGCATTCATTTTATAGAACATTAAAAATGAGGAATATAGGAACTGGAATCACCTGAATCCGATGTAGAACGGAAAAGATATGCAGCTTTGAAATTCTGACGATAATTTTGCATGCAAGCTTGCATGGGACCCACTGGTGACTTCTACCCGGGATTTTTTACGTCCACTTTGTAGAACATCATGAATGAAGAATAATGGTCTTGGAATCATCTGAATCCGATGTCGGATGATCAAGATATGATGATTTGAAATTCAAACAATCCAACTTAGGATAATTTGCATGAAGGCCCCTAGGATTATTTATAATAATTTCATAAACCTCCCTCATATGTATCATCTGACTAAAATGGTCATATCTTCCTCATTTGATATCAAAATTGAGCAACTCTGGTCTCGTTTCGAAGATAATTCTATGACCTACGCATCCATGCAAAATTATAACCCATGACCTTGCTGTGGACCCATTGAAAACTTCCTCAAATTCACAGACCCATTGAAAACTTCCTCAAATTCACAGTCAAGAATCCAAACTTTCGATCACCTTTCTTCCTTTTGTTGTCCACACACCAGCAGGACTTTGTTTAGCTAGGATGGCAAAAATGGGGTGCTTACACCTGGGAAATCACTTATTTTTCCCAAGAGCCGGGGTTCGATATGGGGGTCGATTGGTGTCCGACCCCCTGGTGCGACCCCTGGTTCTCTGGCAGATTACCGAGAGCCATGGGTCGATATGGGGGTCAATATGGGGGTCGATGGTCCTGGTCGAATTCTCCGACCCCCGGACCAAAAATTAGATTTTTAAGGTCTGATTCTGAGTTCATTTTTCATTCTTCCTCCTCTGTTTCAACTGGTCTCTTTTCCCTGAGTTGCTACAGTGCCAATTCTGCTACATTGGTCATTCGGGTTCCGTGTTTCGACGTCTACACCTTCCCTACAGGTATGTATCGTACCTTTACCTGTTTTTAGGTTCTCTTTTCTAGGTTTTTACCTGTATATCTCCTTTTCTTCAAATTGAACTTTTTCCAGCCGTAAAAATTCGATTTTTATTGAGGGCTTTTGTTATTGGTGACTCGAGGAACGAAAGCCCTCAAAAATATTTGGGTTTCATCGATTGGTTATCGAGAAACTCAAATTTTGCTCTTTTTGCCCTAATTTGTCAAAATTTTTGATTTCTCGCAATTTCTTCAAATTGGATTCCATTAGCTAGGATTTCCTACTGTGTGAGTGTTGCAGGATATGTTAGAACCTACGTAAGTCCTCCTGCCCATGTGTATGGGTGAAATGTGAGGCTTTTGGCCAACTTATGTCGTTATAACGTCCAAATTTCAGATTTTTCTACCCTACTAACAGATTATCTATTTTTCTTTCTTATTTGTAGGTACCATGGCTCGTACCAAAGTACCCAGAGTTCACGATCCTCTTTGTTTCTGTTCAACGAAGCCGAGGCACAGTATGCCCACTACGCTCGTAAGAAAGTAAAGGGAGGTCGTAAGGTGAACTTGGCTGAGTTAGCCCTATTCAATGTGGAGAGAGCATTTGGTGACATGGGATGGCTCCATGTCATCACTTACGACGCGTGTACCCGTCCGGATTTGGTACGCCAGTTCTATTGTAACCTCCAGGTGGTGGGAGATTACAATAATGTTGAGAGGGGTGATGAGCTGCGCATCACGAGTTACGTCAAGGGGGTTAACATCTCATTCGATTATCGGCAGCTGGCCGACCTACTGGGCATTTTCTATGCTGGCCCCATGGCTTTCTGTGCCCCTAGAGAGCCCCAGTTCTTCTCTCTTCAGATGAGGGCCGAGATCGATAGTCAGCTCATCCAACCTGATCACTGGCAGATGAGAGCGTACTATCTGTGTTCTGATCCTTAGGTATACTACAAGATCATTCAGCTTAACCTGATAACGCAGAGTGGTCATTACGAGAGGGTCTCCCAGCTGACCCAATATCTCCTATATTGTATATGCACTAGGCAGCCCGTCTGCCTTCCATACATCATTATGCGTACTATGATCAGTGCCATGTTGCCCAGTCACACTGGCAACCTTCCTTATGGACGCATGATCACTACCTTGCTTATCCGCCTAGGGGTTGACTTAGTGGATGAGAAGATTCAGGAGAAGTCGTTCTCATCGCCTCTAAATTGGGAGGCTATTTGCAAGATGGGCATGCGGGATGCTCAGGTCAGTGATGAGGAGAGGAACGCGATGGTGTGCCCTCGCGTAGAGATAGCTGACGCTGAGGCAGCAGCAGCAGCCGCTGGAGTTCATAGGGAGCCTGCTGATGATGATGACCGTCTGTACATGGATGTGGACTCCATACCACCTCCTTCACCTACACATGCTGCTGGAGCTAGTACTTCTTACGTGGCTGGTCCTTCACATGCGGCTACTCCTTCACACCCACCTTCTGATATGATGGGAATATTGCATGAGATCAGAGAGGCTCAGCGCAAATCTGATCTGAGGATGGGGGAGTTACTAGATGCTCAGCTTGTGGGAGTGGATGAGTTACTAGACGCCCAACGCATATCAGACATGAGGATGGGAGACCTCATAGATGCTCAACGCCGGTCAGACATGTGGATAGAGGAGCTTTTGGGTGCTCAGCACGGGACTGATCAGCGGGTAGCTGATCTTACAGCTAGTCTTCAGACGACCCAGACTCAGATAGCCTGGTTGACTAGAGTTTACGCTAAGGATTATGACAGAGATCGTGAGGCACCGCCTCCTCCTTCACCTCCAGCTTCATGATTGTATTTATTTCCTTTCAGTATACTACAGAGTAACTGTCTGGGTTGTGGAGTGTACTCTGCTTTAGCTATTTATATACATTTGTTTCTCTCTCATTGTATTTAATATTGTTCCCTTTTAATAGATGCATTATTCTCTTTTCGAATTTGGTCTCAAACATCACTTGTGCATAGAATGTTTTAATATTATAGTTTTTACTTTTATCCTATCTCAGTTCACAATTCGACGTGAAAGTATGCTAGGTTAGCGGACACGGCCTGAAATGCTCTGATACCAAGTTGTCACACCCCAATTCTGCACTCTTCAGAATGGTGTGATGAACCGCTAGCAAACCAACGGTTCAACTAGGATCTCGGACAGACGATATCTGTTTTATCTAAACCTCATACATCCACATTCATAATCAGAATAAATACACAATACCGAAAGTCTTATAGTAAAATGAACTGAGAATCTACTGTGATATTAATATTTAAATAGCAAATTATTCTGTGCCAACTAAGAGATAAATAATATCAAATACATGTCTTTACTAAATCCAAATAATGAAAATAACATCTAATCGAATACACATGAGTTGAACTCGCAAGAGGAGTCATGCGTATCTACTTCATCTTCAACTTCCATCGCCGCCATGTACCCGTATACTGGAGCATTGACATAATCTTCAATGATAGTACCTGCATCATCAACTAAAAATATTCGACGTCGAGGGGGTGAGCACACATCGTGGCTCAGTGAGCAAACAAAACAATGCAACAATACATATGCATGCAATCAATTCATATCTTTGGTCTGGTTTAAAGTTTGCAATATGCAATAGAAAGGTTTGGGTGGTCAAAGGTTAACGTTTATTGACCCCTCCTTTATACACAAGTGTGTGACGCCGCCTGAAGGTAACGTTTATCATCGACTCACAAGCACCCAATTCATGAACATTCAACAACAAAGGTTAACATTTATTGTTGTACAGTGCCATACCAACACATATGCCCCTGTTGGCGAGGGCTTGCAAACTGGGCTCACAACTAACCAATCTTATGCCAAATAGTGTATCCAAGGCCTCACCCCAGGATCCCTCAGAACGTCCATAGAGATAGAGCTAAGGCCCCCCAGTAGAGTCAGAGACTACAAGGACCGAGACCACCTCCCCTGATACTCTATGATGTAATAGTTTTGCTAAAGTAATGGCGATACGACGATGCTAATGCACAATACTTGAGTTAGAGATAGAGCTAAATTGCTGAGGCCTAGCCTATGACACCCCCTTGATACTCGCTCGCATCAAGTACACTAACCACACATATACATTCACATGTCTATTCCTATCATCATCATCATTATCATGTTATAAACAATAAAGTAAATATGCATGAACAACAAATAGAAATATCGGATGACATGTTGAATGCACATTACAAGCATGTTTGCATAGAATCAAGCATAGCATTGGACTCAAGAAATAAAACTGTTTATTATTAACCAATTAGTTAAGAGTCTTGTTTCCTCACCTAAGCTTGCTAGTAGATCCTCTTTCAAGCTTTAAAATTACTTTTATATTGTTATTATATTGCTAGAAGACCTAACAAAGTTGATAAAATTTAATTAGAACTAATTCTAAATTTAAAAACCATGCTGTTAACTGGGGGTCGGAGCTAGGGTCTGAGTTATGATCGACCCTGGGTGCGACCACCCCTATTTTGGGCTTTCCGAACACTGGGGGTCGATGCTCAGGGTTTGGTACGGTCGATTGGCCATCGACCCCCCATGCGACCCCATGTGGGTTTTGTCAATTTTTCTTCCTTCAACCCATTCTTCGTGTTTGGGGTCATATGGCTTGCTCCTACAGTCCATTCCACACATGTTCTATGGCCTAGAACCATGATTTATTCACCTATACGGCTTTCATGATTTCCCCCATGGTTTTCCATGGAAACCTAATCATGGGTTGATGGTTTGGGTTTCTCCAAGATCATACCCTCTTCATTATCTACTCTAAGGTCTTTAGAATCTCATGAAAATAGTATCCATACCTGAGAAGATTACTCCTTCTCTGCAACTCTTCTCCTTTTGCTTTCTTCTCTTCTTTCCTTCTCTTCTTCTTCTCTTCCTTCTCTTCTCTTTCTCTCAATTCAATTAGGGTTATAAAAGGAGTGAAAGAGGCTTAGGGACGTCCTATTTATAGAGTAGAAACTCCTAAAATAAGTCTCATTGAGATTAGGAAGGAAGCCCATTGAAATTAGGAAAGTTTCCTAATTTCTGTTTTTACCGAGTACCGTGGGTCGATAGGGGGGTCGGAGATCCCGTCGACCCCTGGTCCTTAAAATGTCCGACCCCCCATATAAAATTGGGGGTCCGACCCTACCCTTATTTAAGTGTTTTTGGGTCTATTTAATACCTGGGATCGTGATCTCCTTCACGCACTTGGTCCATTTGGCTCAACCATGATGGGTAGACCTGGTTCAAGGTTGTAAGATCGGGTTAGATTGATTCGGGTCTTACATTAATATCTGGAGGTTAAAAGAAATACCTGATCCTTTAAGCGATCATTTCCTACTTCTTCCATTTCCGTATCAAGAACCTCAACCTTTCATTTCTCTGATTCTTCTTGGATGGGGTAGTTTCCTCACGAGTAGATGCCTCAGTGGTCAAAAGTGTGACTACAACAAAAGGTGCTATTTGCACTGGAGCTCTTTCTTGGATTACTACCACTAGTACCTGGGCTGGTGAGTTAGCTGTCGTGTGAGACTCTACTGCAGGGGCGGGTGCCAGTGTCGGGGTATTGGAGGTTCAGGCCCTCTCAGAAGGGTAGCTAGGAATTCCTCTGTCATTCTTTGTTGCTGTATTTTAATGTCACAGGCTATACCCCTCTAAATTTCTATAACATCTTATATAGTTGGGGAATTCAGTATAGGAGGCATCGGTATCGTATTCTCACGAGCCTCAACAACTAGGGGTGCAGGCTCAGCATTTCCAGCAGTGATCACCACCTTTGGCGGGCTGATATTCCTGGCAAGCATACTCTTACGAGTTCTGGGTGCCATTTGATGTGAGGATTTACCTAGGACCTGGAAAATTTATTTGTTAGTCATGTCATGGATAGAATGGTTCACGTATAGCATCATGCAATAGAATAGGTATGCTCAAGGTCAGCAATAATGAATCAGTAGGGATATCGCAGATATACAAGCGAACAAAATTTAATCAGAGTAACTAAAGTAATAAATAGGATGTGCGGCTGCACACTAGGTGTGGTTGGAACATCTGGTAAGTGTTCGACCTCACGTCAACGTCCTCGGGTTAAAACAAGGCGCGACATGTTTTTCTCATTTTTTCTCATTTGAACTTAGTGTGCTGCTGGAAAAACACACACTCTTGACATAATACTTCCTCTCAAAAGTTCTGTGGGTGTTCCAAGCTAATACTTCATCGTCCATTGTCAAATTGCTTCGTTAAGGTAACTTTTCATTTCGATCCCTCATTTTCTGCCCTAAACACATTTAGTTTTGAATCCTGGGTGATATTCCATATAATGGTTCAAAACGATGGGGTTTTGACCCAAAATCACTTTAGAAGAGTTCCATTATACATGACTCAATACTTACTCTCATTTCTATCCATTCTTGTAGATCATTTAAGGTAAAAAAATCATTGTTATTTTCTATTCCTTCAAAACTCAAAATCAATTTTGCTTATCATTTATTTCTCATCAACCAATAATGTATTTTGTCATTTACTATAGATCAATCAAAACTCCATTCATAAATTGTTAATTCCTCAATCACCAATTTCCTTTCAATTGTTACATCGTTCTACATTTAATAAACATCACCTAAGATATCTTTTATGATTATGGTAAGTAGATGCATTTATCTATACTTGTATTTTAACACATCTCCCTTCCTTAACAGATTTCATTCCATCGTAACAGGACTGGTTTGCAATGATGACTTCAAACATTTTGGTTTATTATAGGAAAAAGTCATCTGTTGCAGGGGTAGCAAAATTTACATTGTCTCAGTCTCCAAGGTATGACTGGTGATGATTTCGGTCAGTAGAGGTACCAAAGGCTTGGCATCGCTTTGAAACTAAACTTATTAAATCAGGTTGGTATGTGAGATGCGATGAATTAGAACGATTTGCGATTCATCAAGCATTCACCGATATGGGTTGGTTACGTATTCTTCAATACCGAATACCTACACGTTTTAACCTTGTGAGGTAGTTCTATTGTAATCTTCAGGTAGAACAAGGTATGGCAAAAGATGTAGATGCTTTATCCTTATACATTTCTAGTTGGGTACTAAAGCAAGAGATTATTTTCGACATTCCTAGTCTTGCCCATCTCTTAGGGATCTCAGCACAAAGTGAATTAGTCTATGTAGAGCCAAATATTGTAGTTGTAACTGAGTGGGAACTTGCACTGATTCAGGAGCAGATGATGTTGGTCCCAAATTATGTTGGTCCCAAATTAAGAGAAAGTAACTGTCGACCAATTCCCAGAATATATAGTCGCATTATCCAGCACAACATTGTAACTAGAAATGGTCATAGGGATGCTATTGTGCATTTCTATGAATTTATCACTTATTGTGTCATAGTGCGATGACAACTCTGTTACCGTATTTGATTCTAAGAACAATGATTACTTCAGCACTCTATTCTTGGTCTGGTAGTCTGCCTTATGGGAGGTTGCTTACTCATTTATTCATTCAGTTGAAAATAAACCTTCCTCTCGATGATTGTGTGGAGTGGTCTATCCATTCAAACTTTGGATGGAATTCTCTTTACAGGCTCGGCCTTTATGATATTGTGGTCAGTAATAATGAGTTAAAAAAGATTCCTCGGCTTCGTTCAAGATCTAGGCAACGATCGGTAAGGAAAATTTAGTGTAGGGTGATGCCATATTTATCTAGAATTGAGTCGACTTTAATAGGGGCAGCAGTGATCTGACATACATTCCTATAGATTCTTCTCCTACCCAAAGCTCAGGAGACTTGGCATTGTTACTAACTGAACAAAAGGATGCACCACAATGGCGAGGGGTTCGCGATGATGTGTTGCAATTGATGGTTCCTCAAATAGCGGTCCTTGATACTGCAAAGCTACATAATATGTTGGTTAATGCTCGCACTCTTGTGTTTGAGTTACGTGGGTACCATCGAAAAGCACAAATAACATTTTCGTTTATCGAGTAGCACATATGTAAGACCCGTATCATACTAACGAGTCTTACCACCTTGTATCAGGTCTCTCTATCATGGTCGGGCCAAGCAGATCAAGTGTATGAAGAAACCACAAGGCTAGGTATGAAATTGAACCCAAAATTAGCTAATTAGGAGAGTGTAGTCACATACCTAAATAGGTGTGGTCAACCACACCTCAGATTAAAGCGACCATAGAAGTCTTGGGACGTGTGGTCACAATTTTTGACTGTATGATCGACGGGTTATGTGACCACACATGCGACCATACGAACTCAGACAGACTCCGTGATTAGGAAGCCTTCCTAATCCGAAGAGGGTTCTTTCCTAATCTATGTAGGACTTTATATGGAGGGTTTTCCTCTATATATAGGATGTCCCTTAGCCTCTTTCATCCTTTTAGAACTCAAACTGAAAGAGAGAGAAAGAGAAGAGGAGGAAGAGAAGGAGAATTAAAGAGGAAGACTAAGATAAGGAAATTCAGAGAGAACTCTGAATCTTCAACAAGTATAAGGTATGAAACCATCCCCCACATCTGTTGAATACCTAGAATAGATCATGGAGGAGATAGTGCTTCAAAGTGAAACCCCAATCATCAAACCATGGACAAATTCTAAGACATCCATGGAGGCAATCTATTAGGATGATGGATTGTGTAAAATATGAATTTTAAGCCATAGAACAATCATAGGAAAGATCATGATGATAAGCCAAGGAATCAAAACATGAAGGAATTGAGTTGGGAGTGAAAAGTCGACCATCACATGTGTGGTCGCAAGATATGCGACCACACGAGACATACATAATCGACCACACACCCTCGAAAAAATTCCAGGGAGGGTTTGGTCGCATGTGTGGTCGCATGATATGCGACCACACGAGACTCACATAACCAACCACACACCCTCAAGAAAGTTCTAGGGAGGGTGTGGTCGCATGTATGGTAGCATGGTATGCGACCACACATAGCCACCACACACTCTCTGGAAAGTTTCAGGGATGGTGTGGTCGCATGTATGGTCGCATGATATGCGACCACACATAGCAACCACACGCCCTTGGAGAAAATTCAGGGAGGGTGTGGTCTCATGTATGGTCGCATGATATGCAACCACACCTTGCAACCACATACCCTGTGGTCGCAAAAACTGAGACCATAGGTGCAGCCGCACCTGCGACCACTCAGCTTCTGGAAGTCTAAATTAATGGAAATAAATTCTAATTTAAAATCTATAAATTTGTTAGGTTTCTAAGTAGTCTAAAAGTGATTTACAAAGCTTGGACGAGGAACAAGCATCAACCAGAGGTAAGGAAACAAGACCTAAAATAATTGGCTAATAATAAACTGTTTTACTTATTGAGTCCAATGCCATGAATGAATCCATGCTTGTATGCTTGTAATGTGCATTTCACATGTCATCCAATAATCCTGTTATTACTGTTTATGCATATTTAATTCTGTAAATTTACAACATGATGATGATGATGATGTTAAGAATAGACATGTGAATGTATGTGTGTGGTTAGTGTGCTTGATGTGAGTAGAGCGTCAGGGGGAGGACGTCACACTATGGTTCATCTTGGTCACTAGACTCTAGCTCTATCTCTACTCAAGTCTTGCCTACTAACATCATCGTATCGCCATTACCTTAGCAAAACTATTACGTCGTAGGGCATCAGGGGAGGTGGTCTCGGACCATGTAGTCTATGACTCTACCGGGGGACCTTAGCACTATCTATATGGACGTATTGAGGGAAGCTAGGGTGAGGCCTTGGTTACATTGTTTGACATTAGGATTGGTTAGTTGCGAGCCCAGTTTGCAAGCCCTCACCAATAGAGGCTTACGTGTTGGTATAGGTTGGACATGAGGAGAAGTGTTATGCTGTTTAATTCGGACACTTTAGCTCTATCACTATTCCATGATGGGTACATGTGGGATGGCAATGGTGTTTGATCCATTCAGGAGCTTCACACACTCATGTATAGAGGTGCGGTGGGCACCAATCCTTTCTATTCCACATTGTAAACTTATAAACCAGACCAAAGATATGAATTTAATGCATGCATATGTTTGTTGCATTGTTTTGTTTGCTCACTGAGCCATGATGTGTGCTCACCCTTTCGACATCGAATATTTTAGTTGATGATGCAAGTCATACTGTGAATGATTATATGAATGCACCAATGTACGAGAATGTTACTACGATGGATCTGGAAGCTATGGTGGAGTCGCATGATTCATCGTGCGAGTGCAACTCATGTGTTTTCGATTAGATTTAGTTGTTGGTTTATCAGAATATGTAATTGATTTATTTATTTTATTTTATGTCTTTAATTATTTGGAGATAATTGGATTATTAATTATGTTATCACTGTTAGATACTTAGTTCATTAATATTAAAAACTTCCGCTATTGTTTATTTACTTTGATTATGGTTGTGGTTGTATCTGCTTTAATCAAATGGACACAGGCTATACGAGATCCTGATTGAACCATTGGATCATAGACGGTTCATTACACCATTCTGGTTGGTTCAGAATTTGGGTGTGACAACTTGGTATCAGAGCCCTCGGGCTCTGTCTATTAAACCAGTATACTTCCACAAGAGTTCGTGAACTGAGTTAGGATAAAATTTAAAAGTTTTAATGAGAACACACCATAAGCACCTGTGTTATTTGAGACAATAACTAAGACAGAGAATAATGCACATATGAAAAGGAGAAACAAGTTTCATGTATACATCAAATGAAAATAAAAATAACATATATCTGAATGAGAGTACGGTCCACAATCCGAACAATTGCTCTGTAGTATAAAGTAAAAAAAATAATAAATGCATCATGGAGCTGGGGGTGCTGGAGGAGGAGGTGCCTCAAGATCTCGATCATAGTCCTCAGCATATACCCTCGTGAGTCAGGGTACCTGAGTTTGGGTCACCTGGAGACTAGCTGCCAGATCCGCCACCCGCTGATTAGTAGCACGCTGGGCCTCCCAAATCTTACGCAGCAACCCCATCACATCATTTAGTGGTGGGTGTAAAGGACCAGCTAAGTGAGAAGAAATCCGAGAAGGGCCAGCTCCAATGGAATGCAGTAATGATGGAGGAGTTATGGCATCCACGTCCATGAACATCCTATCATCATCCTCCTCAGCATTGCCCTCGTGGACCTCTGCTATTGCTACTGATGCCGCCTCCACGTCTACTATCTCTACTCGAGTACGAGGATGCACCATAACGTTTCTCTCCTCGTCACTGACCTGAGCATCTCGCATCCCCATCCTGCAGATGGCCTCCCAGTCAAGGTTAGACGAGAAAGTGTCCACAAGAATCCTCTCATCAACCAAGTCGACTTGCAGGTAGTGAGCAGAGTGGTGATCAAACGCCCATAGGGTAGGTTACCCAACAGTCCAGGCATCGTGGCAAAATGCATAGTCCTGATAATGATATAAGGAAGGCAGACAAGTTGCCTGGTGCAGATGCAGTACAAGAGGTACTGGGTCAACTGTGAAACCTTTTCATAGTGTCCACTCTGAGGAATCAGGTTATGCTGAATAATCTTGCAATACACTCGGGGTTCCAGCTGTAGGTTGATTGCCTTCATCTGCCAGCGATCATCCCTAAGAATCTGGCAGTGAATCTCTGCACGCATTCTTACTGACAAGAACTGGGGTTCCTTGGTTGCAAAGTATACTAAGGGACCATCATTTGAGATACCTAGGAGATCAGCCAACTCCTGGCAGTTAAAGGAGATCTCCACCCCTTTAACAAAACTGGTGATCCTAAGCTCTCTACCACTATCTATGTCCTCTGGGTCACTCTCCACTTGTAAATTACCATAAAACTGTTTTACCAACTCAAGATAGGTGCAACCCTCATATATGATCACAGGAAGCCTGCCCATCATCGAATGCGCCCTCCACATCAAATAGGGCTAAGTTGGCCAAGTTGACACAACGACCCCCATCCACCTTCTTACGCTCATACCGGGCATACTGTGCCTCTGCTTCATTAGACCAGAAGTGATGGGGATCATGAACTTTGGGGAATTTAGTGCGAGCCATGTTATCTACAAAGACATAGACCAGCAAGCAATACATTAGATATAGTGAAAATTCAAAATTTTAGCATTATGAAGGGATGATTTGGCCAAAAGACTCACTTTCACCCAAACAGTTGGGCAGGAGGACTGACATATGTCCCAAACCATCCTGCAAGGCTCATAAAATCGAAAATTTAAACTAAGTAGGTCGAATTTGGAGAAATTTTGACAATTGGGAAAAACCGCAAAATTTAACTCAAAAGTGGGAATTTTCAAGTTTCTAATAAACTAACCGATGAAACTCAAATTTTCTTGAGGGCTTTCATCCAGTGTGTAAGACCCGCAAGCCACGAATCTGGTCTAACCTTACGTTCTTGTGTCATGACAGGACTTCCTATCATGGTCTGACCAAGCGGATCAAGTGCGTGAAGAAACCACAAGGCTAGGTATGAAATTTAACCCAAAAACATAAAATTATGAATGTGGGGTCGCATACCTAAATAGGTGTGATCGACCACACCTCAAAATAATGCAACCATAGGAGTTTAGGTTATGTGGTCACATGTTTCAGAGGGTGTGGTCGACGGGTTCTGTAACCCCACCTCCGACCACACAGATTCCAAACAGAACTGAGTTTAGGAATCCTTCTTAATCCAAAGGGGGTTCTTTCCTAAATTTAGTAGGGCTTATTATGGAGGGTTTTCTCTATAAATAGGACGTCCCTTAGCCTCTTTCATCCTTTTAGAACTCAAACTGAAAGTGAGAGAAAGAGAAGAGGAGGAAGAGAAGGATAATCAAAGAGGAAGACTAAGAGGAGGAAAATTCAGAGAAAACTCTGAATCTTCAGCAAGCTTAAGGTATGAAAATATTTCCCATGTCAATTGAGAGCCTAGAATAGTTCATGAAAGAGATTGGATTTAAGTGAGAACCTAATCATCAATCCATGGACAAGTTCCAAGAATGAAAAGAATTATGTAGACAATGGATTGTGTATAAAATAATAGTTTTGAGCCATAGAACAATCATAGGAAGGACCATGATGATAAGCCAAGGGACCTAAACATGAAGGAATGGAGTTGAGAATGAAGAATTTGATCATCACACGTGTGGCCACACGTGTGGTTGCATGATGTGCGACCACACGAGACACACATATTCGACCACACACCCTCGGAAAGTTTTCAGGGAGGGTGTGGTCGCATGTTTGGTCATAGGATATGCGACCACACCTTGTGACAACAGGCCCTTGGGAAGTTTCCAGGGAGGGTGTGGTCACAAGTCTGGTCGCAGGATATGCGACCACACGCCCTATGGTTGCAGAAACTGAGACCACAGGTGCTGCCACACCTACGACCCCTCAGTTTTTGTTAGTCTAAATTCATGGGAATTAATTCTAATTTACAATCTATAAATTTGTTAGGTTTCCAAGTGGTTTAAAAGTGATTTACAAATCTTGAACGAGGATCTATTATCAACCAAAGGTGAGGGAACAATACCTAAATTAATTGGCTAATAATAAACTATTTTTATTTATTGAGTCCATTACCATTAATGATTCTATGCTTGAATGCTTGTAATGTGCATATCACATGTCATCCAATATTCCTGTTATTACTGCTCATGCATATTTAATTCCGTTTATTTATAACATGATGTTGATGATGATGCTATGAATAGGCATGTGAATGTTTGTGTGTGGTTAGTATACTTGATGCGAGTGGGGCATCAGGGGAGGACGTGACACTATGGTTCATCCTGGTCACCAGACTCTAGCTCTATCTCTACTCAAGTCTTGTCCACTGACATCGTGGTATCACCATTACCTTAGCAGAACTATTACGTCGTAGGGCATCAGGGGAGGTGGTCTTAGACCGTGTAGTCTCTGACTCTGCTGAGGGGCCTTAGCTTTATCTCTATGGACGTATTGAGGGATGCTGGGGTGAGGCCTTGGATACATTGTTTGACATTAGGACTGGTTAGTTGCGACTCCAATTTGCAAGCCCTCGCCAATAGGGGCTTACGTGTTGGTATAGGTAGGGAATCAGGGGAAGTGTCATGCGGTATTTGATTCGAGCACTTTAGCTCTATCTCTATTCCATGATGGGTGCTTGTGGGATGGCAATGGTGTTTGATCCATTGGGCGGCTTCACACACTCATAGAGGTGCGGTAGCCACTAATCCTTTCTATTGCACATTGCGAACTTATAAACCAGACCAATTATATGAATTGAATGCATGCATATGTTTGTTGTATTGTTTTATTTTCTCACTGAGCTCAAGTTGGAGAGCAGACCCTCACGCGTGTAATTCTTTTTAGTTTCTGTTGTTGCAGGTATTACGATTAAAGATTGTCGACACGTCAACATATGAACAGGTGGCAGCTATGGATGTACAAGCTGTGGAGAACGAATATGGCTCATCAAGCTAGTGTTTCAACTATGGATACGCTTAGTATTTAAGTTTCGTATTTAGATATTTGTAATATGTATTAAATTATGTTTTGGTTACTTGAAGATAATTTGAATATTAATTATTTATCATGATTAGACCTCAGTTCATTATTAATAAGACTTCTGCTATTTACTTTACTATCTCTGATTAATGTGGAATGTGTTTTGTTTTAACATGGTTGGCATAGCCTATATGAGAACCTGGTTGAACCGTTGGTTTAT
The DNA here is from genome assembly GCA_028583415.1 of Protea cynaroides. NCBI lineage: Eukaryota > Viridiplantae > Streptophyta > Magnoliopsida > Proteales > Proteaceae > Protea > Protea cynaroides. The sequence goes on from CM053265.1 coordinate 35,619,197, forward strand.
TGATGGTTCATTACACCCTTCCGGTTGGTCCAGAATTGGGGTGTGACAACTTGGTATCAGAGCCCTCAGGCCTTGCCCATCAAACCTGAATACATTCACGATTGAGTCCATTAACTGAGTTAGGATAAATTAAATGATTCAATACAAACACACCATAAGCACCTGTGTTGGTTGAGACAGAACTTAAACCTGACAATAATTTACATATAAAAGGTAGAACCATATGTATACATAGACAAAAAAATAAAATCTAAATGTATCATGATAAACAAATAACATAGGGTACGATCTATAAGTCGGGCAGTTGTCGAAGTATACAAAGGATATAGTACAGTAGCAAAAAGGGAGCATCTATAAAGTAGAAAATTAGAATACCAAGTTGGTACTCACAAGATGTGAAACTCGATGTATGATAGAAGAAGAAGAAAAATGGCTAGTAACGCCTAAATCCCTGTAGAGGTAAAGGGAAAGATCTCGGGCTAAATCCAACAGAGATAGGAGAACAATGGTCATGCACCAAAAATGAGAGTAACTATAAAAGAAGATAATGTTATACTCCTAGGTGACATGGAGACTCAGAGTGAGATCCACCACAAGCTGATCCATTGCCCGCTGAGTATTAAGAAGAGGTTACAACTTGACCCCACCACTATCTGTATAAGACCCATATCAAACTAACCCGGTCTTATCACCTTGAACCAGGTTTACCCATCATGGTTGAGTCAAATGGACCAAGGGCGTGAAGGAGATCATGATCCCAGGTATCAAATCGATCCTAAAACACTCAATTTAAGGGAAGGGTCGCATACCCAGCAAAGGAGGGTCGGATCCCCCCAAGATAGAAAGTCAGACCCTCAGTTTTATAGGGAGGGTCAGACACCTTAGGAACCCTAGGGTCGACGGGATCATCGACCCTCAGTTGCCGCCGAAACTGAAATTAAGAAATTTCCTAATTTTCGATTTGGATTTTTTCCTAATCTCAATGGGACTTATTTTAGGATGTTTCTATTCTATTTAAAGGACGTCCCTAAGCCTCTTTCACTCCATTTACAACCCTAATTGAATTGAGAGAAAGAGAAGAGAAGGAAAAGGAGAAGAAAAGAAGCAAGGAAAAGATGATTGCAGAAAGGAGAACAGTTGTAGAGAGGGAGTAATCTTCTTAGGTATGGATACTAATTCCATGAGTTTCTATAGACCTTAGGTTAGACAATGATGAGAGTATGATCTCGGAGAAACCCAAACCATCAACCCATGGTTAGGTTTTCATAGAAAACTATGGGAGATTACATGAAAGCTATCTACGTGGATGATTCATGGTTCTAGACCATGGAATGAAAGTTAAATGGACTGTAGGAGAAAGCCATAGGACCCCAAACACGAAGGATGGACTAAAAGGAGAGAAATTGACCAAAATCCACCGAGGGTCACACAGAGGGTCGATGACCATCCGACCCTATGTGATCCTGAGGATCGACCCTCAGTGTTCGGGAAGTCCAGATTGGGGAGGGTCGCACCCAGGGTCGATCATGACTCCGACCCTACCTCCGACCCTCAGTTAACAGAATGGTTTTTAAATTCTGAATAAATTCTAATTAAATTTTATCGGCTTTGTTAGGTCTTCTAGCAATATAATAACATTATAAAGGTGATTCTAAAGCTTAGAAGAGTATCTATTAGCAAGCTAAGGTGAGGGAACAAGACCTAAACTAACTGGTTAATAATAAACTGTTTTAATTCTTGAGTCCAATGCCATATTGATTCTATGCGTGTATGCTTATACGTGCATTCAACATGCCATCCAATATTTTTATTAATTGTTCATGCATATTTACTTTACTCTTTATAACATGATGATGATGATGATGATGATTGGAATAGGCATGTGAATGTTTGTGTTTGGGCAGTGTATATGGTGAGGGTAGGGATGCTATCAACCGGTACAACCATGACCGTTCTTCATGGGGTGTATATTGTGCCATGGTCTACTTAAGTCATGTCCACTGATATCGTCGTATCGCCATTACCTTAGCAGAACTATTATGTCGTAGAGCATCAGGGGAGGTGGTCTCGGTCCTTGTAGTCTCTGACTCTACCGGGGAGCCTTAGCTCTATCTCTATGGATGTTCTGAGGGATGCTGGGGTGAGGCCTTAGATACACTGTTTGACATTAGGATTGGTTAGTTGCGAGCCCAGTTTGCAACCCTAGCCAGCAGGGGTTTATTTGTTGGTATGGTATCAACCGATACAACCATGCCATTTTCATGGGGTGTATATTGTACCATTTTGGTTGCTGTGGGCGACAGTGTAGGAGTCATTGGGTGTATCCACACACTTGTGTATAGAGGTGCGGCAGCCACCTATCCTTTCTATAGCACACTGCAAACTTTAAACTGGACCAAAGAGATGAATTGATTGCATGCATATGTATTGTTGCATTATTTTGTTTGCTCACTGAGCCATGATGTGTGCTCACCCTTCGACGTTAAGCTTTTAGTTGATGATGCAGGTTTAACCATTGAAGACTATATAAATGCTCCAGAGTACGAGAACGTTGCAGCGATGGTAGCTGAAGATGAAGTGGATACACATGACATCTCTTGCGAGTGCAACTCATGTGTATTCAATTAGATTTTTTTTAGTTTATTCATTTAGATTTATTAAAGACATGTATTGAATATTTATTTATTTATGTCTTAGTTGATACAGAATAATTTCGTTATTTAAATATTGATATCACAATAGATTCTCAGTTCATTTTATTATAAGACTTCTGCTATTTGTTTTATTTACTTTGATTATTGATGTGGTTGTTTGGGGTTTAGATAACACGGATATAGCTTACTCGAGATCCTGGTTGAACCGTTGGTTTGTTAGCGGTTCATCACACCATTCTGAATAGTGCGGAATTAGGGTGTGACAACTATGTATCAGAGCATCTCAGGCCTTGTCCGTTGAACTAGCATACATTCATGACAAATTGTGAACTGAGATAGGATAAAAGTAAAAATAGTAATACTAACACATTATAAGCACAAGTGATGTTTGAGACCAAACTTAAAAGAGAATAATGCATCTATTAAAGGAAGAACAAATTTAAATACAGTGTATTAGAAACAAACGTATATACATAGCTAAAACAGAGTACAGTCCACAACCCGGACAGTTACTCTGTAGTACAAAGAAAGAGAAAAGATACAATCATGAAGCTGGAGGCGAAGGAGGAGGTGGTGCCTCACGATCTCTGTCATAGTCCTCAACGTAGACTATAGTCAACCAGGCTATCTGAGTCTGGGTCGTCTGCAGACTAGCTGCAAGAACGGCTACCCACTGATCGGTCCGGTACTGAGCCTCCATGAGCTCTCCCATCCTCATGTCTGATGTACGCTGGGCATCTATGAGCTCATCCACTCTCACACGCTGAGCGTCTAGTAACTCCTCCATCCTCAGATCAGAACTGCGCTGAGCCTCTCTGATCTCATGCAACATCTCCATCATATCAGAAGGTTGGTGTGAAGGACCAGCCGCATGAGAAGGACCAGCCTCATGAGAAGGACCCGCCGCATATGAAGTATCAGCTCCAGCCGCATGCGTAGGTGAAGGCGGTGGTATCGAGTCTACATCCATGTACATGCGGTCGTCATCATCAGCAGGCTCTACATGAACTCCAGCAGCGGCGGCAGCTGCCTCAGCGTCAGCTATCTATACGCGAGTGTGAGGGCGCACCATCTCGTTCCACTCCTCGTCACTGACTTGGGCATCACGCATACCCATCTTGTAGATAGCCTCCCAATCTAGAGGTGACGAGAAGGTTTTCTCCTGAATCTTCTCATCCACCAAATCAACCCCCAAGCGAGTAAGCAGAACAGTGATCATACGTCCATAGGGTCGATTACCCCTATGACTGGGCAGTGTGGCACTGATCATAGTCCGCATGATGATGTACGGCAGGCAGACGGGCTGTCTAGTGCAGATACTGTATAGGAGATACTGGGTCAGCTGAAAAACCCTCTCATAATGTCCACTTTGCGGAATCAGATTATGCTAGATAATCTTGTAGAATATCCGTGGAGCAGGACGCATATAACAAGCTCTCATCTGCCAGCGATCAGGCCGTAGCAACTGACTATCAATCTCAGCCCTCATCTCCATGGAAACAAATTGGGGCTCTCCAAGCACACAGTATACCATAGGGCCATCATAGGGAATGCCAGTAGGTCGGCCAGCTGCCGATAGTCAAATGAAATGTTCACTCCCTTTACATAGCTAGTGATGCGTAGCTCGTGACCCCTATCCACATCATTGTAATCCCCCACCACCTGGAGATTATAATAGAACTGTCGCACTAAATCTGGGCATGTGCACGCGTCGTAAGTGATGACAGGGAGCCACCCCATATCACCAAATGCTCTCTCCACATTGAACAAGGCTAGCTCAGCCAAGTTCACCATACGACCACCCTCTACCTTCTTACGAGTGTAGTGGGCATACTGTGCCTCGGCTTCATTAGAGCGGAAGCGAAGCGGATCACGAACTCTGGGTACCTTTGTACGAGCCATGGTATCTCCAAAGAAAAACAAATAATGAGTTAATAAGATAAAAATTTGAAATTTGACATTAAAACGACGTAAGTGGCCAAAAGCCTCACTTGTCACCCATACACGTGGGCAGGAGGACTT